>JAAALK010000287.1:18636858-19038883 GCA_019279435.1 Zizania palustris | reverse complement strand
ACATGAGATTCTCCGTGGATGCATTAGGTTTAGAGAAGAAATGACTAAGGTTTGAAAGCAAAATCTATAGTTTATTCTTCCTTTGAAATTGAAACTTTTTGTACAATAAAAATACAACACCAATATTCTAATTGCAAAAATTGGTATTTTTCTCCCTTAGTTTACTGTTTTTATTTCATTAAGTGTGTTTTTATGATCAAAGTCAAAATAAGTTCAATTTGAACTACAAGACATGAAATAATTCACCAAAATTTATAGAAAAACCATATTCATGTTTTGACTCTATAATTAGTTATTATCCAGTAAATTTAAAACCATCATAAAAAATGTAGGTTTCCACAACACTCGATCGACAACTTGTATTTTTATAGTTTTTTAATCCTCAAAAAATAAAATAAAGTCTAAAAAAGATGAGACTTGTCATGTTGTTATGATATGATCGATCCATAGATGTTGTCATAAAAATAAAATTGTTTCGAGAAAATAATCATGTAGAGCGTTAAGAAACCTAGCTAAGATTCTCCGGGGATGAATTAGGGTTTAGAGATGAAATGACTCAGGTTTGAAAGCAAAACCTATAGTTGATTCTTCCTTTGAACTTGAAACTTTTTTTACAATAAAAATACAACACCAATATTCTAATTGCAAAAATTGGTATTTATCATTAACAGAAATTGGTATTTAAATGCAAAAAAGTCCACGTAGAGGTAGGGATTATCTAGCATACACTGCACACATAGCCGAGAAATACATTGTAGCGCAGTGGTGCGGGGGGTGCTTTGGTGCCATGCGGTTTGGGGTTCAAACCTTGCTGCCGACAGGCGGTTTGAGGTTCGAACCTTGCTGCTGGCCTCAAATCAACCTTTTTTTCTGTTTTGTACTTTTTTAAATTTTTAGCACTTTTTTATTGATGTTTAAATCCTCATTGAACTTGAATTTTTTTAACAATAAAAATACATCATAATTTATCAAATTTAAAAAGTTGGTATTTTTCTGCCTCAGTGTACGTCACTCGACTTAGTGGTGGTGGGCCGATGACATCATGCGACCGCCAGTACTAAAAGGATTAGCAGTGGCGGGCTGGTGACGTCAGCGTGCCCGCTACTACTAATCCGCCCGCCGCTGGTGGGGTTATCTAACATACGTTGTGATAGATTTCGAGAAACACTTTGTAGCGCAGTGGTGCGGGGGTTGCTTTGGTGCCATGCGGTTCGAGGTTCGAACCTTGCTGCCGGCAGGCGGTTTGAGGTTCGAACCTTGCTGCTAGCATCCAAACATTTTTTTTACATTTCTATTCTAATTTTCATGACTTTTTTATTCATATTTAAATTCTAGTTTGAACTTGATTTTTTTAACAATAAAATACATCATAACTTATCAAATTTAAAAATTGGTATTTTTCTGCCTCACTTTACTTTTTTTTATTTCATTAAGAAACGTGAGATTCTCCGGGGATGCATTAGGGTTTAGAGAAGAAATGACTGAGGTTTGAAAGCAAAATCTATAGTTTATTCTTCTATTGAAATTGAAACTTTTTGTACAATAAAAATACAACACCAATATTCTAATTGCAAAAATTGGTATTTTTCTCCCTTAGTTTACTGTTTTTATTTCATTAAGTGTGTTTTTATTTCATGTTGTTACGATATGATCGAGACTTTGTAGCGCGGTGGTGCGGGGGCTCACTTGACACATCATGTTTATTTGAAAGCAAGTAAACAAACACAAGTCCAGGCTGGGGAAACCAGCTTATTACACATCGAAACGCACTACTGGTCAAACCCAAAAGAAAGATATGGTTTGGAGCTTCTTCTTCTTCCTCGGCACAAAACCAACCTATTTCTGGTTAAACAGATTAAAAGTCTCAACTTGCCAATCCTCAACCAACTCGGCATCATCAGGCAGTCTGAACTGCTCTCCATGTTCCTGAACAAGAAAATACACGCGGCGGCGATAGTAAGAACAACTTATCAATGATTGAATTGGATGATAAAAATATAAAATTTGCATAAAAAGAGGATCTTGCCTCCTTCCTCCTCTTGTTGCCGCATTGCTCTACATGCTTCCCTTTTCCACCGCTAGCCTCGGCATGTTTCCCTCTACCACCGGTTGTCTCATCATTCTTCAGTCTGCCAACACTTACTCTATCTGGTTGCGGCGATCGCGAGTCGTCCTCCGAGTCGGAGTCCATTATGAGAATCACTTTCTTCGCCAAACAACTCCAAACTATACCATCATGTACCTTATGTTTACCGCATTTGCAAACCTCACACACGCCACTTGATGTAGAGTCTGAGGATCCACTGTTTGGTTCAATCTTAGGAGGAGTCATCTGCAATTTTCTTGTCACATTGATATAACATTAAAAACCCCTAAGCTAGTAATATTATAGTACATTAAAAAACATTATTGTTATAGTGGAAATTTTTTTTCTCAGAAATTTTTTATAGTACATTAAAAAACATTATTGTTATAGTGCATTCTACTAGTAATATTATACTAAATTATATTACCATGCATAAATTAATATAACAATTAGAAATCATTTTAACCCTAAGCTCGAATAAAATAAGACCAAAGATAGGTTAATAATCATTTACTGACTGGATGGCGGCGACGGGCGGCGACGACGGGCTCCGAGGAAGGCGGCGACGGGTGGAGGGCAGCGGCGACGTGCTCCGGGACGTCGACGGCGGCGACGGGAGGAGGGGGGCGACACGGGAGTTTAGGGTTTAGAAAATGAAACTAGGTTTTCAGACGGCGGGAGTGGAAAGTATATATAGGTGTATTAGCAGTGGCGGGCATGCTGACGTTATTCTGCCCGTTACTGCTATTTTCTCTTAGTAGTGGCAGGAATGCTGAAGTCATCCAGCCCGCCACTACTAATAGAGGTAGGGATTATATATATAGCACATAATACACTTCCTACAATGACGTGAAACACTTACTAGCGCAGTGGTGCGGGGGGCTCACTTGGGGCCATGCGGTTCGAGGTTCGAACCTCGCTGCCGGCAGGCGGTTTGAGATTTGAACCTTGCTGTTGGCCCCAAACATTAAATATTTTAGAAAATTTTCTATTGATGTTTAATTAAATCCTCATTTGATCTTGAACATGCCCGCCACTACTAATAGAGGTAGGGATTATATATATAGCACATAATACACTTCCTACAATGACGTGAAACACTTACTAGCGCAGTGGTGCGGGGGGCTCACTTGGGGCCATGCGGTTCGAGGTTCGAACCTCGCTGCTGGCAGGCGGTTTGAGATTTGAACCTTGCTGTTGGCCCCAAACATTAAATATTTTAGAAAATTTTCTATTAATGTTTAATTAAATCCTCATTTGATCTTGAACATGTTTTAACAATAAATGAAATAATTGATTTTACAAATACGCACGCTAAACATAAATGATCTAGCCTTGCACTAATTTTCCATCGCCATTGGTGCGTAGATAAGGAATCACACTACCAAATGACAGTTTTGCTTCAACCACATTGATCCTTGATATGTCAACGAAAAACGGCACCTCATCAAACTGATTGTATTCTTCTTCGTCTTCGACTCCATCAACTCCAACAATTCTTTGTTTTCCTGGAGCAACGATGTATTTTTTCTCATCTTTAGGATCAAATATGTAAAATACTTGTGCCACGGATTGAGCGAGTATCCAAGGGTCATCTTTATAAGCCACCTTATTAAGATCAACTATCGTAAACCCGTAATCATCCACCTCCACACCTTCTGGATGTCTGACCCATTGACACTTAAATACAGGGATTTCTATAGAGTTCCCGTAGTTGAGTTCTCATATTTCTTCGATGTATCCATAGTAAGCATTCTTTTGTCCAGTGATATCTTCTGCTTCTCCTCTGACACCACTATTTTGGCGCTGACTCTTTTGATCCTTTGCTTTGGTATAGAATGTGAAAGCATTGATGTCATACGCTTGCCATGTTTTAACCATGCTCAATGGACCGTAAGACAATTTATTTATCATCATCTCTTCGTCGATTTCTCCAATCGAAAGGTTTAGATCCCTCAGCCATGATGTGAAATAAATTTTGTGTTCTTTCATAATCCATTGTTCATCGCGATCTTCATTCTTTTCACGAAGCTCTTGCAGGTGTTGTTCAACATATGGTCTCATAATCGCCAACTGATGCATTACATTGTAATGTGATTCTCTTATTGTTTGGTAACTATTGTCTCGTATGATTTTCTTGCCTTTAGTTCCTTTACTGGTTAGTCTTCCATGGTGCCGGGACACGGGAACTCCTATTGGTCTTCCATCTCTTATGTAATCTGCGTAGCACTCAATGACTTCCTCAGTCGTGTAGCCCTCTATCATGGAACCCTCTGGATAAGCACGATTTCGTACGTAACCCTTGAAGATAACCATTAGACGCTCGTACGCATACATATTGTGCAGGTACGTTGGACCGAGAACAAAGATTTGGTCTGCTATATGTATCATATAGTGCTCCATAATATCAAAATATGAAGGAGGAAAGCACATCTCAAGCTAACACATAGTCTCCCTCATTTGTTTATGTAATTCATTTAACTCTTCAGTATCGATCACCTTCTTTGATATGACATTAAAGAAGTGACACATGTGTGTTATCACCATCTTCAGAAATGAATGTTTGACTCCTCTTACTGCGATGGCGAGGAATACCCCAAGCATAACATGACAATCATGAGTGTTGTAGCCGCTCATCCTCAAATCTGCTACGGAGACAATATTCTTTATATTCGTTGAGAATCCTGTTGGAACTCTAATTCCATGTAGACACCTGCAGATTGATCTTTTCTCGTCAATTGTGAGGTTATAGCTAGCAGCCGGAAGGAAAAATTTTCCATTGGCCCTTTCCTGTGGGTGAAGCTCGGGTCTAATTCCGAGAGTTTGAAGGTCCCTTCGTACTTTGAGTCCATCTTTTGATTTGCCTGGTATGTCTAACAAAATACCGATAGTGCTTTCGAAGACATTCTTCTCAACGTGCATTGTATCGATAGCATGACCAATCTCCAACTCCTTCCAATAGGGCAAATATCTAAAGAAGATTGACTGCTTTTTAAATGGAGCGTCCTTTGAAATTTTTTCAGATTTCTTCCTCTTCTTTCCGAAAACAACTTTGATATTCTTTACCATTTCGAATAGAAATTTGCCATCTCGATTTCGTGAAGGCTGTCCAAGCTCGATTGTACAGTCGAAATGGTTCCTATTTCTTCGATATTTGTGGTTTTTGGTAAAAATCTGCGGTGTCGCATATATATCGTCTTAACGAATGATGGAAGATGCATAGATTCTGTCTGGTCCACACACACTACACATGCTGTCTTTCCTTTAACCTGTCCTGTTAGGGACATGCGTCCTGGGTTGTCAGCTATGGTGCAAAAGATTATGGCTCTTAGATTGAAGTGCTCTTTCTTGTGCTCATCCCACACACAGACACCATGTTCCCATAGACGTTTCATATCCTCCATCAAAGGTTCTAGAAAGATATCAATGTCATTGCCAGGTTGTTTTGGACCAGAAATTAGAGTAGTGAGCATAAGGTATTTTCTTTTATGGCACAACCATGATGGAATGTTGAACAAGCATAGAAAGACCGGCCACGTACTATGTGGGTTCCTCATCTCACCGAAGGGATTCATTCCATCCGTGCTAAGTCCCATCCTGATATTTCTAGGATCATCCGAGAAATATGGATGGGCCAGGTCAAATGATTTCCACTGCCTAGCATCCGCAGGGTGCCGAAGTTTTCCGTCCTTCTTTCGCCCAGCGAAATGCCAGATTAATAGTTCAGCATCTCTAGGATTAGAGAACATACGTTTCAAGCGATCAATCACCGGTAGGTACCACATTACTAAGGTTGGGACTTTCCTCTCCGTCTTTTTTCCAGGATGGTCTTCAATAACATTTTTATTCCTCTTCTGCAACCTCTTATTATTATTCTTCTGGTGGTCATTGTAGTCCTCCACATAGTCATTTTGACGTTTGTATCGACTTGCGTTGCACTGCGGACATCTCTCTAACAATTCATACTCTTTTCGATATAGGATACAGTGGTTCGGGCATGCATGAATCTTCTGAACGCCCAAAGTCAACGGACAAATCATCTTCTTTGCTTGGTACATATCAGATGGTAAACCATTGGGTTTTGGCAAAACCTTTTTTAGGAGTTGTAAAAGATCGGAAAAACTAGTGTTAGACCATCCATTGCTGGCCTTCAGTTTCATAAGCTCAAGAATTGTGTACAACATAGTATACTGCTTATCGCATCTGTGGCGTTCCTCGTAAAGAAGGTTTTTTGATGCTTTGTCAAGTGCTTCAAAGTTATCGTAACCTTTGGTTGTAGTTCTCTGCAACAACACCTCAGGCGCAACATTTCGCATCAGTTCCTCCACATCAAAGGCGTCATCATCATCATGTTGATCAACATCATCATGTGTTATGTCGGATGTATGATCACAACCTCTTCTATATTGATGAGCATCTTGCGGCACATCAGAATCTTCAGGAGGATTTTGGCCCATCTCACCGTGTTTCATCCATATATAATAGTTCTTCACGAAACCATTTTTCAACAAGTGAAATCGTATGGTTTCACGATCTGAACACGGATACATCGCTTCGTTTTTACTAACTTTACAAGGACAATATATTGCCTCTTCACTCTGACGGGAAGCATATTGTGCGGCAGCTTCAGTAAATTCAGTTACTCTGTTAAAATATGCCACCACATCTCTGTCGTTGGACGAGTACATCCAGGACTTGTGCTCCATCTAAAACATATATTATTTGAAAAAATATTAATAAATTCATTATTGTTAATTTTAGTAATTTACAAATTGAAAATATATTGATTTATTATCGCTCATAACAACATTAATTAAAAATGCTTTAATTCAAACTATTTATTAAGCAGAAAAAAATTATTAAAAAAATTAACTATATTGGTTTCTCTCTCTCCAAACAACATAACTCTAGATCTATAATCATAAATCAAATTAAAAAAGAGCTTAAAATGACGTAAATCAATATACAAGTGATGAATAATTGTGAGGAGGGTCATATTTGTTCATTTGGGAGAAGGAAACACTGTAAATGTAAATGGAAGATTATTTGAAAATTTCTATCCACAAACCCTAAATTAGTAAAACGCTAATAACTCATTGTATACATGATTAATTACAAAATAAATGTGAGATTCGGCATGGATTTACCTCCTAAAATGAAATCTTTCAAAAGAAACGAAAACAAAGCCTTCCCCCTCTTTATCTAGATTTTTGTCGCCATTGTACGGACAAAATTAAATGCGAACTCCGGTAGAGCTCGGGGAGGAAGAAGCTACGCTTTTATAGCTAGAATAGTAGTAGCGGTCGCAAGTGATGTCATCAATACTTTAGTGGCGGCCATCTTAGCAGCGGCGGGCAGCACTAGCGCCCGCCACTGCTATTGGTAAAATAGTGGCGGTCCGGGATGATGTCAGCACCGACCGCCACTACTTTACCAATAGCAGTGGCGGGCGCTGGTGCTGCCGTCAACACCAGCAACTCTAGTGGCGGGCATCTAATGGCCCGCCACTACAGTGGAAGACTCCAACGCCACTACAGTAGCGATTTGTAGTAGTGTATATAAGGAGGTACATGTACTTCATTGTTTCACGTACTACTTTCACACCATCTTCTTCTTTACTGACTTGTCATCCATTGTTCTTCTACTTTAGTAAGTCCTATCTATTCTCATATTGTTCTGTTGTTTGTCTTTAGCCTTACATTTTGATTGTCTTAGGTTTGTTTCTGTGTTCAGTAATGTTATCTCACTCCACATCGTCTTTGTTGTCGTGGATGTCCGAGGAGAATTTCTTGACGACCACGAACAACCCGTAAATTGCATGGGTCATATAGGCCTAGGAGGATTCGAAGGATGCTATATATGGACCTCCAGGCCAAAGACGAGGTTGTCTGGGTTAAGGACTTGGTGGCCGTGGAGCATGACTCTGCCCATTCGGTTGTCGATGCTGCTAGCGCCAATGCAATGCCAGACATCATTGTCGACAATGCTCCTCAGCAGGACACTAGTGGCAGTGACAACAACAGCAAAGACGACGAGAATAGTGATGATGATGACGATGGCAATGATTGCAACCTAACTGGTAGCAACGACGATAGTGACGATGATGGTGGCAGCGACGTCCATAGTGGTGGTTTGACATGGGGGCGGCGGCACCAGCGGCAGTGACGTTCATAGTGTTCATAGTGGTGGCTCGTCATTGAGCAACAGCCCTACGAATAGTATATATTATGTATACACTATAGTATATAGATATATCTATGTATCTACGTATCTACAAATATATATATATATATAATGCAAATTAAATGAAAAAATTAAATTAACCTTTACATGTCTATATCAGACAGAAATATTAAATTAGACTTTACTAATATCTATCAACAAACTGGAATTTAGCGTAAATAATTTAAATTTAGATAATGTTAATCATTATTAGTTAACGAACATTACAAAAAATATCAATTAAAAAATTGAGTATTTACTACTAGCTGAAAAATTAAGAGATTATTTCTAATATGTCACTGAAAAATTATGCAGTTCCATATATGTCATTGGCTGTGTCACTGACATGTGAGTCCTGGGCCCACATGTCAGTTACACAACCAGTGGCATATTTGGAACCGAGTGAACTTTCAGTGGCAAATATGAACTTTCCCAAAAATTAAACCGGCACTAAAGTTATGGATTTTAGTACTCGTTGTACATCTTAGTAATCTCAGTTGGTGTTTTCACCCGGGACTAGATGGGTATATTAGTGTTGGTTGAATAATCGGTACTAATATGCTACCTTTTATTCCGAATAGATAGTACCTAATCGAATTTTTTAAAAATAAATTTCAAATCTGATAGTCGAATTCAAAAAAATACAAAAATAGACTCCCGTCGGCACTTGATCGGCCGAACGTGGCCACGTCAGCCTCATTCGGCACCTGATCGGTCGAACATGGCCACATCAGCGCGACCGTTGTCACGTCATCCATGTTTGGCACTTCAAGTGTCGAACGTGGCTGACGTGGCCAAATTCAATTCGTTGATGCAGTGTCGAACATGGCTGGACACTGCATCAACGAATTTAGCCATGTCAGCCTCGTTTGGCACTTGAAATGTGGAACGTGGCTAACGTGGTCATGTTTGGTCAAAGTAGTTGTTGCGGTGCTGACGTGGCTCCACGTCAGTCACGTTCGACACTTCAACTGTCGAACTAGGCTGACGTGACCACATTTGACCGATCAAGTACCGAACGTGGCCTGATGTGGCCATGTTCGGTCAATCAAGTGCTGACATGAGTCTATTTTTGTATTTTTTTTAAATTCGACACCATATTTGAACTTTTTTAAAAAAATATATATATATTATTTTAAAAAAATCGTACAAAATCAACGTACAAGCGTTCTATAGTAGTGTTGAAACTAAACAAAAGGAAGCAAACCTATTAGAGCTAAACAAAGAAACACATAGTACCTCGTTTTTAATTCCCTCGTAGCTACCTCCTACCTTCTCAATTGTGTGTACGTACGTTGATCCAACTCGATCCGTGTGTCCATTTCAAGTCTGTCCATGCACGCACAGTAGCTTGATACATTTGTCATATTCTTGTGTGGTACTACTACTCGTAACGACGTTTACATACTCCCATAAAGATCACAATTATATACTATATCGTACGGGCCATATTCATGCATGTGCCTTAGTTAATGTTCAAATTAAACATTTTCTCTCCGTTTCAAAACTTTTTCGTTCGTTCCACAAAAATTTCCAGAAATAGAATAATCGTCCCAGAAAACCAGTGAAATTTCCATGCAACACAGTACATAGACGTTAGGCTTCTAATTCATCTGGTTGCTAATAAAAAGATAGTTACCTCATGTTTAATGTTTAACATTATAAATCATTTAATTTTTTTAAAGTTAGACTTTTTAACTTTGATCAAACATGCAGAAAATATGTTAATTAACATCTAAAAATAAATACACTATTAAAAAATAATTTGCGATACATGGCTTTATTAAAGCTAGTTTAACATTATAATTACTGATATTTTTTATAAAAACATTAAAAGTTAGATACATTTGACTTATAAAAAATGAAACAACATATGACAATACTTTTCTCATCTAAACACACTCAACTACGAAATTGTAACGCGATTTGATGCAAAGGTGCTGACGTTCCGTTCGCACCGAATGTTTCTTTGGACACGAAGATCTTATAAATTCATGAAACATACGTCTACATAACGACATCATGTAAGCAAAAGATACCAGACGTTCATAGCATTAATGCTAGCTACATGTAGACTTTCTTTATGCGGATCGGATCAAATTAAAGGCTTTGGTAAAATTAACGATGCACGACAGGTATAAAAATGTCTCACTTAATAATTATTGTGAATAAGAGGCGATATGATCAGCTAGATAGCTGCATTGGAATGAAGGGGACCATTATATATATACACAAATGCTATCCTACACCACGGGTGTAGAATAACTATTCTACACCGACGTGGAATAGGGGGTCGGGATTGGGTGGGGCGTGGGGGCACGCTGGATGAGGTGGGCACCGTTGGGTTGTTCGGTGTAGACTAGCATTCTACACCCGTAGTATAGAATAGTGTTCCCGTATATATATATATATATATATATATATATATATATGTATATATATATATATGTATATATATATATGTATATATATATATATGTATATATATATATATGTGTGTGTTTGTGTGTGTGATTGCCCTTTCATCCCTGCTCGTTTTTTAACACAATAATGGAATTCGTAGCATGAATGCATGAATCGTAGCAGCTAGCCACGGCCGTTGATTAGCAAATGCAATGGAACATCCGTACAGGGTCCCAGAAATCAGGGCCCATATTCTAATTAATTTAAACATAGTCAATCACGCACATGACAAAAGAAAAGCCGGTCTAAATACTACTCATTTGTAAACTTAATTACTTATTACTGAATGTTAAAATTAAGTATATTAGTAATTGTGATAAGATTGGTTCATTGATTGGTCCTTCGTGCTATATGATAAAGAAATCTAAACATATATTGCTGGAACGCGTAAAACATATGCCATAAGCAAGCACGTAGGTGCAGATGCCCTTTACGTAAAAGCACTACTGATGGTCTGCATCATGGCCATGCATGATCAGTCTGTAAATAAAAAAGGATTCTTTTGTAGATCTCTAGAGGCCTTTTCCTCCCAAATATTAATTTGGTGTCGTATATATAGTAGTTTATATATATTGTAGGAATCGAATCCCTGGTGAAGTGTCGGTGGTGTAATATTACTATAGCTAGGTAAGATTGCGTAGGTATATAAGTGTCCAGCCGTGTTGATAAGTTGATCGATTCCGTGGTGTACTCTCGATCTAAAGTCATATGGGCTTTGATCGATCGTCCCTAGCTCTTCATTCAGCGAGTTGTCCGACGAACGAACGATGTGCTGCCAGGGTTTTAATTAGCAATTCCGGCTTGGTAACTGTTTCGTCGCTTTGTAGCCAGACGGTAAATTGACCAAATTTTAAAATTTAAATTTAAAATTTAAAATTTTCATGTGAACAAATCAAATTGTTACCGAGCGGTTTGATACAGTTACCGCTTAGTCGATAACCGTTAATTACCAATGTCGATTTACGTCTGTTTTGACGCAAAGCTCACAAAATTGAGGTTAATGGTTCGGTTATTGTGGTTTTTGTACACGAAACACTTTATAAAAATGATCTAGTAAGAGCAACTTTAGTAGGACACTATCAGGTTCCTAAAACTGAGTTCCAATAGAATTCTTATTCGACTCTAAAAATAAGAGAACACCATATATACCCTCATATTCTGGCATAGCCAGAAAAAAATCTTGAGCGGTCCTAGTTACAATTCATAAATTCAATATATATATATAGTTTTATAAGAACATATAAATATAGAAATAATCTATCATACCATTGTAAAATGACATAAATCATAGTTAAACGCTAAATTTGCAAGAAAAACAATATAAAAATAATATTTATGCCACTGCCCTCATCCCTAGGGCTCCCTCTCCTAGCTATCATCTGCACCACGTGGGCACGTGCGTGCCCCGCATGCCATTCCATTCCCGCCAGCATTTCCCGCGTGCGCCAAAGCCAGCCAGCTCGGCCTGCCCTTTCGCCACTAGGGATTCCTCTGCACCTACCAGAAGTCGTTGCCTGCCCATCTGGATCCCCCTCCTGTCGATCTGGATCCCCCTCCCGCCGGTGTCGGTTGGATCCCCCCAACCTATCGCCAACTCCTATTGCATCCCTCCCCCACCGATGCCCGCTGGATTGGCCCCCTCCCCATCGTCGCATGTTGGATTCCCCTCCCCCACTGCCACCGCCCTGCTGGATCTCCATGCGCAGGTGCTCACCAGGTAGCGGCTTGTCGTGGTTCTACGTTAGGTTGCCACCGGGAATCCCCCCACGGACGGTAGTCGCTCGCCATCCAAGGGAGCCGAGGACCTGCAGGACGACTCCAACCAACACTACTACAAACACTCACCGTAGCGGCGGGCAAAACGTACTATAGTGGGGGGCAACCAGTCTGCCACTGCTAACCTGCTAATCAGGGTTAGCAGTGGTGGGCAGAGTGCCCGCCACCACTGTGTCAACAGCAGTGGCGGACACGCTGACGTCATGAAACCGCCACTGCTATGGCTAACAGTAGTGGCGGTTGCATGACGTCAGCGTGCCCGCTTCTACTGTGTTTCCCCTATTTTACATATTGATATTTTGTTATTTTTCATATTGTTGTACAGATTACTTCACAATCCTCGTGAAGTATAATTGAATATCAATGACACATTGTCTAGGTATATTTGGTACCGTGTTTTCTTCTTGATCCTTGTGTATTTTTATTGTTTTGGATGCAAAATATACTAAACCCTTTAAATTCAGCCCCTATATTTTTGGTCTGGATGCACCACTGATTACAATCAGTAATAAATTTTCTCTTTAGTACAAAGTGAGAACATCATTCGATACTAATATATCTACTATCAGGTAGGGACACTATCCAGTACTAAACATATGACTTTCAATATCAACTAGAGAACTGATCAACCATTTGTGTACTTCTTTAGTATCGTTTTATAGTTTCAATCAGTATTACCAAAGGATGGGCTATAAAAGGAAATATCATCTCAACAAAATATTTTTGAAATATGATAAGCAGGGAAGCAGGGAAGTAGCAAAGTAGTATATACAATTATACATATGAGTTTAAATTACTGAGAGGTCTTTTCGCCATATGTTCAGTGGTGATTTGAAGGAAATTTTTATAGTTTTTTCATCTTTTCAATTTTTAATTTAAATTTAAAATGATACCGATAGGGACGTCGGTACCGACCGTGTACAGTACGTAACTGTGTTACCAAGTTAACCTGGTGGGCTGGTGGCGGTGACGCCCCCGAAAGCTTAATTAGCTAGCTAGCTAGCTCGGACGACACGTACGCGCGAGGCGCGAGCGCCGCGTGCGCCAGGCGATCGAGTCTACGACGTATATATACTCGCCATGGGACCCCACGGATGGATATGCCGCGAGAAGCGTAGAGATATACAAGCCCGAGCTTGGGACAGTGTGCATCGCGATCGACCCATCCACACAACACGCGCGACGTCACGATATATATAGCTGTCGTCTACATAGCTTTCTTCTTGCGTACGTGCCAGTCCGGCCGCCTCCGGATTAATTGACACCGACACGCAGTGTGTGGGCATACATGATCGATCGGTACGGTGTGTAGGTTGCTACTTGCTAGTTGCGAGCTAGCTGTTGCTCAGGTCGAAAACTCGCAATAGCGGCGTAGCGCCATCTACACGTTTATTTCGTCTGTGTCTGCCGGCCGGTCGCTAGCTCGCCCTCGTCTGAATGAACGGAGCACCACCAGCTTTTTTTGGTCCGACACGCGACCGAGATCAAGGGCCGTTTTGCAGCGACTCGCCATGAAAATCTGATTAAAAAACGACCATAAAAATTGTTACATACAACAAAAATAAATAGTTTTTAAAGGACAAGCAGTCTCTCACACTGAACACAAAACGACGCTCAGTCCACCAACCTCGTCGACTTTGCCGTCCTTGCCAAAATTAAAAGATGGACCGCACGAGTTCCTAAACTAAGTTTTTTAGATATATTTAAAATAATATATTTTATAATATAATTTTAGTTGTTCAGTCATATTAAGATTTCAATCAATTCAACATTTTATTTCATAATCGTTTTGATTCTAACTATTATATACGGAGAATTTCATGATGCACTCAAATTTTATGGACCGTTCAATTTATATGATCTAACAACTTAGATCTGATATCGAAGAGTTATTACCTCCTAGAGATAATATATCATATAATGTTTCTTTAATATTTGTAGGCCCGTATACATATAACAATTAATTTATTTCTTTACATGTCATCATATTAATTATTACATGTACTACAAAAAAGTAAATAATCAATAAACTTTTTATGTGAACGACATGCATGCATATTGTTTTTCATAATCAAACTGGTTAACAAATTTTCTTTTTTAATTTTTTATTTTAAACACACTTAATCAACGGTCTATTAATTTTATAGAAAGTAATTTGTGGGCACATATACATACAATAATTAATTTATTTCTTTATATGTCAGCACATTAATTATTACATGCACTACAAAAATTAAATAATCAATAAACTTTTTATGTGGACGACATGCATGCAGATTGTTTTTCATAATCAAGCTGGTTAAAAAAATTTCTTTTTTAATTATTTATTTTAAACACACTTAATCAACTCTATTACTTTTATAAAAAGTAACGGGGTAATGTAAAGGATCCTTATATATATCATGTTGTTCTTATCTTTTAAATGTCACGTCGTCACGTATCTTATTTTGTTTAGAGTTAGACAGATAACCCATAATTTTCAGAGAAAGTATTGCTAGTTGTTGTCCTCAAGCTATTTTACAAACTAAGCTGTTTGAATGATCAAACTTGTGGCACAAGCGTGGCATATCACACTTTTTATGGCACAAAAAAGCTAGCCACATTTTTGGCAATTTTTTTTGCTAAGAATTGAAATGGATTTATTGCATGTGGGCTCTATAAATAGCAAAAGTCCGTGGCACGTCACCGTGGTTCCTAACCAAACACTTATATAAAAAGGGAGAATTTGATGTACCCACAAAATTTGTGAATCGTCCGATTTACATTGTTAGATTTGAAATCAGTGATGTATTACCTCCTAAAAAGATAATAGTCATACCATATTTTTTAATATGTTTGGGCTTACGTACATATAACAATTAAATTTTTTCTTTGCATGTTAATAGATTAATTGTTGCATTCACTAGAAAAATATAATCAATAAACTTTTCATACGAGGGACGTGCATATAGATTACTTTCCATAATCAAGATGATTAGCCTATTTTCTTTTTTAACTAATTATTTTAAACACACTTAATTAACAGTTTAGATTAATTCCAACTATTAATAGAGGTAATATGGTACCATAAATAAACCCATAAAAAACAGCTTGACAAACTCAAGTGGGACCAAATTTGTCAACCATCAAAACAATCAATGTTGTCACAATATCTAAGACAAAAATAAAATGTGATTATAGAAGAGAGGAAAGAAACGAAATACATGTATATAAAAATTAACTTTAAACCCATAATAAAAAATCATTGTTAAAAATATAGTTTTTTATAAATAATGTCTTGTTAACATAACGAAATAAGATACTGTCTAAAAAAACTACGAGTTGTAATTGCTAATTCTCAAAGATCAGAAGAGGTATCTCCTCTTCACGGAATAAAAGACAAATAAAGGAGATCCATACGGGAAGAGAACAGTACTGTACATCCTAGCTTCGCGGTATTTAAAACCCGCGGAAGTACGTATGCGTAGAGCCGCACGCAGTCAGCAGTCAGTCACTGCTTCGTAACACGCGCGTCATGACGCAGGGACCGCATCTATATAGCTATCTACTACCTCATACGGTCATACATCCTCCTAAGTCCTACCAGCGCAGCGCAGGTGCAGAGCTTTGGGCTACACGCGCGTCTGCCCGATCCATCCCCTTCTGTCAGAGGACAGAAAGGATCATTAGTAATGAGCTATAAACGTCGTGGCATGTATTGCGCCCATCACTGATGTCTGATGAGTAATATAATGACATGACTCATCGTTAGTAACCATCATGTATATGTCACTACTATATTATGAGCGGTGAGTGTATATATATATATATATATATTCATGCATTATTAATAGTCGATTACTTTGTTCAGCTTAAATTTGATTTGTATAGTTTTGTTTAATTTAAATGATGTGATGATCAAATATGAGGTGGCAGAGGAGATGCTCTTTTTGCCGTGGTTGTCATCGATGAGATCGTTACCGCAAATCATAGTAGAGGAGGAGAGAAAATAACAGTGGAGAAGGAAGACATGCTCTTCCATTCACCAGTGCACACGATGGAATGGAGTAGACTACAATGACAACATAGCAGAGAGAAGACAACCAAAACTCTAGCTTGATTTTGATCTAATTTGTTTTGCATCTATCATTAACAAATATTTATATAGGAATAACCAGATCTTGTGTCATGATCATAATCTCAATCAAGTCGGTTTCCATATAACCATATCCCACAAACTTCTCCACATTCCAAAAATATTGGAATAGGAAAAAGAAAGACCATATTTCCATAAGGCAAGAAGTCGGATTTCAGAAACATATGGTCAAACTCGACAAGCCAACCTCCGATCACTGAGTCCCAACTTAGACCAAACACTTAGCGGTGCTGACCTCAACTCCGATTCATTGACTCGGATCCGATACTTGGGAGTGTCGACTCCCGAATCCGGCGCTTGACTACTCATATTCCTTTTTATGACACATGCTTTCAAGATTTGTTTAGAAATTTCAGAAATATCTATGTAGGCGTATCCCAAAATTCGAGCAATATTCTCTCCAACACATCTCATCTCTCACATCTGTTTTTTTGTTTTCTTTTTATTCTTCCTTTCCACAATTCCAAGTGTCGTTACGGAGACCCATAATAGAGACAGATAACTTAGTTTCGTGGATACATAATATATTTGACTTTAATTTCTTCGACTTGCAACCGAACATTACAAAATCTCTTCTATCAATATGCATTCTCTGGGTCTTTGTCCTTACATTCTTTCTATCTTCTCTAATTACTATTATTCACTGTTTTTGAATGGTGAACTTTGTTGTAGCTTGGTGACTTGGTCTTTTCAGTTATTCAAATATCAAGACAAGAAAATCAGCATCAACAAATTATTTTGGTTGCTAGATTGATTTTATTTAGTCAACTGACTTGATTTTACCACTAATTACTATTTTTTATCTATTTATGAAACATCGAAATGCTAGAAAAAGACTCTGCCATGTCAACGGTCATCCTTCCAGCCAACCTCATTCCGATCGAGCCTCCGGCTGCGCCGTTCATGGAAGCCCCGATCGACCGTCGACGTCTCTGACTCTGGCTGCTGTTGCTGGTGGAGGCGGTGGTGGCCGCTCACCAGCGCCGCGACCGCGCGCGCGCCGCGCGGGCTCCAGCGGTCCAGCCTCCAAACACGCCACGTCTCGCGCTACCCCCACCTCCCGCACGCCCGCGCGCCCGGTCAAAACCACCACCGCCAACTCCCAACCGCTGGCCCGATTCTCCGGCTCGTCTGAGTTGATCAGCCGCCTCGGTGGCGATCACCGTTCACCGCCCGCGCGCGCGTGGCGAAGGGGAAATCGGACGAAATGCGCGAGTTTTCCTTCGAAAACGCGTACTACACACGTACCACCGAATGAGGAAGCGTTGCGTACGTTGCGCGGGCCCCGCCGATCATTTCTCGCTCGCGCGCCGCGCGCGCACCTGGAAACATGAGAGGCTTTTTACGCGCTCGTTCGGTTGCCTGTCCGCGCTGCTTGCTTACTCGCGCAAATCAAATCGCCGGCTGCTTACGGCGACACAAGAATAAAGAGGGAGTTGAGAGCAAACAGGAGGTTTAGTACTACGGAGGGAAAAAAAATAAAAGGAGAGCATTTCGAGTACTCTGGCGTCGTGGGCTGGCCGGAGTCACGAACGGTGGCATCGTCCTCCGCGGGCGCCAGCTCGCGTGCCATGAGCCGAGGCCGCGCCCGGCCGCAGGCAGCTGGTAGCTCCCACGCCGCCGCGCTGGTGCTCGTCCTGGTGGTAGCGCTGTCGTCGTCGCTCGGCGGGCGCGGGTGCTACGCGGCCGCGGGGGAGGATGAAGAGCAGCCGGCCGTGGACTACCGGGAGGCGCTGGCGAAGAGCCTGCTCTACTTCGAGTCGCAGCGGTCGGGGCGGCTGCCGTACAACCAGAGGGTGACGTGGCGCGGCCACTCTGGGCTCACCGACGGGCTGCAGCAAGGGGTGGACCTGGTCGGCGGGTACTACGACGCCGGCGACCACGTCAAGTTCGGCCTCCCCATGGCGTTCACCGTCACCATGCTCTCCTGGGGCGCCATCGAGTTCGGCACCGACATCGCCGCCGCCGGCGAGTGGCACCACGCCCTCGAGGCCATCAAGTGGGGCACCGACTACTTCGTCAAGGCCCACACCGAGCCCTTCGTCTACTGGGCCGAGGTACGTACACGTAGATATACGCGTCACACGGCGACCACATCGATCCATCGATCAGCGCGCACAAGACGCCGCGGTAAAAACGCCGGTGAAATCTAGCCGGAGCGAGGCATTCATAATTCGTCGATCAGTTCTCTCGCTGCTGCGGGGATGGATCGCGAATGATAGCCCATTTATGACGGGTGTATGTGAGCGAGAGTCGCTGACCGGTGGGCCTTACGCAGGTGGGGGACGGCGACACGGACCACTACTGCTGGCAGCGGCCGGAGGACATGACGACGTCTCGGCAGGCCTACCGCGTCGACAAGGACAACCCCGGCTCCGACCTCGCCGGCGAGACCGCCGCCGCCCTGGCCGCCGCCTCCATCGTCTTCCGCCGCTCCAACCCGCATTACTCCCACCTCCTGCTCCACCACGCCCAGCAAGTACGTGCGCGTCTCACACACACGCACGCGCGTCGCGTACACCTCCCAGGCTTCTACTACTGATGAGTACACGGCGACCTGATCGACCACTGTACTTGTGTGGATGCAGCTGTTCGAGTTCGGTGACAGGTACAGGGGCAGCTACGACAGCAGCATCGAGGAGGTGAGGAGCTACTACGCGTCGGTGAGCGGCTACCACGACGAGCTCCTCTGGGCGGCGCTGTGGCTGCACCGCGCCACCGGCAGGGACGACTACCTCCGCTACGCCGTCGACAAGGCCGACTCCTTCGGCGGCGTCGGCTGGGCCATGACCGAGTTCAGCTGGGACGTGAAGTACGCCGGCCTCCAGGTCCTCGCCGCCAAGGTACATAACCCACACCACCCTCTCCCAATTCCTCTCTCCTTTATGCATGCATCACTGATCAATTTACTAGCTAGACTAGATCACTGCTAGTTTGGTGGGTGAGCATCCCATCCAGCCTATCACCAGGCCGTGCATTCAGCTACCGACCGTACATTTTTTCTCTTATATACCACGTAACTAGGGTATGACTACTCCATACTTTACCTGGGATGTCTGTCCCGAACTCTACTTTTTACCGTTTTAATATCTACTGGTCTATCGATCTCCAGAGCTGGGTTTGTTCTTGCTAAGCAAAGTGGGGAATTAATGTCACCACATGGGCTATACTTTCTTGCTCCCCAAAAGAAGCCAAGTAGGATCCACACCACTGCACTGCTGCTCACCCAAAAATCATGCCTTGATCAGAGATTATACCAATTAATTAGTTGATTACGCGCGATTAGATGAAAAAATTTATGCAAAGGTGTACACTCTAGACTGTTCCCTCTCTGTCGCCGCCCATGGAATATCTCCAAAAGATGCAGCTGTTCATCGACAAAGTCCACTCGATCAGTCGTCAGCTTTGAGTGAGGGTTAGCTAGTGGCAATGATAGTAGTTGGAGAAGTGAGCATCGATCCCTGTATACCGTGTACTGACTCACATGGCCGAGCATCTGGGCAGGCAGAGAGCCTTTAATTTCCTCCTGAAAGCTGCGAGTTTTTTTTATGCTAATCAAGCACTGGCTTTTCGATCGGCCTGTCCACTTCAGTCTCTGGCCTCCGCAATCTTCAGGATTAGTTTCCTTTGCTGACAATTTCCAGCTATAGGATACACATGTAGCTGACACTTAACAGAAGGGAGGACATGATCATTGAAAGCCTCCAAAACACAACCACTCTCTGTTTAGGGTTTGAAATTGCGACCTCTTTACTCAGAAGTAAAAGCTGGCTTAGCCACTAAGGTATGACTTGATCCGGCCGTCTTATGCTGTTCTTTTTTGTTGCAAGATGGAAAAAGATAGGATCTTTACCTTAGCTTAGTGATGACTTAGTCTGTCACCACTGATCTCAATCTGGCTACCGACCTGGGTGACACGACGCGTTGATGTGTCACCACTAGACGCCGACCTGGTCCTGTAGCTGAGGTCAGTGGTGTGCATGATCAGTATGCATCCCTAGGACGCTATCTGCATATATCCAGCTTGTTCTGCTGATGCGAGTGCACATAAAAAAGAAGATTTCTTCTACCGCTTCTTCCAAATAATCTTCCAAATAACGCGACAAATAAATGCGAGAAATTTGGGAGGCATGGATTTTGTTTGCTTGTAGTTAGTGTCCCAACTAACTCTGAGAGGCAAGGACAAAATATATAGACAGCCAAAAAAATTGAGATATAGACGGCTGAAAATGCTCCTTGCTTTGTGGCAGAAACCTTGCTCAATTAATGTCCCAACAAAACACATGCTGATCAGCTAAAACAACACACAACCGGGCCCCAGAAATCGATTTGATTTTGCTATCCTATGCCCTCTTTTTATTACATGATTATACATTTATACCCTCTCTAAATTTTACTACCATTATTTGAGTCAGCAATATAAATAAATCTTGTACCTTTGATAAAAACTAAAAGATTCAGATCAAATCTACTATCAGTATAAATCACCGTACAAATTGTCATAATAAGGAATACTGGAAGGAAATTCCACACTAGAATTCAAATATCAGGCCACTGAGCCACATGCTCCGTAGCTCGTTCTACATTTTTGTGCGCTAATTTACACACGGGGAGTGACCTGTCACTGTGGGTCCTACCTAGCTCAAGGAATTCTACACGCCGTGACAGGGCAACAGGCTGCGTGAGTCGGACGGGTGACGTGGACTAGTTTCGGCTTCACTGCCTCGAGAGTGGTAGGTGGCAATGCATGTCCAGAAGCATCTCTCTCTCTCTCTCTCTCTGCAGATCGTCGTGAGGAAGCCATGGCGTGGTCTTCACGGTGCAGTAGCAATCCGTCTCAGCTTTTCTTTCGACGTGAGCTGCTGCACATCACACATCCTTTTCCTCGCTAGTTTTTAGATGGCTCGTTTTCGGTCAGAGATGGCAGATCAAGAGAGATCGAATAAGCCCTGAGCTTGCTTGCAGTAGTTTCTTGCAGAGTATTATTAGTAACCTCTGTAGATCTCTTACTGAAAACTGAGAGATTCTTTCAGAGTTTTGCTTTTGGTTTGGGAGCAAGTTCTATGAAAAAAGTTTGACAGGCCGGCTGGGTCAATTGTCCGTGTCGCCTTCTTTGTCCAGTATTGAGTTTTTTAACAGTTACATGCCGTGAAGAAATGAGCAGAATTTGGTAGGTTTTTTTATTGTTTTGCTATTGTATGCTTCGTTTCAAAGCTACTAGATTAACCAGGTAATTAATCGCTGCACTCCAGTTCCTTGACGGAGCAAGGAAGCAGATATCGCAATCAGTGTGGTAGTTAAGTTGAATGCAAATATTTTTCTCTCTGATCTGTTCTAGATTACTTAGGTCTGTATGGATAAGAGGGACTAATACAAAGTGACAACGGGCTAATGTAAAGTGCACTAAATTTTAGTCACTCCTATTTGGATCTAGTGACTAAAGTAAAGGCTAAAGACTTTATTGCTATGCAAAATGACTTAAATGCTCTATGTCTATTGTCTCTTGTTTTTCATGTATACATGTATGGTAGGGGTAAGTGTGAAAAAAAAGGTATTTTAGCTCCTATTAGCTTCTCCTTGGGGGCTAATGAGGCTAAAACATTTTTGTTCATTTTAGTTCTGGTGTTTGGTTCTTTAGCCTCTAAAATTACTAAATTTTAGTCACTTTGCATTAGCCTTTTGGATCCAAACGTGCCATCGGTATCCATACCGTGTCAACCCATGCATGTGCATTATTGATCATCACATCGAAAAGAAAGAGAAAAATCTCCTCCACAATAAGTATTCATGGCAATATGGCATACAGCTAGCTGAATCTCCGTTCTCTGGCACTGTAGTTGTCTGTCACCTTTAAACCTGTAGTAGTATTAGCTGGACTGGTAGCCTGGTAGTGACGTCCCTTATTAAGACGTGTCGTTACATGCAAATAGTCAAAAGGAAAAGGAGATGGTCCTCGTGCCCAAAAGAATAACAATAAAGAATTTGAGAAGATTCTAAATGCTATAGCTAGCTCTTAGAATCTAAAGAATTTTTTAAACGATCTAAGTTTTAGTTTCAAAATTTAAATTTCTACAGTTGCATAATTTTAAAATAAACTAGTTTTTCAAAATCAAACTCTCAAAACAATCCATAAACAGTTTCGAATCGAATCGAATCGAATCCAAATGGAATCGCCCATAATTTCCTCTTTTGAGCTGGCTCCAAAACCCGGTCACCTTCGATTCCTGGGCCAAAGCTGGCTGGCTCAAATGCTCAATCGCCAGCTTTTGCACCGGAGTGCTACGTGGCCGATGCTCCCTCGTACACGTACGGTGGGCCCACCTGTCAGCAAAAGAGAGGTTTAGGGGGTATTTGGATCATGGGTCCGAATTTTAGTCCATGTTATATTGGATGTTTAGACATCAATTTGAAAGGTTAAACGTGAAATAATTATAAAAATAATTGCCGGATCAAAGGATATATAATTCACGAGACGATTTATTAAGCAAAATTAATTTATGAATAACAAATGTTTACTTTAGCATCACATTGTTAAATCATGGTGTAATTAAGCTCATTAGATTTGTCTTGTGAATAATCTACTGATTATGAATGAGTTTTATAAATAATCTATGTTTAATACTCTAAAATAGTATTTAAACATTGGATGTGACATGGGCTAAAATTTTAGTCCCTAATCAAAACACCCCCTTAGAATGTGGTAACTGTTAAGAGCATCTAACCCTCTACATCAATGTCAACGGGTGTCTGTAGAATTTATTCATAGAATTTATTAGTCTGCCACGTAAGTAAGAATATGATATGACATGTAATTTAACAAAGATAAAGAAGAAAAATTGAAGAAACAGGTCGTCACGTCACGATACCCAAGATACGGATGAAAGTGATTAGATAAGATGATGGAGAGAGAAAAGAAGTTAGTATAAAAAAATTATTATAGATGCATATTAAGAAATTAAGATCATGAGTATGGTTTTTAAAGGTAATGCCTTACTGATATGTCAAGATAAGACATCATTTAAGAAATCATGGATTGAGATTACCCTGATATCGAATATAAGACTAGGTTGATGGGATCTTGGCCCATTTCATATGCATTTCATATGGATAGATTGATATTTTAGTTTACAATTTCAGTCCATCTGTATGAAATGGGCTAGAATGCCGGCTTGTCATACTAGATTTAACATGGTTTTTGATTCTGATCGGCGGTTAGTGGTAATTAAGTGGTAGATTTAATTTTCGATCGGTAATTAAGTGACTATTTAGTCGTTTTGGTCAACCACGATAAGCGTCCCTTAATCGGTTTCGGGAACCTGGTCGTTTTCAGCCGATCAAATGCACTGGCAGTTCGATGATTACACTAGTTTACTACAGCGGCGTTGTACGTTCTAGCTAGACATGCATGGTGGTTAGAGCTGTGCTTTCAGAGAGTCGGCGAGCGTTGATCGGTCGATCGATGAGTGCATTGATTAGCTGATCGGTCGGTCGGTCGTTGTTTGCGAGTGTTAATGTTGTTGCACACTGACACATCAACCCGGCATGCATGCATGTGTCACACTTGATCGAGTAGTTGACAGCAATGTTGCGTTGTTCTTGATTGCTGTCACACTGTTTCAGCTAATTGTAGCTGCATGCCATAGCCAGATCGGCGCTGTGTCTGGTAACCTTGCATTTGTAGCAATGCGATTTGAATGGTGGTGTTTTTGGTTTCTTGTTTTTTATTAGGAATTATAGTGACATTTCGATTAACTTTACTATACATCTATCAATGAATTTTCTGAGAGATACCGCCGTGGAATAATATTCCTAAGTACTTCATCTATGGAATGAATTTCGCCGATCGAATTTGAATAAATTTTCACTGCATTCAAATAAATTAAACATTTTCGGCCGGAGAGATATGGAAGTGGAAGTTGTTTCAGTTTGTGATTGAGTTGAATGAGCTAACGTCATGGTCACTGTTGCAGCTGCTGCTGGACGGCGAGCCGCAGGCGGCGGAGCACCGGAGCGTGCTGGAGCAGTACAGGGAGAAGGCCGAGCACTACCTGTGCGCGTGCCTCGGCCGGAACAACGGCAGCAACGTCGACCGGAGCCCCGGCGGCATGCTCTACGTCCGCCAGTGGAACAACCTCCAGTACGCCTCCAGCGCCGCCTTCCTCCTCACCACATACTCCCGCTACCTCTCCGGCTCCGGCGACCGCCTCCTCCGCTGCCCCGACGGGCCGGCGGCGCCGGGTGAGCTGCTGGCGCTGGCGCGGTCGCAGGCCGACTACATCCTCGGCCGCAACCCGCGGCGGCTGAGCTACATGGTCGGCTACGGCCGGCGGTTCCCCGTGCAGGTGCATCACCGGGGCGCCTCCATCGTCTCCCACAAGGAGGACAACCGTTTCATCGGCTGCATGCAGGGGTTCGACGACTGGTTCGGCCGCGGCCGGTCCAACCCCAACGTCCTCGCGGGCGCCATCGTCGGCGGGCCTAACTGCCGCGACGAGTTCCGCGATGACCGCGGGAACTACATGCAGACCGAGGCCTGCACGTACAACACCGCTCCCATGGTCGCCGTCTTCGCGAGGCTGCACCGCCTCACCACGGCGGCGGCCGTGGAGGCGAATGCTTCTGACACCTCGCCGGAGGAATGCCGCCGGCAGGACGCGGCGGCGCTGCGGCTCTCGGCGGAGTGTAGATAAAGGTAGTGGACTTTGCGGCGGTGGCGGGAAATTCTTTTTTCATTCTCGTATACTTATTAAAACTTCACATAATTTTTTTCAAGTGTTAATATGAGAGAGATGAAGAGAGGGGTCAATTTGATTAGTGAAAAAAAGGGGAAAATACAGTGGATGGTGGTTCATAAGGAGAGTGAAAATTATTTACTTGTATTTTCAATGTAGGTCTCAGAACTGAACAAGGAGATTAAAATGGGATGTAATATTGACTGGAATGTTGGTATATATAGACCATTACATGCTGTCTTCTTGTAAATTTCATTCTGCATGTGTGTTTGAGTGTTGTTTTGCAAACTCCTACTGTCATATATATTCACTGTCTTTTTGGGTCCTGTTCTGTTTTGCAAGCCGAATGAACAATCAGAAAAAAGTTTCTAATGTTTCTGATGAAGGTATGGATGGCAACGTGTAGGGCACATCTAGGTTGCCTAATACTGAATTCAAACAAGCCTTCTGGTCTGGACCCACATTCCTCTATAGGTTTAAATACTGTTAAAGGAAATAATCATATCAGTTCTGCAATTAGGAAGATCACTTTAAAGAACAATTTTAAAGTATACAAGGTGTAAAGCCTTCTATCGCCACTACAAGTACTCCGAGAGAGGAAGCCCGAAACCGTCGTATAGGCGTTGGAAACGGTGCATGAGAAGGAACCCGGAGCCTTCAATCATCTCGGTGGCCCTGTCACCTCGCTGCCTCCCGAAGGTCTCGGATCCGAAGGAGTGCCGCAAAACGGGATAAGACGTTTGCTTTATGTGAGTGTTCACACGTGCATTTACCATTTTACCTCTATAGGGCCTTATGAATAGACTCCACTATGACGGTTGTAATTAGAGGATATAGCAGTATTTCTCTGTTGGATCTCTACGTATAAATACTCCTCCCTTCTACTGTAATAGGGACATCAATTCATGTAATAAGAGACATTTCAAACTGATCTAAGGTTATTATCCTATTCGGAGGTCTGGTTCAGCCCGTAGTCAACCTTTCCTTTCAACTAGCCCTTCGAGACTATTCAAACTTGTTAGCGTAATCTTTTACGCTAACAGTTGGTGCCGTCTGTAGGGATTTTAGTACAAAAACCAACGTCTCTACCTTCCTACCTTCCAAATCCATGCCTCCTAAGAGGAGCAAGAGCATTGTTCCTACCCGGAGGTCCGCCTGGACCTCTCGACAGGAAACCCTAGACACAACCACAGGGGCTACAGAACCCTCCGTAGTCCTTGCCTAGTTAGACCTCGTGGCTCCAACTGAAGCCACCACCTTCGCAATCCCAAGCACTCCGCCCGAAGCCGGTGACCCCTCGGAGTCCATTGACTCGTCAGCAGGCTAGCAGGCCCCGGCGTTGCAAGGGGTTGTCAGACCTCGCCGGCCCGAAGGCCCTCTCTCGATTTCAACAATGCTCCGGACTGACTTCGTTCAGTCACAAGACCCTGAAACTCATTCTGGAGGAAGTGGGAGCCCGCACGATGCCATGGCTGTTGAGATGGCTTAGCTCAAGGCAGAGTTGCAAAGGTGGTTGCAAGCACCTATAGATCAGTACCACACCCACGACGGGCCCGGTAGGCCATCAGCGCTCCGCGATGTCATCTCGTTAAGTGTCACGCCCCGATTTATCAAATCGAGACATTATTGAATTTCATAAGAAAAACAATAATCCAAGAGGTTCATCATGCGACATACGTACATCATACAGTATTCATGGCACGCAGACCATAATTATTACATCATTGTCTTTAGTAAAAGCAGCAAATAAAATATTTTAAAAAAAAGACGGCATGGTGAACTCCTTCTTCAGGATCTTTCTTCTCGACTGGGTCGCTACTCCAGACCGTCTTCATAGAAGGTATCCTCTGTGGGGTCCAACGGGTATGAGTACAAAAAGTACTCAACAAGCCACCGCAAATGCAAATAATAATGCAAGGTAATAAACAAGGAAGGGTAATGGCTCAAAGTGCGGAAAAGTACATTTACAGTTATTGCATTTAATGTAATCACATTTTAATTATGCGGAAAAGTAGACATGAACATCAACAACATCCACTAACTCGAGGAGTACGTTTTACCTCCTCGCACAACAGTCCTTACATGACAACTCAACATGCACATACATTTTCAAAGTAGACTAACTGTGGGATGTTACGCAACCCGCCCTTGACCGTGGGCTCGGCTTTTCGAAAAGATTTATGACTCTGATCAGAGGTGTACTACTGTACCCACAAGGCACGCACTCATCCCAACGAGATGACCCATTTCACGGGAACTCGTGCCAAAACCTCAATATGAGATGTTCCAAGCGATAACCACCCGCTCTAGGTTTCGCCGGCGCGCCGGGCCGTATCCCGGCTAACGTCGCACCCCCTTTTGCGCCACATTGGTACAAGTCACCCGCAGGTGCAACTTGACCCATCTCCAAGTGGTGGCCTCGGTTTGGAACAACCCATACCTTAGTTAGGACTTACCCACTAGACTTGTGGTTAGTACGTAAGTGTATTGCAACGGATCCCTCAGACCGGTCCTTATAGTGCCCCGGGTGCTACCGACCAATACCCTAGCTTGCACCCGGAACCCACCATGCATTCACTCACAACCATAACTCCAACACCGACAGAATTCCATAGATGAGAAACCATGGGGATCATATAGTAGAACCAAGTACTACGACTCATTTTTATCCTATAGCGATCGTGTCGATACATTGGACACTAGCTAATAACATATATCACATGGTGACAAGGAGTTTAGGCTAGAGAGCATGGCTTGGGTTGCACATCAAGGTCGGGGGATCCTAAATAAATATATTGTAAGGGTTCATTTGACTAATGCATATATAACCTATGTGTTTTAACGATAGTTTAATCAAACATGGGTTCAATATGCTCAAAAGATTGGTTTGGTGACTTGCCTTGTTCAGCGAATGGGGAGGGAGGAACTTCCGGGAAGTACTCCGGCTCCTCGACGGCGTCGTAGTCTTTTCAATAGTAATAAAGTAAAATAAATACAACATTCGATATAAACAACGTAAAATCACACAACAAGCATATGGGTTTAAGTTGGTTTGACCTTAAAGAAAAATCAGTTGTTAAGGTTCTGAATTTTATTTCATAAATAATTTAAAATGAATCAAAATGAATTATGGTTTTTTCTAAAAAGGGGTTTTAAGTGTGAATAATACTACATTAAGTTTTCTAATCAATTTAATATGGATGATTCAGAGAAAACTCAGTGGTCCTAGTGTTTAAACAGAAAGGAACAATTATATAAATTTTCTGGAGTTTAAATATTTAAATTTGCATTTTAATACTAAGGGCATTTGAATACCTATTTGAATAAACATGAAAATGTCAAAATAAACCTACTGTTTTTATTGCATAAATATGTAGAGAATAATTTTATGAATTTTCTAAAATTGAAATGGCAATTTTTAGAGTCCAAATGCATTAGATATGAATTTTACAAGTTTAAAAGCATTTCTGGAATTTTATTTTCAAATTTTAAACCTCTCGGGTCCACGGTGAGCCAGGCCCACGGTGAACCCGCGCACTGTGCGCGTGCGCCGGGTCGGTCTGGACCGTTGGATCCAGATCCAACGCGCGAGAGCGAGGCGGGAGGGTTAAGTGATAACGGACGGCCAGGATTAAAACGTGCGAAGGGGTACCACGTGGACGCACGAGATCGCCCGGCGGGTTTAAATGAAAACCAACGCGCGAGATTAAAACGTACCGCTTTGACCAGATCCGACGGTGCGGATTAGATCGCGTACGTGGACTCACGCGCGTCGTCCGATCGCGATCGTGCGGCCAGGATTTAATCCGGCACGACACGGGCTAAGGGGGTTATACCCCCCTTCGTCTCCGGCGACGGTGGGGTTCGGGTGCGGCGGCGACGGCGCCTACGAGGGGGCTAGGCCCTAGCTCTAAGCGAAAACGGAAAGAGGAGACCAAGGCGGTCACGAAGGTACCTTAGTTGGCGAAGGAGGACGGCTGACGGTGGCCGGCGGCGAGGGTAGACGCGAAGGGCTTCTCGGGTACTCGACGGCGGTGGGGATCCAGCGGTCTCCTTGGCCAGCGAAGGGGTGGCCGAGGTGGGGGTGGTCCTTGCGGTTGCAGAGGTGCGGTCGACGAGGACGGAGGAGTACTCCGGCGACGGCGGTCGACGGCTGGAGAACAGGAGGCGGTGTGGCGCTAAAAGCCGGGCGGTGGGCGCTCTGTGTGTTCTCGCAAGGTGTAGGCGTGGGGGTGAAATGCGGGTGACCGGGGGGTTTAAATAGGGTCACCGGCGGGGGCAGGGGGGGGCGTAATCGACGGTGGCCGGGGATAAATGTGCCATGACGCCGGCGAGCTCGGGTTGACGCGGTTCAACGCACCTGGACGTGAATCGGGCGGGATTAATAGGGGGAAACGGCCGGCGCGGTGAGGGGAATTCAATGCACGCGTCGGATTAAAGGGAGGGGGCCGGCGAGGGCGGATCCTAGGCGGAGTTAGGGTTTCGGCCGGCGAGGGGGGGGGATCCGGGGCGGATCTCGCGGGGACGAAGGTCCTGACAAGCGGGGGCCACGGGCCAGTGAGCGCGGGCGAGCGGGGGTGGCAACTGACGGGTGGGGCCGGGTTGTCGGGTTCGCGCGCGAGGGGAGGGATTCGGCGCCGACAGGTGGGACCGGGTTGTCAGTCTAAGGCGAACGCGGTAACGGGCTGGGCCGGCCGGGAGAGAGAGAAGGGAGGGAGGGGAGCCCAATACTGTTCCAATCCTTTTCTGAATAAAAACAATTCCAGAAAATAGATTAAAATATTAAGGCTACTTCCAAGGCTGGTAAAAATTTATAAAAATTCCCAAAATTATATTCTGGTCTTAGGATCATATACAAAAAGTTTCACCTCCTAATTTGGTCATCTACTCTATGTTGTAGTTCAAAAGGGTATAAAAGGGATTTAAAAGTATTTTCAGAAATAATAATTCCAAGAAATTGAATTTAATAATATATTTATTGTTTTGAAAAATTTGGGGTGTTACATTAAGTCACCTCAAAGACCAGGAAGCCCAGAGTGGTGGCCAAAACACTTCCTTCGACGAAGATTTTCCGCTGCACCCTGACTTGCAGAGGGTGCGTTTTGACCCTATGTTCCGGGCGGCCAAGCTCCCCAAGTACTCCGGGGATACAGAGTTCTCTCATTCGTATGCCTTGGCGATAGAAGCCAGTGGAGGGGTCCACGACACGATGGCCAAGTGTTTACCCCTCACGCTCGAAGGGATAGCCCTTCGATGGTTCTAGTCCCTAAAGCCAGGATCAGTGAAGTCATGGAAGCATTTGAAGAAGAAGTTTGTAAATAACTTCCAAGGTACCTTCGTGGTCCCAATGTCCACGGGGAGCCTCTTTCAAATCAAGCAACAACCTAGGGAGATGCTGCGCAAGTACTCCCAATGCTTCGTCCACATGAAGTCCAAAATAAAGGGGTTGTTGAGAAACCAAGGGTGGTTTCGGTGTTGTGATGAGTGATTGACAGGCTTTTACCCTCTGTTCGAAGGGTACCTCCGAAGGGGCTTCGGAGGTGGTACCTCCGAAGGGGGTTCGGAGGTGTTGTCACCGAAGGGTGATTCGGTGTTTGCTTGCTGCAGCTGTGCAGCGGAGTGTACCTGTCGGAGGGGTCCGACAGTACACGATGACTGGGTTTGTACCGAAGGCTTCGGCACTTTGGGCGGTACACCGGAGTGTGTGCCGGAGGTTGCTAACCCGGAGAGGTCTCCGGAGTACTGGATACACTTGTTCGCTTGTCGGTGGTGCGCAGGGACTTCGGAGGCGACGGACAGGGTTCGAGCCAGGTGAACTTGGGTCAAGCGGGTGGTTTGATGCCAAGGGAGCGGGGAGCTCCGTCACGGTGGCTGCGAAGGTGGTCCGGGTCGGTCCTCGGGTCGAGGCGTGCCAGGTGAAGGCAGAGAGTGCGGAGCGTGGCTCCGGCTGAAGGTACTCCGAGACAAAGTCCTCGGAGGTGAGGCACTTCGAAGGTACTCCGAATGGAGTAACTTCGGAGGTGGTGGAACAAGTCCTCTGCGGAGGCAAGGTGTTCGATGTGTGCTCCGGAGGGAGACACTCGAAGGGTGCCCGACGAAGTTCTCAGAAGTCGAGGCGCATCGAAGGCATGGTCCGGGTGAGGTTCGTCGAGGAGTGTGCTCGGAGTGAGACACAGCGACGAAGTGCTCATGGAATGCTTCATGCGGAGGCCTTGGACGAAGGAGGGACTTCGAAGGGTGGTACTCCGAAGGTGGGGCTTCGGAGTGTGAAGGACTTCGGAGCGAGGCTAGCTCCGGAGTGAGGATGACTTGAGGTGCTTCGGCCATGCATGGCTTCGGTACACGGACGGACGGTGTTCGAGCTCGGAGCAGCTGCGAAGCCGTGGTGATCCACTCCGGAGGTGGTGGTGCGAAGGCCCAAGGGCTTTGACGGCTTCGGCTCAAAACCGTCACTGTATCGGAGGTCTTCTTCGGCGGAGCGAAGGCCAACAGGCTGCAGGCTTCTCGCCGAAGCTTCCGCACCCCTCGCGTGCGAAGGGAGGTTCCAGAAGTCAACTCTGTAAAGGCTGACACTGTCTGTTCTGAAAAAGGCTGACACTGTCCCCTCTGCAGCTGACAGAGAAGCCTCCAAAATAAAGGTGGACTACCTTTTGTACCCCTTAGTTCTGTAGAGACAAATCTGTTGTAAACCCTAGGGGTAAAGTAGTCACTTCCTTAGGATGAAGCCGTGGGCTATAAATATGGGGGCTCGGTAGGTAACATTTAACACTTTGAGCATTTACTGTTGAGCTCCTGTAGACAGACCTCGCTGTATTCATTCTGAGTTCAATTTATTTCAGTGTTCCTTGTTCAAGCGGCGAAGCCCTGCTTCTGTGTGCTTTTGCTTGAACTCACGTTGCATACCTCGCTAGTCTTTAGCTCACCGAAGCCTGTCTTGGCGAAGGGTGTTTTTCTCGCGAAGTGTGCTTTTCAGTGTGCTGTCGCTCTGTGGAACACGAGGCAAGACCTCGCTGATTACTAGCGAAGCCCTGGTTGTTTCTCGTTTTGCTTCTTGTGTCGAAGCCCTTAGCGAAGTCCGTTGTGTGTGCGTGTAGACCTTCGGGTACGAAGCCCAGCACCCGTTGCTGTCGCCAAGTACTTGGTCGAAGTCCTCAGAGGGCTGTCCACTCTTGCGAAGGGTGAAGTGCGAAGCCTGCTCGTAGCACCTCGTGTGCGGAGCCTGCACTGACTTAGCAGAGTAGATTTTCGAGGGTTGTTAGTGGAGCGAAGTCTTCTTAGGCTTCGAACTTTTGCTCCTCCGAAGCCTGTGTTCGAAGGTGTCGAAGTACCTCCGAACCAGACCTTCGAAGGTAGTGTTCGAAGCCTGTTCCGCAGAAGACAGAACCGATCCGAAGGCTAAGTTTTTAGCCCGAAATTTTAAAAGCTCCCATTCACCCCCCCTCTGGTCGCCGTTTCCGGTCCAACAATTGGTATCAGAGCTGGTTAAGATCACCAGTTGACCTTAACCGGTTTTGTGATCTGTTGGCGACATGGATAGAGGCAGTAAAATTCCTCTGTTCGATGGGACAGATTTTGCATACTGGAAGGTGCGCATGGAGGCTTACTTGTTAAGCCAAGGAAATGCAATTTGGGAGATTGTGGACTCACAATACTCCATCCCTGATACCCGCACCACTCAAACCGAAAAAGATCAATATATTGCCAACTCGAAGGCAAGGAACATACTGTTCATTGGTTTGAGTCGGAGTGAGTTTGATAGGGTGCAGCACCTTAGGACTGCTAGGGAAATTTGGACAACGCTCACTATTTATCATGAGGGCTCTACTCAGATTAAGGCCAGGCGCCAAAGCACCTACAACCAACAGTATCAGCTGTTTGTGCAGGCACCTGGTGAATCTATAGATACCATGTTTTCGCGCTTTGATGCTATAGTGAGTAACTTGCGATCCAACGGGACGCTTGCTTACAGTGATCACGACAGGGCTATCAAGCTTCTCTATGCTCTTGACCGTAGCATATGGGAGGTGAAGATATCCAGCATTGAGGAGTCCACAGGCTATGACACGTTGACCTGTGATGAACTCTTTAGCAAGCTGAAGTCCACAGAGATTGCTAAGGCATCTCTTGCAGTGCACAGAAGCTCTTTGCCACAGCCATTGGCATTGGTTTCTAGCACTAGCCGTGGCACCACTGCAGAACCAAGCACATCAGGCACTTGTGTTCTTGCAGATGGTTTTGCTTTGTCCTCCCTGGTCTCCGTCACAAAGGAGCAGGTGGATACTCTAGCTGATGATGAGCTTGCTCTCATTGCCCGGAGGTTCACCCGCTTTCATCATGAGAGACGGGATCAGAGGAGAAGTGGTTTTAGTGGCTGCTATGAATGTGGCGACACCTCTCACATTAAGGCCAATTGCCCCAAGGTCAAGAAGAGAGATGAGAGTGACCGCCCCAAATTCCACAAAAAGGAGAGGAAGCCCTTTGTGAAGGGCAAGCGCGGCAAGATGGCTAAGAAAGTAGCCAAGGCCGCTTCCAGAGCCTTTGTTGCTGCTCTCAGCGACATCGACACATCCTCAACTGAGGAGTCGAGCTCTGAGGAGGAGGAGTCCCCAAGGAAGGAGGACAAGAAGGACAAGAAGGGACGTGACTTCACCGGCCTTTGCTTCATGGCCGACAGCGATCACAGCGGCGATGAGCTTGACTCATCTGAGGTAAACCTATCATCTGACCAGCTTCTAATTAAATTAGATGAGCTGAATGAAGTAGTGCTTGGTCAGGATAGATTACTTGTGCAAGCCGCTAGAGAAAGAAAAGACCTTAGACTTAGGCTAGAAAATATGTCTACTGAATATGCCATGCTTAAGTCTAAGTTTGATGATGCTGAATGTGAATCATGTTCTGTTGTCATGAGTGAGCTTGCTCAGTTGCGTTCTGTTCATGCTCAAACTCTTTCTGAGCTTGAGACTGCACAGAAGCAGCTTTTGGAGGTGGATTCTAGACCTCATGATGTTATTGATTGCATGAACTGCTGTTTATTACGCGATAGCATTAATTTACGTGATAAGCATGTTCATGATTTAGAGGCTAGATTGGAGAGGGCCGGTAGTTCTAAGGATGTGCAACCTGTTTGTGACACTTGCATTACCCTTAAGGACCAGCTAGGCACTGTCAGAGAGCGAGCTGAAAACCTCATGTCCGAAAATGAATACCTTCTTTCTGTGGTGAACAAATGCACTGAGGGGAAGGGTAGGATGGATTTGCTCTTGGCCAAGACCAAGTTGTGTGCTGACAGAGCCGGGGTAGCTCTAGGTTTGGGTTTTGAGAGGATAGCTTCAGACAGTAAGACCAAAACTGTTTTCACCTCTCCCACCACCCTAGAGAAAGAGAGAGCTCTGTTGGACACCCCACCAGCCAAAAAGCCTACCCATCCACCAAAGAAAACCACTCCTCCTACCAAGAAAAATCCTCCCAAGAAAACCACTGTGAAGAAACCCAAGGAGCCTGTGAGAGTTGCTCCTGTGACCCATGAGAGTGCCCCCAGGAGAGTGTTTCACTGTTCTTATTGTCAGCGGGCGGGTCATTTGATTGGTTTCTGTTTCCGTCGCATCAAGGATGAGCGACGTGCACAGGCGATGAGCTATCAGGACATGTATTACCCATCTTTAGGTATGCATGAGTCTGAGTATTACTCTCGTCCTGTTTTCGAGGCTCCTCGTGCTTCTCGGAGAGGTTTTGCTCCTCGAGGTGTTCACCATGTTCCATATGGTGGTAGACCTCGGGCGAGTAGCTTTGTACCTCGTCAGAGTAGGAGACCTCGACATGCTTTGCGTTCTTTGCATGTAGGTAGACCTCGCACTTTGCATCATTCTGATTATTTTGTGCGTAGACCGTCTACTTTTACTGTGCCTACTACTCGTGTCACTCAGTGCTGGATGCCTCGTCATTATTTTACTCACCCCAGCACTGAGCGATCGAGGCGTTCTTATCATGTGTAGGCAACAGGTCGAGGCTTGGAGGGCACGTGGATCATGGACTCCGGTTGTTCGCGCCACATGACCGGAGATGCAAATTGGTTCTCCAGCCTCACCACAACCAAGCAAAGGGAACATATCACCTTCGGAAACAATCGAAGGAGTAGAGTGAAAGGTAAAGGTGTGGTAAGGATTAACACGAACTTCACTCTCAAAGATGTTGCTTTGGTTGAAAACCTGGGATACAATTTGCTGTCTGTATCTCAGTTGCTTGATGAGGGCTTCGAAGTGCGATTTCATCGCGATACTTCGCAAGTGCTCAATTCTGATGGCGTTGTGGTGTGTAAGATCTTTAGGGTTGGGAGAGTTTTTGGAGCTGATTTTTCAGAGTCGTCTGGTTCTTCTCATTGTCTTGTTGCTCATTCGACTTCTGAGCTTTGGAAGTGGCATAGGAGACTAGGGCATATGAGCTTTGAATTGCTCGCTCGTCTGAGCGCCCTAGGTTTGATCCGAGGATTGCCCAAGCTCAAGTTTGAGAAGAATTTAGTTTGCGCTCCCTGTCGACATGGAAAAATGATTGCTGCTTCGCATTCGCCAGTCACCACTGTGATGACTGAACAGCCCGGAGAACTTCTCCATATGGACACTGTAGGTCCTTCTCGGGTTAGTTCTTTAGGCGGCAAGTGGTATGTTTTAGTTATTGTCGACGATTTCTCTCGCTACTCTTGGGTCTTCTTTCTTGCCAGCAAGGACGAAGTGTTTTCACACTTTCGGAGCTTGGCTTTGAGACTGTTCACTGAACTCCCAGGTGCATTAAAATTCATTCGAAGCGATAATGGCACCGAGTTCAAAAATAGTCTCTTTGTTGACTTTTGCATGGAGCATGGCATAGAACATCAATTCTCTGCTCCGCGGGTTCCTCAACAGAATGGTGTTGTTGAGAGGAAAAACCGCACTTTGGTTGAGATGGCTAGGACGATGCTTGATGAGCATAGGACTCCTAGAAAATTCTGGGCTGAGGCCATGAACACTGCATGTTACATCTCAAACCGAATTTTCTTGCGCTCAATTTTAAATTTGACATCTTATGAGCTGCGTTTTGGGAGACAGCCCAAGGTTACTCATCTTCGAGTTTTTGGCTGTCGCTGCTTTATCCTAAAACGTGGTAACTTGGATAAATTTGAGTCGCGATCTTCTGACGGGATCTTTTTGGGTTATACTACTCATGGTCATTCTTATCGTGTTTATAACTTGGAAACTAACACTGTCATCGAGTCATGTGATGTGACTTTTGATGAATCAACCCCCTCTGTTAGTTCTGCTTTTGAACAGGCAAATGAACACGACATGGAACAGACCTTATTCGAAGACGAAGATCCCGGAGAATTCGAGGATGATCCCCTACTGCCCTCGACATCAACCCCCGAAGCTGACCCCGCTTCAACTACTTCGGCACGAGGTCCCGAAGCGACTACCTCAACGTCGGTCATCTTGGACCACTCCAACGCACAAGTTGAGGGGGAGACTGCATCCCGCCGCGAGGCTCCACATCATGTCCAAAGGATGCACCCTCCCGAGCAGATCATTGGTGAGCTTGATCAAAGGGTAACACGTTCTCACGCTCATTTTACTAATGCTGCTTTTGTTGCTTCTTTCGAGCCCTTAGATGTTAGTCATGCACTTTCTGATTCTAGTTGGATCAATGCCATGCATGAAGAGCTTGAAAATTTTGAAAGAAATCAAGTCTGGACTTTAGTTGATCCTCCACCTAATGTTCATTTCATTGGAACAAAATGGATTTTTAAAAATAAACAAGGGGAGGATGGAACAATTGTTAGAAATAAGGCTAGACTTGTAGCTCAGGGTTTTTCTCAACTAGAAGGGATTGATTTTACTGAAACTTTTGCACCTGTTGCTCGCCTTGAGGCCATTAGGATTTTGCTTGCCTTTGCGACATCCCGGGGATTCAAACTCTATCAAATGGATGTCAAAAGTGCTTTTCTTAATGGCTTCATAGGTGAAGATGTTTATGTAAAACAACCCCCTGGTTTTGAAAACCCCAAGTACCCACATAAAGTCCTTAAACTTCATAAGGCTCTTTATGGACTCAAGCAGGCCCCTCGGGCATGGTATGATAGACTTAAGTCTTTTCTGCTTGAGCGAGGGTATTTGATGGGCTCTGTTGATAAAACTTTGTTTACTCTCAAGCATGGCAAAGATTTCCTCCTAGTTCAGATTTATGTGGATGATATCATCTTTGGTGGCTCTTCTCATGCTTTAGTTGCCGAGTTTGCAGATACCATGAGCAGGGAGTTTGAAATGTCAATGATGGGTGAACTCACTTTTTTCCTTGGTTTGCAAATCAAGCAAAGCAAACAAGGTACTTTTGTCCACCAGACAAAGTACACCAAGGACCTGCTCAAGAAATTCGACATGTCCGATGCGAAGCCCCTCGCCACTCCAATGGCTACATCTGTAGCATTGGACCCTGACGAAGATGGAGAAGCCGTAGATCAGAAGGAGTTCCGAAGCATGATCGGCTCCCTCCTCTACTTGACTGCCACGAGGCCGGACATACACTTCGCAGTATGTCTGTGCGCTCGTTTTCAGGCTTCACCACGAGCTTCGCACCGCCAAGCGGTTAAGCGCATTCTAAGGTATCTCAAGCACACCCTTGAATTTGGCATATGGTATTCATCATCTTCATCTTTATGTCTTAGAGGTTATTCAGATGCGGATTTTGCTGGGTGTAGAATTGATAGGAAGAGTACCTCTGGTACTTGTCATTTTCTGGGTACGTCTCTGGTTTGCTGGTCTTCCCGCAAACAGTCTAGTGTTGCACAATCGACGGCGGAAGCCGAATATGTTGCTGCAGCTAGCTGTTGCTCTCAGATTTTGTGGATGGTTTCCACTTTGCGGGATTTCGGGTTAGATTATAAGAGTGTTCCACTTTTCTGTGATAACACTAGTGCTATTTGTATTGCAAACAACCCGGTTCAGCACTCCAGAACCAAACACATTGATGTACGGTATCATTTTCTCAGAGATCACAATGAGAAGGGTGATATTGAACTTCAATATGTTGATACCCAACACCAGCTTGCCGACATTTTTACAAAACCCCTCGATGCTTCTCGATTTGCTTACTTGCGTGGAGAACTTGGTATTTGTCATCCCTACGGCATTTTGTGAGGGGGAGCTGATTTTAATTGTCTTGCATATGCTCATTATGTGTGGAATTGTACTTACATCTTTTGCCATTATATGCCTGTTTTTAATTCAAAGAAATCATGACAGCTCAGCTCTATGAAATATGTCTGGAACATTGATTGTGCATGATGTTTTATTTTCTAAACTCAAAACTTGCTCACCGCACAATCTTGCATCTAGCTTGTTTAGACTGGACTGCTTTTAGCTATCTTTTATCTACTTGACAGCAAGACACTGTTCCTTGGATGTTAAAATATGCAACTTGAAAAATGTGTTCTTTATTCATGGATACTCATCAAAATAATTAACTCATCAAAATCAAAATCCATGATTTGTCTGGTTTCAATGAAAAGATCCAGGAGGGTTTGTTTGTCGCACTACTCTATTCTAGACCGCTTACCATTGCACATTGGTCTGAACTGGGATAGTGTAGTGTATGCCAAAATCACCGCCTTAAGCTTCAGATGGCTTTCATGCCTAGGCTTGGCCTGATTGGAAAGTATAAGGTGGACAAACAAATAACCCCTGGCATTAAGAAAAAGAACAACAAAATTAATTGCTCATCAAGTTTGCTTTCACAGCTTCTTTTGAACAAGACTTGTCTGTCTAGGGTAGAACTTGTTAGCTTTGCGCAGTCCTTGCCTTCTCATGTCTAGCTGCTGTGATTAAGTGGTGATGCTTTCACTTCAAAATACCAAAATCACATGCCATCATCTTGTTTCACAGATTGTTAAATTGAGCTGAGCACATGATCATTTGTGTTAATTTTGGCATATTTTTGCATTATATGTCCTTGCAATTCTATTCATTTCGAAGCTTTGCATCTTTTGACTGCTCCTGGATGCTTGCATTGCCAAAGGGGGAGAGACTTGCTGTGTTCTCTACCGCCAGAAGGCATAATTTCGAAAGGGGGAATTTTTGACATAAAGGGGAAGAAAAATTTGCTTAACTCAGGGGGAGTTCTTATGAAGGGGAGATTTGCCAAAAAGGGCTTTTACTCTTTTGAGAAAGGGGGAGAGAATTTCTTTTATCAAGTGACATGCTTTGACTCTTTTCTGAGTTTTTATGGTCACTTGTGTGCTGAAAATTTTTACATTTTCTTGAACTTCGATTTGGTTGTCAATGCACTCATCAAGGGGGAGATTGAGAAACCAAGGGTGGTTTCGGTGTTGTGATGAGTGATTGACAGGCTTTTACCCTCTGTTCGAAGGGTACCTCCGAAGGGGCTTCGGAGGTGGTACCTCCGAAGGGGGTTCGGAGGTGTTGTCACCGAAGGGTGATTCGGTGTTTGCTTGCTGCAGCTGTGCAGCGGAGTGTACCTGTCGGAGGGGTCCGACAGTACACGATGACTGGGTTTGTACCGAAGGCTTCGGCACTTTGGGCGGTACACCGGAGTGTGTGCCGGAGGTTGCTAACCCGGAGAGGTCTCCGGAGTACTGGATACACTTGTTCGCTTGTCGGTGGTGCGCAGGGACTTCGGAGGCGACGGACAGGGTTCGAGCCAGGTGAACTTGGGTCAAGCGGGTGGTTTGATGCCAAGGGAGCGGGGAGCTCCGTCACGGTGGCTGCGAAGGTGGTCCGGGTCGGTCCTCGGGTCGAGGCGTGCCAGGTGAAGGCAGAGAGTGCGGAGCGTGGCTCCGGCTGAAGGTACTCCGAGACAAAGTCCTCGGAGGTGAGGCACTTCGAAGGTACTCCGAATGGAGTAACTTCGGAGGTGGTGGAACAAGTCCTCTGCGGAGGCAAGGTGTTCGATGTGTGCTCCGGAGGGAGACACTCGAAGGGTGCCCGACGAAGTTCTCAGAAGTCGAGGCGCATCGAAGGCATGGTCCGGGTAAGGTTCGTCGAGGAGTGTGCTCGGAGTGAGACACAGCGACGAAGTGCTCATGGAATGCTTCATGCGGAGGCCTTGGACGAAGGAGGGACTTCGAAGGGTGGTACTCCGAAGGTGGGGCTTCGGAGTGTGAAGGACTTCGGAGCGAGGCTAGCTCCGGAGTGAGGATGACTTGAGGTGCTTCGGCCATGCATGGCTTCGGTACACGGACGGACGGTGTTCGAGCTCGGAGCAGCTGCGAAGCCGTGGTGATCCACTCCGGAGGTGGTGGTGCGAAGGCCCAAGGGCTTTGACGGCTTCGGCTCAAAACCGTCACTGTATCGGAGGTCTTCTTCGGCGGAGCGAAGGCCAACAGGCTGCAGGCTTCTCGCCGAAGCTTCCGCACCCCTCGCGTGCGAAGGGAGGTTCCAGAAGTCAACTCTGTAAAGGCTGACACTGTCTGTTCTGAAAAAGGCTGACACTGTCCCCTCTGCAGCTGACAGAGAAGCCTCCAAAATAAAGGTGGACTACCTTTTGTACCCCTTAGTTCTGTAGAGACAAATCTGTTGTAAACCCTAGGGGTAAAGTAGTCACTTCCTTAGGATGAAGCCGTGGGCTATAAATATGGGGGCTCGGTAGGTAACATTTAACACTTTGAGCATTTACTGTTGAGCTCCTGTAGACAGACCTCGCTGTATTCATTCTGAGTTCAATTTATTTCAGTGTTCCTTGTTCAAGCGGCGAAGCCCTGCTTCTGTGTGCTTTTGCTTGAACTCGCGTTGCATACCTCGCTAGTCTTTAGCTCACCGAAGCCTGTCTTGGCGAAGGGTGTTTTTCTCGCGAAGTGTGCTTTTCAGTGTGCTGTCGCTCTGTGGAACACGAGGCAAGACCTCGCTGATTACTAGCGAAGCCCTGGTTGTTTCTCGTTTTGCTTCTTGTGTCGAAGCCCTTAGCGAAGTCCGTTGTGTGTGCGTGTAGACCTTCGGGTACGAAGCCCAGCACCCGTTGCTGTCGCCAAGTACTTGGTCGAAGTCCTCAGAGGGCTGTCCACTCTTGCGAAGGGTGAAGTGCGAAGCCTGCTCGTAGCACCTCGTGTGCGGAGCCTGCACTGACTTAGCAGAGTAGATTTTCGAGGGTTGTTAGTGGAGCGAAGTCTTCTTAGGCTTCGAACTTTTGCTCCTCCGAAGCCTGTGTTCGAAGGTGTCGAAGTACCTCCGAACCAGACCTTCGAAGGTAGTGTTCGAAGCCTGTTCCGCAGAAGACAGAACCGATCCGAAGGCTAAGTTTTTAGCCCGAAATTTTAAAAGCTCCCATTCACCCCCCCTCTGGTCGCCGTTTCCGGTCCAACAGTTGTTCACTTCCTCCATCATCGACGCCGCGCGTGAAGGCATCACCAGCCCAGGCCTCCTCGACAAACTCCACTGGAAGCCCAATTCCTCAGTGGCCTAGTTTATGATGTACTTCGAAGAGTACGCCCAGTCGAAGGAATGATAGTTTTAGATGAATGCCATGATGCCTCAAACCTTTGCGCCAGAGGTAAAAGTCGCCAAAGCAAGGGCCCCTAGCCCTCCGAGAGCCGCTCCCTCGGACCATCAACCGCACGACTCCCGGAGGGGGTGAAAGCACTATCGGTCGGAGGTGCTTAATATTGCCTCCTCCGCCCCGAATCAACAACAGAAGTACAAGCAGAATTAGGGTGGAGGATGGTCCGACGGCTCGAGGCCTGCGGCAAGGACCTCTGGTTCAAGCCAAACTTTTTTTGCAAGGTTCACGGAGAGAATCGGAGCCACAACACCAATTCATGTAAATCCATTTTGGCTCTATGGAGTGAATACCTTGAGCGGAGTACCGGCCGAGGCACCACCAACCGGACATGTGGGGCGCCCGAATTTATTAAAAATCCAGACATTATTGAATTTCCATAGAAAAACAATAATACCAAGATGTCCATCATGCGACAACGTACATACGGCCAATCATCCGTGGTTCGTAGACCACATTATTACATAAGTGTAAATTAAAAAACTATAAAAATAAAACTATGCGATAAACATCTCTGCCAGTCTCGCATTGTTGACTGGATCGCCACTCTAAACCATCCTCCTCATAGAACGCAGTCTCTGAAGTGTTTTCCAACAAGTATTGTAACGCCCTGATTTTCATCGGGCGTTAAAATAAAAATAAAGTAATTAATAAATGAGTTTCAAGAAAATGATTCAGTGAAAAGCGATAAACAATGAAGCTAAAATATAGGCTTAAAATTTTCGTTTAAAAATAAATTGTGGTGAGAGTATTTTTCTTAAAATTATTTTTGCTCTAAATTGCGCCCCAAAAATTTTCCAGCATTTTTGGTGCAAAGGAATTAATTAAGATATAATCAATATTATTTCATCGCAAAACTCAAACGTTGAATAATAAATATGTTTCAGCAAAATTATTTGTTTGAATAAAATGTATGACAAATCCCTTCAATTTAAAATAATATAAAACCAAATCAAATTCGGCTAGAGTAAATTTCTCTCGCCTCAAATCAATTTACGTTTTTATTTCATTAAGGTTTTTGCGATTAGAATAGTAACCCATAATATTTCAATAAATAATTTTAATTGAAATTAAATAAAATTCCTATCTCTTTCTTTCTGGTAGAGTTTGAAATACTCATCCTCAACCATCTCTCTCTTTTCCCGTTGTAAATCTAGATGAAGCAATATTCTATTTTCATTCGCGAAATAAAATTATCTTTTTAATCGTGTGGTTTTAATTCCGTGAAAAATACATTTTAATTGTTTTTATATATATTTTGAATTTACGAAAATAAATTCAAAACATTGGTTTATTTTGTTGTTTGGAATTTCTAATTTTGACGCGAATAAAAAAATTATTGATTTTCTGAACCACTGTTTATCTTCAAAATATCCCGCATTATTTCCTTGAAAACCAAAATTTATAAATTTATTTTAAATTTCAAACTTTCCAAAAACTTTTCATTTTTTTCTCAAAAGTCTAAATTTAAATAATCAGGAAATAATTTTTCTATATTTTTTTCTAATCTTTTTTCTCTTTCTTTCCTTTTCCTTTTCTTTTCCTTTTCTTTCTCCTACTTTTCCCTGGCTGCATGCGCAGGGCGCACCCATCCCGTGCGCACTTTTTTTTTTTCTCTCCCCCTCTCTCTCCTCCATTTTTCTCACTCCGAGCTTCTTCCCTGGTGCCTCCTCTCTCTCTGCCGCGCCGCTGCTCCTCCTGGCGCGCTGATCCCGCGCCGGCCCAGCTCTTCCCCGGCCCGCGCAGCCCAGCCTCCTGCGCCCAGTTCCTGCAATGCGTCGCATGCGTGCGCATTGTCGCTTCCCCAACCGTGCGCCCGGAAACACCGGTGCCGCATCCCTTTTCTCCGGTCGCCTCCAACCACAAGTGCAAACCCTAGCCGCCCCCTGCTCGCCCTTCCCTGTCGCGCCCCTCCTCCTTGCTAGTTCGCCAATCGCCACTGCCGCCGTCGCCGGTTCGCCACAGACGCCGTTGCTTCTCCATCGCCCTGCTCCCTGCCGCCTCCCCTCCTGCGAGGGGCCGACCACCACCGCTCAGGACGCCGCCACTGCTGCATCTCCTGCCCACCGCAACGCCCCGCTGCAGCTGCCACATTCGCCGCACCGTGTTGCTGTCGCTGAACCACCATCCCGCCTGTCTACACATGCAGCGCATGTGGAGCAGTGCCTCTCACGCCGTGCCAACCGCTCCAGTGCGTCGCCCCTCCTTGCCGGCCTACAGCTGGTCATCTTGCCTGTAGCAACCGAGCGTCCATTCCTCTCGCTTGGTGAGCTGCCCTTCCATTTATCCTTTTTTTCTGTATTGTGGTTGCACACAGTTCCCTCTAAGAATATTGTGATTCATGTTACTCGTTCTGTATATACAGGGAAGCAATCAGTAAAAAGAAAATTTGTAGCTCATGTCCACCGTTTCATCTGTGTTATCAGCCACGGTTCTTTGTTGTCAATCTACGTCACTAGTTTCTCATCGCCCTCCGTGAGAACATATCTATGCTGCCTTCACGTTTATTTGATCCTAACAATTTAATTGTATCGTTCATTCCAATCAATTCGTTACCATATTGACATATCTTTCATATGCCTTGTTGAGTCGTCTACCTATTATGTCATGGTTTCTTGATATTTTGCTCGGCTAATTAAATTGTTGTATCAGTTGATTTCGGTCCCTCTACAAATTATATCGTTGTATATATACTTCATGAACAATTGTTGATTTCAACGTGTTATACCTTTGGTTTCCTATTGCTATATTCCATTCAATTAATCGTTGATTTCAACGTGTTATACCTTTGGTTTCCTATTGCTATATTCCATTCAATTAATCGTTGATCTATCTCGTGCTAGGCACCATTCATTCCAAATGCGTCCTTATCGTTGTTATGTCATTCTTTATACCTTGTTAGCTCATCCATTTATATTGATTTATTATGTCTCCATAGTCCATTTACTATTACAATTGAACATACTCTGTTGCTATCTATTAATTCTGATCTAGATAGTACTACCTTTAGAACTTTGTATTCTTGTTCCGTTCAATCAGATCAGCATGTCTATATTATCTCATCTGTCCCAAAACCTTGATGTCGTATTGTTACTTGTTTATCTTGTTTCGATACAATCTTGTAGTATGTTGAACCTATCTTATGCCTTTGGATGACATAGCTTGTCATTGTTATTTTATCATGCCCAGTGACGTAATTCATTGATTTTGATATGTATCCTTACTCATTGGTTTTAACTTATCATGTTGCTCATAACCATTGTTTGACATTCATTCATCCATTCATTTCAATTAGTGTTGAGCCATCACCAGTGTTCTAAAAGGCGGCTCTAGGCGCCCGCCTAGGCGGGATTAGGCGCTAGGCGCCACCCTAGCGCCGCGCGGAGCACCTGGGCGGCCGGCTAGGCGGTCAAGGCGCCTAGGCGGGTCAACCGCGGCCTAGGCGCCCTGGGCGGCGCCTAGGCGCCCTGGATGGCGATGGTGACTATAGTAATAAACCGGTTTTGGGGGGATAAAAAGCAAAAAACTCCGGCTGTGTTTAGGGTTTTTTAGCTACTCCTGGGCTTTGTTCGTTGCCGTTCGCCACGGTCCGATGTTCTAGCCTCGTGCGACACAGTCTGGCCTCACGCGTGCCCCACTCCGGCCGCGCTCTGGTCTCCACTCTCCGACGCGGTTCGGCCTCGTGCGCCATGGCCGCTCACCCTCCGCTCTGGTCTCCACTCTCCAGCAGTCCATTACCACTCCTCTCATCCCGATTTGCACATACACTTTGCAGTTTAGTAGAAAATGTAGTGTTGTCTTTATATTGAGAGTATTCTAACCCAGGTGCCCCAGGCGCCCCTAGGCGCCGCCTAGGCGCCCCTAGGCGCTAGGCGGCCAGGCAACGCCCGACTAGCGCCTAGCGCCTTTTAGAACACTGGCCATCACTTTTATTTATCTTCCTTCCTCCCAATCCATGTCATTGTTCGTTGGATCTGATTTGTGTCGTTCCTTTGTCCTCCATCTACTTGATAAAATAACTTCTTAATCATAGAACACATGATGCTTCCTTTATTCCACTACATTCTACCTTGGAGGTTGTAGTTCGTGTGAACTGTCATCCATCGTCGTTCTTTGCTTGAACTATTATTTCTTGTTCATCAGTATTCAATTTGATTGAACCCCGCTTCTCTTTTGTGAATACAATCTATTATCTCTGTCTCAACTCAAGATCAATAGTTATAATTCACTCTATCTTTTCCGTTCAAACTCCATCACTCTTCTTAATTAATCCTTTAATCTAATTAATAAGAATATTCATTGTCTTGCTTAATTGTTTTTTCTTAGAGTGTTTGTCTTGTTTTGTGTGCCATGTAGAGCTTCGTGTTCTTGAAGATTTGAAGGACGTCGCGCAAGATCCGTAAGTCTTCGTCAAGAGTAAAAGGTTTTTCAAAAACGCAAGAGGCAAGTCACACCCCCTTCCTTGAGCATGATTGATCCCATGTTTTCAGATAATTGTTATAACACATAGGATATATTTGCATGTTAGACCAAACAAATAGTTATGTAGCTAATGTTTAGTTTTACTCCTTGATGTGCAAACCCAAGCCATGCTTTGTACCATTTCTCTATTGTCGCCCTATAAAGTTTATTAGTTGGTGCTCTAAATAATAACACACCTACTTAGCCTTGCTAATAAATAATTATGGATAGATGTAGGTAATTTGATCTCTCATAATTCTCCATTGTTACTTCTCATCTCATGGTATTCTAAACTGATGATAATGTCTTGGAAAATGGTGATGTTATAAGCATGGTGGGTTTCGGGTGCAAGCTTGGGTATTAGTTGGTCGCACCCGGGGCACTATAAGGACCAGTCTGCGGGATCTGTTGCAAGGAATTTCCGTACAAACCACAAGTCTAATGGCTAAGGCCTAATCTGGAGTATGGATCGGTTCAACAGAGGCACCAAGCGGAGGAGACAAGGCCATCTATCAGGAGTGCCTAGTGATGGTTTATGCTGACGAGGCACTAATGAGGGTCGCACATCTACCAATCTGTTTCTGCCCAGACATTATAGGGTGATATCTTAGTGGAGTGTCGATGAAACCTAGTGGGGTTGTCCTCTTGTTGAGCCGGGTCATATGAAGGGTTTTGATATGAGTTCCTGTGACTGAGGTCATCGTAACACACTGCAGTGTGTAGGGACAAGTGCCTTGTGGGGAAAGTAGTACACCTTTGATTAGAGTATAATCTTTTTCGAAAAGCTGTGCCCACGGTTATGGGCGAGCCCAGTAATGTTCTCCGCAGTTAGCATTTACTTCTGCATGTGTGAATGACATGGCATTGTTGAGATGGTTTGAAGAGCGAGTTGACACAGGTGTGCAACTCGAGGTAGTGGGAACTCATATTAATTTACTTCCGCATTTCATTCATGCTTTAATATTGTTCACTAAAGCTTAACAACACTTATTATGCTTCTCACTACAAGAAAAACATAAATTTCCGTCGGTGTTTTTGAAAACCAACGGAAGTTAATTAACTTTCATCGACCTACAGGAGTCGATGAAAGTTAACCTAACTTTCGTCGGCTTTTCGCAGTGGCCGACAGAAGTTAGAGGGCATTTTCCCCGCCCGGTATAGAATCCCTAACTTCCATCGGCTAGCATTAACGCCGATGGAAGTTAGTTAACTTCCGTCGACTTTAATTCTGGCCGACAGAAGTTAGCGGATTTATTTCCCAACCGCGCGCGTGTACAGGGAGACCTAACTCCCTGTACACACGCCCACGCCGCCGCCTCCCGTTCCCACCGCCCGCGCCGCCGCCTCCTGCCGCCGCTGGCCACCGCCCGACCCACCGCCGGCCCACCGCCCGTCGACCTCCCGCTAGCTGGCCGCCCGCCGCCTGCCGGCCTCTGGCCGCCATCGCTGCCCGTCGTCGTCCAATAATCACTGTTGCCACCATTGAATTACTCATGCATGCATGTGTCTGCATCCTTGGCTTGGCTAGCATATTTTGATTATTATTGTGGCATATTTGGAAGGGAAACGTACATGCGCTAGTAGCTCTTTGCCTCCTCACTGATGGCAGTTTGGATGGAATCCTAAAATACATGAACAAGAGAAATGTCGAAATATGATAATAATGTATGTAGAAAATAGAGGATTTTAAAACATAGGAAAAATTAGAAATGTACTTTTTCCTATATATTTGGAACATGGAACTGGAAAATAGATGTATATGAGTTTTAGATATGTTTAAAAGTTTAAATATAAGTCTCTATCTAACATTCAATAGACAAATTAACGTACTCCCTCCAGTTTTTTTTTTAAAATTGTTGTTTTAGGACTGCATCTAAAGTTCCTAAAGTAGTTGTACTACATTTTTACCCTTAAAGTAGTACTCATGATAACCAATAGGATTGCCATACACTTTATTTAATATAGACAAATAGATAAATATACACACTAATTATATCTTATTTAGCCCATGTTTGGTGTCTGTAGTCCAATGACTAAAGTTTAGTTCATAGACTAAACTTTAGTCCATACATACCCTTTTTGGTTTCATGGACTAAAGTCCATAAATCTAGTTTAATGTGATATTATGTGATGATTTCATTACGTTGACTATTATGCTATTAGAAATGTTCCTATATTAATTGTATGCTTTTACAAGTGCTTGGTATGCGATGTACTATTATATATGTTATTAAATATATTCTAGTATTAATTTATTGTTTGTTGATGATTTCATACACGTATGTAATTTTTTATTTCACACCAATGTAAATAGTGTAACGAAACCTATGCGTCATTTGTTTCGGACCAACATGTCTCACACATGTTATGTGTGTGAGATCTGTAGGTCTGGAATTGTCCCTTTTTGGACAGCCTCGGAGTGGACGACAGAGCATGGTATTTATGATGAATCATGAGTCCGAATGAGATTTCAGTGACATGACCTTGTTGTTCTCCATTGCACCACTATCAGGCGTGCAATTGGAGAACAACGAGGTTATGTTGCTGAAATTTTGTTTAGACTCATGGCTCGTCATAAATACCACGTTCTGTCGGTCACTCTTGGGTGGGTTTAGGACCTATCTTTTTCTATAGACATAGGGATGTGGTATGTAGAAAACGTTTAGTACTTATGATGCATTTTCGATTGAATGAATGTTTTGCCTATAGAATGACTGAGGACGACCGACGATGGATGTATAGTGGTTGGATGAAAAGTGGAGCTCACACGAGGGAGTGGGTAATCAACGCTGAGAAATTTGTTGATCGTGCATTCGCTTTGACAACAAACACTGGCGCGAGGTGCCCATGCATGAAGTGTAGAAATTCTCGTTGGCAAGACAAGAGAACATTGTCACTCCACATTTGCAAATATGGTTTTGTGCCAGGTTATGAAGTTTGGAGTTTTCACGGCGAGCCAGCCACAGATCATTTGGTGAGATGTTATCAATGTTAAGAGTTTGCATCATTTTTCTCCGTCTAATCGGACATGTTGTTTTTTGCAGGCGCAATATGGTCAACACATGGTTCAACTCCATGGAGAGGACTATGATTCGCGGAGAGAACCTGTCGACCCAATGGGCATGTACTCCAGCGGAGGTGGAAAAAACCATGGACGGTGAGACGATGTTTTTCTTAATGTTTTGTGTATGGTATTGTAATGGTAACTAACTCATTCAATATTGCATGTGTTCCATGTTCAATAGAGTTATTGACTCGAGGGCGGTGAAAGCTCAGAAGTTAGCTCAATCATCGCAGAGCTCCGTCGGAGTTGGCTCTAGCCGTCGTCGCTCAGAAGCAAACCCGGAAGTGGTTCAGCTGAGGGAGGAAATGCGGCAGCGCGATAAACACATAAGGCAACAACAAGAGTATTATACCGCCTGCTTAGCACAACAACAAGCGATGATTGAAGTAAGTTTAGTTTATTGGGTTGCAGTTATAAAGTATTTAACAATAGGTTTATAACTAACTGATTGCATTACAACATGTGTAGCAAATTGCCCAGCAGCTTCCTGGATTTGACATGTCCTTGTTCCAACCGCTACCTGCCCCGCCACCACCACTTCCATTTGTTTCTCCTCCTGCAGCTGAGGTACCTCTTAACATATCATTATTTGAGTTACTTTAGTTAGTTAAGATACTTAAGTTAGCGTTTAAAAGGTTATTTGAGTTTGTTCTCTAATTTTGTCTATTTCTTCAGATTTGTCGTATGCTCGGTCAAGATGGAGCCTCCGGGGCTAATGTGGATGAAGCGGGAGGCAGCGGCGGCGCCCACGACCCAAATGTGGGCGATTAGTGAGTATGAATGTAATATGTGAAGTTTGAATTGAATCTGGATGTGATATATGCATTTTGAATATGAATTTGAATGTAATATGTGAATCTGGATGTGTTATGTGACATTGGATGTGAATTTGGATGGGATATGTGAATTCAGATGTGTTTTGTGATTTTGGATGTGATGTGTGAAGTTTGGATGTGAATTTGGATGTGAGATGTGATTTTGGATGTTATATGTGAAGTTTGAATGTGATTTTGGATATGATATGTGAATTTTGTTGTGATATGTGAATTTGGATATAAATTGTGGTTGAATGTGAGTGTGAATAGGGGAACTAGGAAAAAATACTAACTTTCGTCGGCCTTTACTATAGCAGATGGAAGTTAGCTGTTTTCGGCCACGTCGGCAGAAACAACTAACTTCCGTTGGTTAGGGTCAAAGGCGACGGAAGTTAGAGCCACCTAACTTCCATCGGCCAGACTGGTCGATGGAAGTTAGCGCGCCTCTACTGATGTGACAGAATTACACGCTAACTTCCGTCGGTCATGTGAAGTCGACGGAAGTTAGCTAACTTTCATTGATCCGCTTCTGTCGGTCATATGCCGACGGAAGTTAGCCTTTTGCCGACAGAAGTTAGTTTCTTCCATCGGGAAAGGGCTATCTTCCGTCGGCTTTGGCCGACGGGTGTTGGCCGGATTGTTGTAGTGTCTTTATGCAAATTCAAGCCTAGATTATGCCCTTTGATGATAAGCTTTCATTATTTGCATATCTGTGGCTTGTTGAGTACGTCTGTACTTACCCTTGTTCATTAAAATTTTTTAGATATTGAGTCCTATGAAGACAAAGGCCTGGAGTAGCTGTTCCAATCAAAGACGCGAGTCCTGGAGCAAGATGTTCATCGCCAAGACATTCTTTTTATTATTTCAGTATAATAAAATAGTATCTGAGCTATATTTTGTTTGTCGTAAGATGTTGTCGCTTGATGAACATTTTGTAAGTTGATTTCCTATGGAATTTCAATGAAACTCAAAGTCGGTAGACTTCAGGCGTTACAAGTATGAGTACAGAAGTACTCAACAAGCCACCAAGAATGCAATAGTAATGCTGGGTAATAACAAAGAAATGATAAGGGTTTAAAGTACGGAAAAGTACATTTTTAAGTTGTAGCATTTAATGTAGTCAAGTTTAATTGTACAGAATAGTAAACATGAACAGTGCCTCATCACCTATAAAAATAATTTCTAGAAATCCATTTATAAAAGAAGAGCTATTAGTTGCGGTTCTAAAATTTTACAAAAAATCTCAAAAATATATTTTGGCCTCATGAATCTAACATAATTTTCTCAGCTCAAAATTTGAATTATATCTTTATGTTTTTATTTATTTGGACATTTTCAGTTTATTTAAAAATAATCCTTTTTCTGTAACACTAAATTTTCTCAAAAATTTTATTTAGATGCCCCTTTTAGTCCAAACCTAATTAATTGATTTCAACCAAGTAAAATTTTTGATTACTTTATCTTGTTCTTCCTTAAGGTTTTTCAATTAATTCAACCATTCTTTTATCCAAACATGATTTATTCATTTAAAAATTCTATTTTTCTCTAATTTATTAATATTAGAAAATTCATGGTGTTATAAATCTAACCCTCTTAACAAGAATCTCGCCCCGAGATTCAAAAAGGCTAGAGATAGGATGATGAGGACATCAGTTCACATGATACACACATGGAGCCTCCACCTACAATTCAATTACAAGTACCAATCACACGCGCCCGTGCCCGTCGCTTGAACCATGAGGAACATGGGAGATCGCTGGTTCAGACTACATCAACCACCATGCACCAAAATGGGAGCACTAAGGCCAGCAACTTTGACGAGTACTAGGGAATACTTATTGAACTTGGTTTAACTGTTATTACTATCGCTAATCCTTGCTACTCACTTTGCCTTCCAAGCTACACCTTTCTCTTGGTCAGGACAGGATCATTTCTTGCAATTGCACACCACCTCCACTTGGTTCATCACCTGTAGGCCGGTGACCTCACTGCGGCGTGGTAAGAACACTTGCAAGCGTGGGTAAGGCGCTTGACGGATTGCTTCCACCACACACCCACCACCCCACCTAGCTGTTTTACATAAGGATTATTCTTTGTTGTTTTGTCTTTTCACTAACATGGCATCACTTATTGTACAACGTGACTTGAGCACTCACATGGACCAGGACGATCGGGCACAACGGAATAATCTGTTTCAGACTTTCTTCCTCGTCAATGACCGTCGTGTACGTGTCATCATCGACAGCGGTAGTTGCAACAATTTGGTGAGCCTCGACATGGTAACTAAGCTTCAACTTCCCACACGTGCACATCCACACCCTTACCACGTACAATGGTTCAACAATAGCGGTAAGGTCGAGGTAACACAAATTGCTCACATCGAATTTTCCATTGGTACATACTTCGGAGTTGCTGATTTTGATGTAGTACCAATGCAAGCATGTTCTCTATTACTTGGTAGACCTTGGGAGTATGATACTGATGCTACACACCATGGTAGGAGCAATAAGTACACATTGTAGGACCGAAAGTAGCGACCAGAGGGGGGGGGGTGAATGAGCGCCTTAAAAATTCTTTCGAATCAATGGCCTGTTCCCAATACCCAACACACCTCAAAAGACTACGCAGCAGAAAATAAACAGAAGACCTAAGTCTAAAGGTTTCTATCCTAGAAGCAACTGATGATAAACAGTGTAAAAACTAAAGTAGAGCAACTAGGCAGATGAACAAGTTGTAACAGGCCTAAACTTCTCAATGAAATAATCTAAGTATGTGTAAGATGAGAAGAGAAGTTACTGTCCAAATTTGTCTCCTGTTCGGAACTTGGCGAAGCCCCCTTCGCACGTCGACGTCCGCTTCGGAGGTAGGTGATGGAGTCTGTCCGAGATGCCGAAGGTGACACGATCTAGCCTAGTTCGAAGTGGCAAGATGCGAAGTGTACTTCGGAGCGAAGTAAGACAATGCCGGAGCCTGGTTCGAAGTATGTACTTCGAAGTCAAGGCTTCGAACACAGTTTCGAACCAAGAGTGTTGGACCGGAAACGGCGACCAGAGGGGGGGTGAATGGGAGCTTTTAAAATTTCTGGCTAAAAACTTAGCCTACGGTTCGGTTCTGTCTTCTGCGGAACAGGCTTCGAACACAACCTTCGAAGGTCTGGTTCGGAGGTACTTCGACACCTTCGAACACAGGCTTCGGAGGAGCAAAAGTTCGAAGCCAAGAAGACTTCGCTCCACTAACAACCCTCGAAAATCTACTCTGCTAAGTCAGTGCAGGCTCCGCACACGAGGTGCTTCGAGCAGGCTTCGCACTTCACCCTTCGCAAGAGTGGACAGCCCTATGAGGACTTCGACCAAGTACTTGGCGACAGCAACGGGTGCTGGGCTTCGTACCCGAAGGTCTACACGCACACGCAAATGGACTATGCTAAGGGCTTCGACACAAGAAGCACTACGGGAACAGAACAGGGCTTCGCTAGTAAGCAGCGAGGTCTTGCCTCGTGTTACACAGAGCGACAGCACACTGTAAAACACACTTCGCGATAAAAACACCCTTCACCAAAACAAGCTTCGGTGCACAAGACTAGCGAGGTATGCAATACGAGCTCAAGCAAAAGCACACAGAAGCAGGGCTTCGCCGCTTGAACAAGGAACACAAAATAAATTGAACTCAGAATGAATACAGTGAGGTCTGTCTACAGGAGCTCAACAGTAAATGCTCAAAGTGTTAAATGTTTCCTACCGAGCCCCCATATTTATAGCCCACGGCTTCATCCTAAGGAAGTGACTACTTTACCCCTAGGGTTTACAACAGATTTGTCTCTACATAACTAAGGGGTACAAAAGGTAGTCCACCTTTATTTTGGAGGCTTCTCTGTCAGCTGCAGAGGGGACAGTGTCAGCCTTTTTCAGAACAGACAGTGTCAGCCTTTACAGAGTTGACTTCTGGAACCTCCCATCGCACCCGAAGGTGCGGTAGCTTCGGCGAGAAGCCTGCAGCCTGATGGCCTTCGCTCCGCCGAAGAATTCCTTCGATACAGTGACGGTTTTGAGCCGAAGCCGTCAAAGCCCTTGGGCCTTCGCACCACCACCTCCGGAGTGGATCACCACGGCTTCGCAGCTACTCCGAGCTCGAACACCGTCCGTCCGTGTACCGAAGCCATGCATGGCCGAAGCATCTCAAGTCATCCTCACTCCGAAGCCTCACCTTCGGAGTACCACCCTTCGAAGTCCCTCCTTCGTCCAAGGCCTCCGCATGAAGCATTCCATGAGCACTCCGTCGCAGTGCCTCTTCCCGAGCACACTCCTCGACGAGCCTCACCCGGACCATGCCTTCGATGCGCCTCGACTTCTGAGACCTTCGTCGGGTAACCTTCGAGTGTCTCCCTCCGGAGCACACTTCGAACACCTTGCCTCCGCAGAGGACTTGTTCCACCAACTCCGAAGTCACTCCATCCGGAGTACCTTCGAAGTGCCTCACTTCCGAGGACTTTGTCTCGGAGTACCTTCAGCCGGAGCCACGCTCCGCACTCTCTGCCTTCACCTGGCACGACTCGACCTGAGGACCGACCCGGACCACCTTCGCAGCCACCGTGACGGAGCTCCCCGCTCCCCTGGCATCAAGCCTCCTGCCTGACCCAGGTTCACCCGGCTCGAAACCTGTCCGTCGCCTCCGAAGTCCCTGCGCACCACAGACAAACAGACAAGTGTATCCAGTACTCCGGAGACCTCTCCGGGTTAGCAACCTCCGGCACACACTCCGGTGTACCGCCCAAAGTACCGAAGCCTTCGGTACAAACCCAGTCATCGTGTACTGTCGGACCCCTCCGACAGGCACACTCCGCTGCACAGCTGCAGCAAGCAAACACCGAACACACTCCGGTGACACACCTCCGAACACCCTTCGGAGGTACCACCTCCGAAGCCCCTTCGGAGGTACCCTTCGAACAGAGGGTAAATAATCCTGTCAATCACTCATCACATACACCGAAACCACCCTTGGTTTCTCAATCTCCCCCTTGATGAGTGCATTGACAACCAAATTGAAGTTCAAGAAAATGTACAAATTTTCAGCACACAAGTGACCATAAAAACTCAAAAAGAGCCAAAGCATGTCACTTGATAAAAGAATTTTTCTCCCCCTTTCTTAAAAGAGTAAAAGCCCTTTTTGGCAAATCTCCCCTTGAAAAGAACTCCCCCTGAGTTAAGCAAATTTTTCTCCCCCTTTATGTCAAAAATCTCTCCCCCCTTCAAAATTATGCCTTCTTGCGGCAGAGAACATAGCAATCCTCTCCCCCTTTGGCAATGCAAGCATCAAGGAGCAGTCAAAAGATGCAAAGCTTCGAAATGAATAGAATTGCAAGGACATATAATGCAAAAATATGCCAACATTAAAACGAATGATCATGTGCTCAGCTCAATTTAACAATCTGTGAAACAAGATGATGGCATGAGATTTTGTCATTTTGAAGTAAAAGCATCACCTTTTAATCACAACAGCTAGACATGTGAAGGCAAGGACTGCGCAAAAGCTAACAATTTCTACCCTAGACAGACACGTCTTGTTCAAAAGGAGCTGTTGAAAGCAAACTTGATGAGCAATTAAATTTGTTGTTCTTTTCTTAATGCCAGGGGTTATTTGTTTGTCCACCTTATACTTTCCAATCAGGCCAAGCCTAGGCAAGAAAGCCATCTGAAGCTTAAGGCGGTGATTTTGGCATACACTACACTATCCCAGTTCAGACCAAAGTGCAATGGTAAGCAGTCTAGAATAGAGTAGTGCGACAAACAAACCCTCCTGGATCTTTTCATTTAAACCAGGCAAATCATGGAATTTTTTGATTTTGATTCAGATGAATGAAACATTTTGATGAATATCCATGAATAAAGAACACAATTTTTCAAGTTGCAAATTTTAGCATCCAAGGAATAGTGTCTTGCTGTCAAGTAGAAAAAAGATAGCTAAAAGCAGTCCAGCCTAAACAAGCTAGATACAAGATTATGCGGTGAGCAAGTTTTGATTTTTAGGAAATAAAACATCATGCATAATCAATGTTCCAGACATATTTCATAGAGCTGAGCTGTCATGATTTCTTTTGAGTTAAAAGCAGGCATATAATAGCAAAAGATGTAAGTGCAATTCCACACATAATGAGCATATGCAAGACAATTAAAAGCAGCTCCCCCTCACAAAATGCCGTAGGGATGACAAATACCAAGTTCCCCACGCAAGTAAGCAAACCGAGAAGCATCGAGGGGTTTTGTAAAAATATCGGCAAGCTGGTGTTGGGTATCAACATATTGAAGTTCAATATCACCCTTCTCATTGTGATCTCTGAGAAAATGATACCGTACATCAATGTGTTTGGTTCTGGAGTGCTGAACCGGGTTGTTTGCAATACAAATAGCACTAGTGTTATCACAGAAAAGTGGAACACTCTTATAATCTAACCCGAAATCCCGCAAAGTGGAAACCATCCACAAAATCTGAGAGCAACAGCTAGCTGCAGCAACATATTCGGCCTCAGCCGTTGATTGTGCAACACTAGACTGTTTGCGGGAAGACCAGCAAACCAGAGACGTACCCAGAAAATGACAAGTACCAGAGGTACTTTCCTATCAATTCTACACCCAGCAAAATCCGCATCTGAATAACCTCTAAGACATAAAGATGAAGACGATGAATACCATATGCCAAATTCAAGGGTGTGTTTGAGATACCTTAAGATGCGCTTTACCGCTTGGCGGTGCGAAGCTCGTGGTGAAGCCTGAAAACGAGCGCACAGACATACTGCGAAGTGTATGTCCGGCCTCGTGGCAGTCAAGTAGAGGAGGGAGCCGATCATGCTCCGGAACTCCTTCTGATCTACGACTTCTCCATCTTCGTCAGGGTCCAATGCTACAGATGTAGCCATTGGAGTGGCGAGGGGCTTCGCATCGGACATGTCGAACTTCTTGAGCAGGTCCTTGGTGTACTTTGTCTGGTGGACAAAAGTACCTTGTTTGCTTTGCTTGATTTGCAAACCAAGGAAAAAGGTGAGTTCACCCATCATCGACATTTCAAACTCCCTGCTCATGGTATCTGCAAACTCGGCAACTAAAGCATGAGAAGAGCCACCAAAGATGATATCATCCACATAAATCTGTACTAGGAGGAAATCTTTGCCATGCTTGAGAGTAAACAAAGTTTTATCAACAGAGCCCATCAAATACCCTCGCTCAAGCAGAAAAGACTTAAGTCTATCATACCAAGCCCGAGGGGCCTGCTTGAGTCCATAAAGAGCCTTATGAAGTTTAAGGACTTTATGTGGGTACTTGGGGTTTTCAAAACCAGGGGGTTGTTTTACATAAACATCTTCACCTATGAAGCCATTAAGAAAAGCACTTTTGACATCCATTTGATAGAGTTTGAATCCCCGGGATGTCGCAAAGGCAAGCAAAATCCTAATGGCCTCAAGGCGAGCAACAGGTGCAAAAGTTTCAGTAAAATCAATCCCTTCTAGTTGAGAAAAGCCCTGAGCTACAAGTCTAGCCTTATTTCTAACAATTGTTCCATCCTCCCCTTGTTTATTTTTAAAAATCCATTTTGTTCCTATGAAATGAACATTAGGTGGAGGATCAACTAAAGTCCAGACTTGATTTCTTTCAAAATTCTCAAGCTCTTCATGCATGGCATTGATCCAACTAGAATCAGAAAGTGCATGACTAACATCTAAGGGCTCGAAAGAAGCAACAAAAGCAGCATTAGTGAAATGGGCATGAGAACGAGTTACCCTTTGATCAAGCTCACCAATGATCTGCTCGGGAGGATGCATCCTTTGGACATGATGTGGAGCCTCGCGGCGGGATGCAGTCTCCCCCTCAACTTGTGCGTTGGAGTGGTCCAAGATGACCGATGTTGAGGTAGTCGCTTCGGGACCTCGTGCCGAAGTAGTAGAAGCGGGGTCAGCTTCGGGGGTTGACGTCGAGGGTAGTAGGGGTTCATCCTCGAATTCTCCGGGATCTTCGTCTTCGAATAAGGTCTGTTCCATGTCGTGTTCATTCGCCTGTTCAAAAGCAGAACTAACAGAGGGGGTTGATTCATCAAAAGTCACATCACATGACTCGATGACAGTGTTAGTTTCCAAGTTATAAACACGATAAGAATGACCATGAGTTGTATAACCCAAAAAGATCCCGTCAGAAGATCGCGACTCAAATTTATCCAAGTTACCACGTTTTAGGATAAAGCAGCGACCGCCAAAAACTCGAAGATGAGTAACCTTGGGCTGTCTCCCAAAACGCAGCTCATAAGATGTCAAATTTAAAATTGAGCGCAAGAAAATTCGGTTTGAGATGTAACAAGCAGTGTTCATGGCCTCAGCCCAGAATTTTCTAGGAGTCCTATGCTCATCAAGCATCGTCCTAGCCATCTCAACCAAAGTGCGGTTTTTCCTCTCAACAACACCGTTCTGTTGAGGAACCCGCGGAGCAGAGAATTGATGTTCTATGCCATGCTCCATGCAAAAGTCAACAAAGAGACTATTTTTGAACTCGGTGCCATTATCGCTTCGAATGAATTTTAATGCACCTGGGAGTTCAGTGAAAAGTCTCAAAGCCAAGCTCCGAAAGTGTGAAAACACTTCATCCTTGCTGGCAAGAAAGAAGACCCAAGAGTAGCGAGAGAAATCGTCGACAATAACAAGAACATACCACTTGCCGCCTAAAGAACTAACCCGAGAGGGACCTACAGTGTCCATATGGAGAAGTTCTCCGGGCTGTTCAGTCATCACTGTGGTGACTGGCGAATGCGAAGCGGCAATCATTTTTCCATGTCGACAGGGAGCGCAAACTAAATTCTTCTCAAACTTGAGCTTGGGCAATCCTCGGATCAAACCTAGGGCGCTCAAACGAGCGAGCAACTCAAAGCTCATATGCCCTAGTCTCCTATGCCACTTCCAAAGCTCAGAAGTCGAATGAGCAACAAGACAATGAGAAGAACCAGACGACTCTGAAAAATCAGCTCCAAAAACTCTCCCAACCCTAAAGATCTTACATACCACAACGCCATCAGAATTGAGCACTTGCGAAGTATCGCGATGAAATCGCACTTCGAAGCCCTCATCAAGCAACTGAGATACAGACAGCAAATTGTATCCCAGGTTTTCAACCAAAGCAACATCTTTGAGAGTGAAGTTCGAATTAATTCTTACCACACCTTTACCTTTCACTCTACTCCTTCGATTGTTTCCGAAGGTGATATGTTCCCTTTGCTTGGTTGTGGTGAGGCTGGAGAACCAATTTGCATCTCCGGTCATGTGGCGCGAACAACCGGAGTCCATGATCCACGTGCCCTCCAAGCCTCGACCTGTCGCCTACACATGATGAAAACGCCTCGATCGCTCAGTGCTGGGGTGAGTAAAATAATGGCGAGGCATCCAGCACTGAGTGACACGAGTAGTAGGCACAGTAGAAGTAGACGGTCTACGCACATAAAAATCAGAATGATGCAAAGTGCGAGGTCTACCTACATGCAAAGAACGAAAAGCATGTAGAGGTCTCCTACTCTGACGAGGTACAAACCTACTCGCCCGAGGTCTACCACCATATGGAACATGGTGAACACCTCGAGGAGCAAAACCTCTCCGAGAAGCACGAGGAGCCTCTAAAACAGGACGAGAGTAGAACTCAGACTCATGCATACCTAAAGATGGGTAATGCATGTCCTGATAGCTCATCGCCTGTGCACGTCGCTCATCCTTGATGCGACGGAAACAGAAACCAATCAAATGACCCGCCCGCTGACAATAAGAACAGTGAAACACTCTCCTGGGGGCACTCTCATGGGTCACAGGAGCAATTCTCACAGGCTCCTTGGGCTTCTTCTGAGTGGTTTTCTTGGGAGGATTTTTCTTGATAGGAGGTGTGGTTTTCTTCGGTGGATGGGTAGGCTTTTTGGCTGATGGGGTGTCCAACAGAGCTCTCTCTTTCTCTAGGGTGGTGGGAGAGGTAAAAACAGTTTTGGTCTTACTGTCTGAGGCTATCCTCTCAAAACCCAAACCTAGAGCTACCCCGGCTCTGTCAGCACACAACTTGGTCTTGGCCAAGAGCAAATCCATCCTACCCTTCCCTTCAGTGCATTTATTCACCACAGAAAGAAGGTATTCATTTTCAGACATTAGGTTCTCAGCTCGCTCTCTAGCAGTGCCTAGCTGGTCCTTAAGGGTGATGCAAGTGTCACAAACAGGTTGCACATCCTTAGAACTACCGGCCCTCTCCAATCTAGCCTCCAAGTCATGAACATGCTTATCACGTAAAGAAATGCTATCGCGTAATAAAGAGCAGTTCATGCAATCAATAATATCATGAGGTCTAGAATCCACCTCCAAAAGCTGCTTCTGTGCAGTCTCAAGCTCAGAAAGAGTTTGAGCATGTACAGAACGCAACTGAGCAAGCTCACCCATGACAACAGAACAAGACTCACATTCAGCATCATCAAACTTAGACTTAAGCATGGCATATTCAGTAGAAACAGATTCTAGCCTAAGTCTAAGGTCTTTTCTTTCTCTAGCGGCTTGCACAAGTAATCTATCCTGACCAAGCACTACTTCATTCAGCTCATCTAATTTAATTAGTAGCTGGTCGGATGATAGGTTTACCTCAGATGAGTCAAGCTCATCGCCGCTGTGATCGCTGTCGGCCATGAAGCAAAGGCCGGTGAAGTCACGTCCCTTTTTGTCCTTCTTGTCCTCCTTCCTTGGGGACTCCTCCTCCTCAGAGCTCGACTCCTCAGTTGAGGATGTGTCGATGTCGCTGAGAGCAGCAACAAAAGCTCTGGAAGCGGCCTTGGCTACTTTCTTAGCCATCTTGCCGCGCTTGCCCTTCACAAAGGGCTTCCTCTCCTTTTTGTGGAATTTGGGGCGGTCACTCTCATCTCTCTTTTTGACCTTGGGGCAATTGGCCTTGATGTGAGAAGTGTCGCCACATTCATAGCAGCCACTAAAACCACTTCTCCTCTGATCCCGTCTTTCATGATGAAAGCGGGTGAACCTCCGGGCAATGAGAGCAAGCTCGTCATCAGCTAGAGTATCCACCTGCTCCTTTGTGACGGAGACCAGGGAGGACAGAGCAAAACCATCTGCAAGAACACAAGTGCCTGATGTGCTTGGTTCTGCAGTGGTGCCACGGCTAGTGCTAGAAACCAATGCCAATGGCTGTGGCAAAGAGCTTCTGTGCACCGCAAGAGATGCCTTGGCAATCTCTGTGGACTTCAGCTTGCTAAAGAGTTCGTCACAGGTCAAAGTGTCATAGCCTGTGGACTCCTCAATGCTGGATATCTTTACTTCCCATATGCTACGGTCAAGAGCATAGAGAAGCTTGATAGCCCTATCGTGATCACTGTAAGCAAGCGTCCCGTTGGATCGCAAGTTACTCACTATAGCATCAAAGCGCGAAAACATGGCATCTATAGATTCACCAGGTGCCTGCACAAACAGCTGATACTGTTGGTTGTAGGTGCTTTGGCGCCTGGCCTTAATCTGAGTAGAGCCCTCATGATAAATAGTGAGCGTTGTCCAAATTTCCCTAGCAGTCCTAAGGTGCTGCACCCTATCGAACTCACTCCGACTCAAACCAATGAACAGTATGTTCCTTGCCTTCGAGTTGGCAATATACTGATCCTTTTCGGTTTGAGTGGTGCGGGTATCAGGGATGGAGTATTGTGAGTCCACAATCTCCCAAATTGCATTTCCTTGGCTTAACAAGTAAGCCTCCATGCGCACCTTCCAGTATGCAAAATCTGTCCCATCGAACAGAGGAATTTTACTGCCTCTATCCATGTCGCCAACAGATCACAAAACCGGTTAAGGTCAACTGGTGATCTTAACCTGCTCTGATACCAATTGTTGGACCGGAAACGGCGACCAGAGGGGGGGTGAATGGGAGCTTTTAAAATTTCTGGCTAAAAACTTAGCCTACGGTTCGGTTCTGTCTTCTGCGGAACAGGCTTCGAACACAACCTTCGAAGGTCTGGTTCGGAGGTACTTCGACACCTTCGAACACAGGCTTCGGAGGAGCAAAAGTTCGAAGCCAAGAAGACTTCGCTCCACTAACAACCCTCGAAAATCTACTCTGCTAAGTCAGTGCAGGCTCCGCACACGAGGTGCTTCGAGCAGGCTTCGCACTTCACCCTTCGCAAGAGTGGACAGCCCTCTGAGGACTTCGACCAAGTACTTGGCGACAGCAACGGGTGCTGGGCTTCGTACCCGAAGGTCTACACGCACACGCAAATGGACTATGCTAAGGGCTTCGACACAAGAAGCACTACGGGAACAGAACAGAGCTTCGCTAGTAAGCAGCGAGGTCTTGCCTCGTGTTACACAGAGCGACAGCACACTGTAAAACACACTTCGCGATAAAAACACCCTTCACCAAAACAAGCTTCGGTGCACAAGACTAGCGAGGTATGCAATACGAGCTCAAGCAAAAGCACACAGAAGCAGGGCTTCGCCGCTTGAACAAGGAACACAAAATAAATTGAACTCAGAATGAATACAGTGAGGTCTGTCTACAGGAGCTCAACAGTAAATGCTCAAAGTGTTAAATGTTTCCTACCGAGCCCCCATATTTATAGCCCACGGCTTCATCCTAAGGAAGTGACTACTTTACCCCTAGGGTTTACAACAGATTTGTCTCTACATAACTAAGGGGTACAAAAGGTAGTCCACCTTTATTTTGGAGGCTTCTCTGTCAGCTGCAGAGGGGACAGTGTCAGCCTTTTTCAGAACAGACAGTGTCAGCCTTTACAGAGTTGACTTCTGGAACCTCCCATCGCACCCGAAGGTGCGGTAGCTTCGGCGAGAAGCCTGCAGCCTGATGGCCTTCGCTCCGCCGAAGAATTCCTTCGATACAGTGACGGTTTTGAGCCGAAGCCGTCAAAGCCCTTGGGCCTTCGCACCACCACCTCCGGAGTGGATCACCACGGCTTCGCAGCTACTCCGAGCTCGAACACCGTCCGTCCGTGTACCGAAGCCATGCATGGCCGAAGCATCTCAAGTCATCCTCACTCCGAAGCCTCACCTTCGGAGTACCACCCTTCGAAGTCCCTCCTTCGTCCAAGGCCTCCGCATGAAGCATTCCATGAGCACTCCGTCGCAGTGCCTCTTCCCGAGCACACTCCTCGACGAGCCTCACCCGGACCATGCCTTCGATGCGCCTCGACTTCTGAGACCTTCGTCGGGTAACCTTCGAGTGTCTCCCTCCGGAGCACACTTCGAACACCTTGCCTCCGCAGAGGACTTGTTCCACCAACTCCGAAGTCACTCCATCCGGAGTACCTTCGAAGTGCCTCACTTCCGAGGACTTTGTCTCGGAGTACCTTCAGCCGGAGCCACGCTCCGCACTCTCTGCCTTCACCTGGCACGACTCGACCTGAGGACCGACCCGGACCACCTTCGCAGCCACCGTGACGGAGCTCCCCGCTCCCCTGGCATCAAGCCTCCTGCCTGACCCAGGTTCACCCGGCTCGAAACCTGTCCGTCGCCTCCGAAGTCCCTGCGCACCACAGACAAACAGACAAGTGTATCCAGTACTCCGGAGACCTCTCCGGGTTAGCAACCTCCGGCACACACTCCGGTGTACCGCCCAAAGTACCGAAGCCTTCGGTACAAACCCAGTCATCGTGTACTGTCGGACCCCTCCGACAGGCACACTCCGCTGCACAGCTGCAGCAAGCAAACACCGAACACACTCCGGTGACACACCTCCGAACACCCTTCGGAGGTACCACCTCCGAAGCCCCTTCGGAGGTACCCTTCGAACAGAGGGTAAATAATCCTGTCAATCACTCATCACATACACCGAAACCACCCTTGGTTTCTCAAAGAGCTTCGGAGCAAAGTGACAGAGTCGGAGCCTGCTTCGAAGTGTGCACTTCGAAGACAAAACTTCGAACACAACTTTGAACCGAAAGTTTCGAAGCAAAACCTTCGAATAGAAAGCTTCGAACACAACACACGAAAGGTCAACCTTCGAACACAGAAGCGAAGCCTGTCACACGACAGAAAAACAAGTCCGAAGCCAATGCTCTACCTTCGAAAAGAGCAAGCTCCGAAAAGAGAGGCGAAGGGTGACACGCTACACAGAAGTCAGTGCGAGGCCTAGCGGAGCTATAAGCTTCGAACCCAACTTCAAAACTTGTCGAAGTATGGACTTCGAACAGATAGGGCCGAAGCCCCTTCACACTATTGTTCGAAGTATGCGATGCTGACAATCAGAAAAATGCTTCGAAGCTTAGCAACACAGAACCCAAACCAAATACCGAAGATCGAACGAAGCCTTCGAAAGAGATAAATCGAAGCCTACCCCGCGAAACTGAGGGGCTTCGAACAGAGAGTAGCTTCGCTCGAAACAGCCAAAAAGGTGACAGACCCTGTCAGCCTCGATCGAAAAGGCTGTGCAGTAGAAGGTGAAAAGCTGCACAGACTACTGTAGCTACAAGAAAGTAGTACTACTTGCAACAGCAAGAACTAGTACTCAGTTTGTGAAGAACAGAAGCAACAGAAGAAGCTTCTCACGAAATAAATTCAGCAGCCCGTAGATGAAGCAATAACTCCCCAAACCAAACAAGTGCAACAGATAAAATCAGCAGGGACCAAGGCTTTAATGCATCCAAGAGATTAGAGCAAATACCATGGAAAAACAGGAAGGAGCAGAGCCTGGCGGCGCACACAGGAGAGAGAAAACGAGAGACAAAATGACCCAAAGAGTGGATTTGATTTCAGCACAAAGGGGTAGTCCAAACCCTAGGGATTGGGGGTCCTATTTATAGGCAGCCCAACACTAGGAATATTCTACCAGCCCCTTAGGGTTTTTACAGACTCAAAAATAAAGGAAAAGACTCTACTGCCCTTAGGAATTTTTACAGACACGACTGACTGACTGTGGGCCTAGAGTAACAGATGACTTATCCGGAAGCTAAGTTTTCGTAGCGACTACGGCTTCTCTTCTGGACAGTCGGATACAGATCCAATGGTTGTCAGTTTTACGCTGAAACTGACAAAGCCTCCACCGGCTTTGCACCAGGTACCCGGATTGGGCCGGCCCGACTCCGCAGCTCTCTCAGCCCGACAATCGCTCACCGCCCGTGTACCTGAGTCAGTCCTGGTCAACAGCCCAGTGGGTCTTCTACTGCTTCTGGCCCATGCACCCGGATTGGGCCAGCCCGACTTCGCAGCCTCCTTTGCCCGACAGTCGCTCGCTGCCCGTGTACCTGAGTCAGTCCTGGTCAACAACCCAGTGGGTCTTCTACTGCTTCTGGCCCATGCACCCGGATTGGGCCAGCCCGACTTCGCAGCCTCCTCTGCCCGAACGTCGCTCGCTGCCCGTGTACGAGTCACACGCGGCCCATGAAACAGCAGATCTCCTCTCTTCTTCAGTCCTCTTTGACTATCGTTGACAATGACTCATCACTTCTGGAGCCATGAGGCCCACGCTATTCAGCATGGCTCCTCACACATTTATGTATAAAGGAAAGAAAGTTACATTGCTTCCTATGACTCCTGCTGAAATTGTGAAATTTGAACAAGAAAAGCATGCTAGGGACGCACAAAAGAGCAAACAACCTTCTGAAAATCAGCAAGTAGCTAAAACACTTTCGAGGCAACAAAAAGATAAAGTTGTTTCTCCTTCTTCATCATAAGTTATCAATCTGAAAGGACGTGTCATGCTTGCAACTAAAACTAACCTTGCAGTACGTAGTTTTCTTGGTCTTGCAGGTTTCTACCGACGTTTTGTGAAAGATTTCAGTACCATAGCCGGTCCTTTGCATGAGTTGACCAAGAAGGGAGTCACTTTTACTTGGGAACCAGCACAAGAACAAGCTTTTGCCACACTCAAAGATCGTCTTACACATGCACCTCTACTTCAGCTACCCGATTTCAGTAAGCCTTTTGAGTTAGAATGTGATGCTAGTGGTTTTGGAATAGGAGGTGTGCTGCTACAAGGAGGTAAACCCGTGGCCTATTTTAGTGAAAAATTACATGGCCCACAGTTGAATTATTCTACCTATGATAAGGAATTATATGCCTTAGTGCGTGTGCTTGAAACTTGGCAACATTACCTTTTGCCTAAGGAGTTTATTATTCATTCGGATCATGAAGCATTGAAGCATATACGTAGTCAAGCAAATCTGAATAAACGACATGCTAAATGGGTAGAATTTATTGAGACTTTTCCATATATCATTAAGCATAAGAAAGGGAAAGATAATGTGATTGCCGATGCTTTATCTAGACGTTATACATTGCTTTCTCAACTTGATTATAAGATCTTTGGTTTAGAAACATTGAAGGACATGTATGCTACTGATTTGGACTTCAAAGATGCTTTTGCAAATTGTACAGATAACCGTTCTTGGAACAAATATGTGTTGAATAATGGATATCTTTTTCGTGCTAACAAGTTATGTGTGCCGGCTAGCTCTCTTCGCTTGTTGTTATTGCAGGAAGCACACGGCGGTGGTTTGATGGGTCATTTTGGATCAAAGAAAACCGAAGATGTGCTGTCCACACACTTCTATTGGTCTCGGATGAGACGAGATGTTGAGCGCTATGTGGCACGATGCACTACTTGCAATAAAGCTAAGTCCCGTCTAAACCCACATGGTATTTATATGCCTCTGCCCGTTCCTAGTGTACCTTGGGAGGATATTTCTATGGATTTTGTGTTAGGATTACCTAGAACTAGGAGAGGGAGGGATAGTATTTTTGTGGTGGTAGATCGGTTCTATAAAATGGCGCATTTTATACCTTGTCACAAGAGCGACGACACTACAAATGTTGCTGATTTGTTTTTCAGAGAGGTCGTACGCTTGCATGGAGTTCCCAATACCATCGTTTCAGATTGTGATGCTAAATTTTTAAGTCATTTTTGGAGGACGTTGTGGCATAAGTTGGGGACGAAGCTGCTGTTTTCTACTACTTGTCACCCCCAAACGGATGGGCAAACGGAGGTCGTCAACCGCACATTGTCCACCATGTTGAGGGCTGTTTTGAAGACCAACTTGAAGCTTTGGGAAGAGTGTCTACCTCATATTGAGTTTGCATATAATAGGTCAGTACACTCCACTACTAAGGTAAGTCCGTTTCAAGTGGTCTATGGCTTTAATCCGCGTGCTCCTATTGATTTGCTACCATTACCACCATCTGAAAACTTGAATTTTGATGCTACTACACGTGCTGAATTATTACTTAAGATGCATGAAACTACTAAAGCAAATATAGAGAAATGAATGAGAAATATCGTGCTTATGGTAGTAAGGGTAGAAAAGCGATAACATTTGAACCGGGTGATCTTGTTTGGTTGCATTTGCGCAAGGATCGTTTTCCTGATTTGAGAAAGTCTAAATTGATGCCCTGTGCTGATGGTCCTTTCCGTGTGCTTGAGAAGATCAATGATAATGCATATAAACTTGAGTTGCCTGCAGCTTTTGGGGTTAGTCCCACATTTAACATTTCAGATTTAAAGTCCTATTTGGGAGATGACGATGAGCTTGAGTCGAGGACGACTCCAATTCAAGAGGGGGAGGATGATGAGGACATCACTTCACATGATACACACATGGAGCCTCCACCTACAATTCAATTACAAGGACCAATCACACGCGCCCGTGCCCGTCGCTTGAACCATGAGGAACATGGGAGATCAATGGTTCGGACTACATCAACCACCATGCACCAAAATGGGCGTAACTTCCTCATACGAAGTCCGATTGGCGCGTTCTCGGACTTTTTGGAAAGCTGAGGATAAGACGGATCGTTTGCCGTTGGTTTAGTCTCATTTGGAGTCTCGAGTCGACCTGTGTGTTTAAAACAGTCCTGCGTGACAGAACTGGGCCGTGTTGGCCCATAGTCCAAGTCTGTACGTCTTCTAGCCCATAGTCTAAGTCTGTTCGCCTTCCACAGGCTGCCCACACCTTATATACTCACGCCAGCCGCCTTTAGGGTTAGGTTTTGCTTTGTTTTCATCTACACTTGTGTGTTTAGATCCCGCCCCTTGCACCGGACCGATTGGCTGCAGCATAGGCGTTTGTGAAACCTCACCTTTTCATCGTTTGTCTGTGATTTGGCATTCGACTTGTATCCTTCTTGTTCTTGCTTGTGTTCTTGGGTTCGCTTGCAGGAATTAGCCTTCGTGGCGAGGTCAATCACGTCCTGCGTGGTTGATAACCAACAAAGACAGTGGTGTAATGATTGCAAGGTTTTGATCCGCCGGACCGGAGCCTTGGATCGCTAACGTCGAGATTCTCCACCAACCCAAGTTATCCTTTACCTAGCGGAAGATCGGGACCAATCCCCCATCATAGGAGGTTATGGATAGGCTTCAACTTTTCTCGGATTATTTTCTTGAAACTGATAGCTTCAAGACTGCATCTTCTTGATTGGGCTTGATTTAGTTAGGGCTTTTTGTCAACGTTTCTTGGCTTCATAGTTAGGGTTGATCTTGTAAAATGGCGATGAAATAATTGTGTGAGTTGAAGATTGTGGCGGATTCTCTTCTTCAGATTGAGACTATGATCTGATAGGTATATGGGGAAGAGGGAAACGAATAATAGGAAAGAATAAAACTAGATATATAGATAGAAAGTTAACCAACTTTATTACTGATGTGATGTATGTATTGATCAATCATTATACCTTAAGCAAACAACCTAGTATGATTACATCACAAGAGACGATCTAAACCATATGCTATAAAAAATTAAGCAATTCGTTCTGAAACTAATGACATCTAGGGGCTTCTACACTTGACATTCTCCTCGAACGATGCTAAGGGTTGCTTCTTGGCTCGTCGTCTCTAATCCAATTGCCTTGGTTTTGACGGTGAAGAAAGGGAGATCCTCGTCTGTAGAGTCCTTCAATGAATCCTTCGTGCTCGCGAGAATAGATGAGAACCAAGATTGGCACCTAATATATATATATATTAAAAAGAAGTAGAAAATGAAGTGGGATTGAGTCAAGGTTACAAAGCAACCGAATAAATTTTCACAAATACTATTTTTAAGTTTTTTTCAATTGAGTCCTAAAGATAGTCTGTTTGGCTTCCTGCAGTCAAGTCAGCTCTGATACCATCTTGTGGGGTGCCTAGATTTAATAATAATCCAAACATTATTGAATTTCCATAGAAAAACAATAATAACAAGATGTGCATCATGCTACAACGTACATACGGCCAATCATCTGTGGTTCGCAGACCACATTATTACATAAGTGTAAAATTAAAAGAATCTATAAAAATAAAACTATGCGATGAACATCTCGGCTAGTCTCGCGTCCTTGACTAGGTCGCTACTCCAGACCATCCTCCTCATAGAACACAGTCTCTAAAGTGTTTTCCAATGGGTATGAGTACAGAAGTACTCAACAATCCACTGAGAATGCAATAGTAATGCGGGGTAATAACAATGAATGATAAGGGTTTGAAGTGTGGAAAAGGACATTTTTAAGTTGCAACATTTTATGTAGTCAAGTTTAATTATACAGAATTGTAAACATGAATAGTGCCTCATCACCTAACTCGAGGATCCTAGTTGGCCCTCCTCGCTCAACAGTCCTTACATGCCAATTCATCACACAACACTCATAAATATAAACTATCCGCGAGATGTCACGCAACCCGCCCTTAACCGTGGGCTCGACTTTTCAAAAAGATTTTTAAACTTTGATCAGAGGTGTACTACTGTAGCCACAAGGCACACACTCATCCCTCACACCAAGGTGTAACGAGATGACCCATACCACGAGAAGTCGTGTCAAAACCTTAGCATGAGATGCTCCAATCTGATAACACCCGCTCTAGGTTTCGCAGGCGCGCCAACGCACTAGACAACGTCGCACCCCCTTTTGCGCCACGTCGGTACAAGCCACCCGCAGGTGCTGCTTGACCCATCTCCAAGTGGTGCCTCAAGTTGGAACACCCCATACCTCAGTTAGAACTTACCCACTAGACTTGTGGTTAGTACGAAAGTGTATTGCAGCGGATCCCGTAGACTGGTCCTTATAATGCCCTGTGTGCGACTAATCAATGTCCTTACTTGCACCCGGAACCCACCATGCTAACATACTAAACCATAACTTCATATCCAATAGAATTCCAGGGGTGAGAGAAATCATGGGGATCATATAATAGAATCAAAGTATCTACGACTCATTTTTATCCTATAGCGGTTGTGTCAATACATTGGACACTATCTAATAATACTATTATTATGGTGACAAGGAGTTTAGGCTCAATAGCATGGCTTGGGTTTGCACTTCAAGGTCGAAGATCTAAATAAATATAATGTAAGGCTCTCAATTTGACTAATGCATTTATAATTTATGGGTTTTAGCAATATTTTAAGAAAACTAGGTTCAATATGCTTAAAAATTTAGGGTGGTGACTTTCCTTGATTCATGAATGGAGATGGAGGAACCTTGGGGAACATGGTCCGGCTCCTCGACGGTGTCGTAACCTTCTAGGAACACACGAGAATAAGAAACAATTGCGAGAAACAATGAAATCAACAATACAAGCATTTAATTGAATTAGTTAAAAATGTAAGAGATAAAGAAATAAATCTTTTGAAATTTGAATAGTAAATTGTAGAGTCTATTCAAATGAGTTTAGGAATTTTGAAGTTTGAAATGATTCTTCTCAAATTATACTTAAATTTTAATCAAAATAATATAAAAGGTTATTTTAAACATATAAATTTTATTGGATGAATAAGAAGAGGATAAAAGATAGACCTTCTGAAACTTGAATAGTAAAATAATTCAAAGAAGTTATGAGTTTTTGAAGTTTAAAAAAATTTCTATGATTTTATTTTAATTCCAATTAAAACAATATAAAATTTTCGATGTAAACATATACATTTTTCTGGATGAACATGAAGAGAATAAAAGACAAACTCTAAAAAATTTGAATGGTTAAATTTGGAGTTAATTTGAAGGAGATATGAATTTTTGAAGTTTAAAACAATTTCTGAATTTATTTAAACCAAAAACAGTTTCTGGTCCACGGTGAACCGAGCTCACGGTGAACCTGAGGACTGTGCGTGTGGGCCGGATCACTTTGGACCACACGATCCAGATCTAGCGGCTCAGGGTGAGGTGGGAGGCTTAAGTGAAAACGTACGGCCACGATTAAATCACCTTGAACCGGTACAGATCAACGGTTGCGATCGCGGTGGGGTTTATGTGAACACCGATGGTCAGGATCTCCCGATACCGGTCAACGACGGTTAGAGGGAATCCAAACGCTCAGTTAGGCGATCTAATCCTGACCGCTCATTTCTGATCGGGTGGCACAGGTGGCGTCTGACATGTGGTGCAAAAGGGCGACCTCCGGTTGTCGTCCCTGACGACGGTAGCGCACGACGGTGGCAACGACGGTGGTATAAAGCCATAATTGAGGAGGGAAATGGAAAGGGAATAAGGCGCTAATCACTAATATACCAGGTTTGGGCTCGGAGACAAACGGTGGAGGCCGACAGCGAGCGGTATCGGTGGGGTACTCTTGGGTCGACGACAACAGCGATGTTCCAGTGTTTTTTGGCCTAATCGGAGTGGATGCCAGGGAAGGGCGCGCGCCGGTGATCGCAGAGGCGTCGATGGCGAGGCAGACGACAATATCCGGTGGGGACGAGCGGTGGCTAGAGTGGTGGTAGAGGTGGCGACGCAAAACGGCACCGCGAAGGGCTCCGATGCGCTTGGGTTGGTGACACTGGTTGGCCGGGACGCGGAGTGTGTGCAGGGTTAAATAGAGGGTGCCAGCATGATCAAGGGAGGGCGTAATCGAGGGAAACCGGAGGCAATTCTTCTTTAATCCCGGCGAGGTTTACAAGCGCATGGATACATGTGACTGCGCAGCTTAACCGTGTCGGAATCCGAGGGGAAAGAGTCACCGCTTAATGGGGAGTAATCGCCCGTCGTCAATTCGAAGAGGGTCCATAGCGGTGAGGGGATTTCGCTAGGGTTTTCATGGCCGGAGAGATTTGGGGGCGACGACGCGATGGGGAAGATGGATCTGACGAGTGGGCCACGGCGGTCAGCGGGCGCGAGTGAGGGGCATGGCGCTGATAGGCGGGGGCCACATGGCAGAGGGAGGAGGCGGGAGCGGGAATGGGGCTCGACGCCAACAGATGGGGGCCGGGTGTCAGCGGGCATAGGTGCGGGTTGGGTCGGGCTAAAGAGAGAAAGGAGGGGAGCAGTCCAAAGGTATTTAAAACCATTTTTCCAATAAAAATAATTCTAGAAATCTATTTATAAAATAAGAGTTATTAGTTGAGGTTCTAAAATTTTACAAATATTCTCAAAAATATATTTTGGCCTCATGAATCTAACATAATTTTCTTAGCTCAAAATTTGAATTATTTCTTCATGTTTTATTTGTTTGGACATTTTCAGTTTATTTAAAAATAAAAAATAATCCATTTTCTGTAAAACTAAATTTTCTCAAAAAAATTATTTAGATGCCCCTTTTTGTCCAAACCTAATTAATTGATTTCAACCAAGTAAAATTTTTGATTACTTTATCTTGTTCTTCCTTAAGGTTTTTCAATTAATTCAACCATTCTTTTATCCAAACTTGATTTATTCATTTAAAAATTCTATTTTTCTCCAATTTATTAAATTTTGAAAATTCAAGGTGTTACAAGATACCTCCACCTATCTGCCCCGAACCAATAAAATTGTCGGGCGGATCGAAGGGCATGAAGCCCCCAAGCACCCTCCGGTATTGAGCATGTTGCCACCCCCAAAAGCTGAAGACACCCAGGACCTCCAGATGCACATCGTGTTGCCCATCACCGGAGGTGGTGCCATAGGCAACATGTCCAAGCGACAACGAAGGGAGTATGCCCGTAAAGTAGGGCATATTGGGACATCGGCATACGCGGCGGCTATGCCCGAGTGGTCACATGTGCCCATATCCTTCACGTTAGACAACACGATAGACATCAAGTTCCCTATGCCGATTCCCTTATCATCACCTCTAACATCGCTAGCACTGAAGTCTGCTGGGTGCTGGTCGACGGAGGAAGCTCCACCGATATTATCTTCGTCTAAGCCTTCGACTAGCTCTGTATATAGTGGAAGCACCTACTCCCGTTGGCTCGTCCACTACATGGATTCGTCGGCCCCCTCGACGCACTTGGCCAAATAGGCCTTTAGGTCAACTTTGGAGAGGGACACCGGAAAAGATTCGAAGAGGTCATCTTCGACGTCGTTGATGCCCCGTACACCTATAACGCCATCTTCGGGAGGGGCATGTTGAACCAATTTAGGGCCATAGCACACCATAACTATCTACGCTTAAAAGTTCCCACTCAAGGGGGGCTACTCACCATCCTCGACGATCAAGCCACTACACGAAGGGTGGAGTATAGCCACACCGCCCCATTCGAGGCCCGACAAGTCAATAATGTGAAAGAGCACTAGGAAGATGTGCAATTCACCCTGGACCCCATAAGAGGACCACCCCCGAGCCTCGCCCCGAAGGAAAAATCATCACGAAGATCATCATCAAAGGGGACAAGGAGTATCCCCATCCAATTAGGTGAGGGGTTGGCTCCCGAAGTCATGGCTTCGCTAGAGGAAGTGGTTCGGGACAATCTGGATGTCTTCGCTGGGTCAAACGAAGACATCCTAAGAGTGGACCGAAGCATCATTGAGCACTCCCTACTCGTGAACCCGAAGGCCAGAGCCGTGCACCAGGGGTTGTGGAAGCTATCCACTGAAAGGGCCAACCACGCCAAGACGGAGGTGGAGAAGTTGCTTCGGGCGGGAGTCATTAGAGAAATAGGCCATACGGAGTGGTTATCGAACCATGTCTTCATGAAAAAGAAAAACTCTGGCAAGTGGCGTATGTGTACTGACTTTACTTTCTTAAATAAAGCATGCCCCCGTGACCTCTACCCCATGCCTCGCATTGATCTATTGGTCGACTTAATGTCTAGCTCCGAGCTTTTAAGCTGCTCATATATTCAAACATCCGAAGGAACTCTGCACCGGAGTCCCCCGAAGACCCGAGCGATAGAACAACCACCTAGATCATCGCCTCCTCAGCCACTGTCGGTTCAGCCATCGCCGACATAGAGGCCTCCGACTCCACCTCTTGGACCTCTTCGACAGTCGCCGACATCGAGGCCTCTAGATCCACCACTCAGACCTCTTAGTTTGTTTGTTCCTCTGCAATCGGTGTAGGGACCGGATCCAAAGACGGTAGGGGGGTGCGAAGGGGACCTCAAGCGGACCTAGCTCTTCGGCTTACGAGCCATTTTCTTCTAAGGGGGCTTCGTAGCCCCTGCGAGCCCCTTGTACGCCTTACTCTTCCTTAGGATGAGGTCCAGGATGTCTAGGTCCAGAAGAGCAGGGGGCTCGGCCCCAAGCTCGCTCCACACCCGGTTGTATCTCTCCCAGGACCCCACCAGCTCGAGCCTCCATTTCTTCTCTCCAGGAGTAGGGGCCCCAACAATCTTCTAGGCCACCCGGACTACTTGGTCCGGGGTCATCATCACCCGCAAGCCTACATGAGCAAATATATCACTTATATAAAACATTTACAGAAAGAAAGTGTTGGAAATTGAAAGAAAGGTTGTGAAGTACACCTATAGAATCGTAGGGTATCTTGCAGAGGCATCCCTCCTAAGCCCCTCGGAAGGCGAGAGACCAACTGGCCTTAAGAGGAGAAATGCGAAAGGAGATGAATTCCTCCGCTAAGTCTCACATGCTCATGCACTGAGCAACAATATACATGAGTCATATGTGGGCCCGAATCGAGTTCACGTTCGATGAAACCTCCACTTTCCTCCAGTACAGGATCTCTCGAGGGGGTCCTATCAACCTAGAGTCCACTCCCACTACAACATAGAACCAACGGAGGAACCAATCAGAGTACCACTGCTCGTTGATGGCCTTCACAGGAAAGCTGTTCTAGAACTCCTTCCGGAGCTAGAAGTTGATGCTCCCGTAGGCCAACAACTTTGTTGCACCATCGAGCCTGTACCGCTTCTTCGGCTGGCAGTTGGCTTCGTGCATCACCGCGAAGACTTCGACCCTCCCTTCACACCCCTTCGCCCGCATGGCCCACTCAAAGATAGATAATCAGGCGATGGCGTTCGGAGAGAGTTGTGGGATTTCCACGTGGTAAAGTTGTAGGACTTTGACTAAAAGCTCCGATGAGGGCAGCCCGAGCCCCACGTCGAAAAAGGCCTCGAAGACCACTACTTCCCCTTTGTGAGACTCGGTAACGATTTCATCTTCAAGGACCTGCGCCATGACCCTAGGTCCAAGTCGCTCGAACACTGCCTCCTTTACTGTCTCTTCAGTGCAGGTCGATCGGGCCAGGATGAAGGTTTGATCCAAGTACTTCTTGGAGGGTGGTCGGAGGTCCCGAGGGGTGTAAATCCTAGGGACGCCTGAAGCTCCTAGCACTGTCGCCGTCGCTGTTGCCTACTGCTGAACGAGAGGGGAGTTCGAGATGGACCCCTTGTCGCTTTTCTTGGTCATTTTCAAAGATTTTTGGAGGCGTTTGAGAAACAAGAATGAAAGTGATGGAAGAGAAAGGCTTCAAAAAGCTAAGTTTTGGAAACCGTGAGATTTCACGGTAATGGAGGACATTTTCTCACTTTTATATGGTCTAGGGGCTTATACTGCAAGCTTCCGTGCGATGCCTATTTTCACCTTTCTTACGCCAACCCTCGTCACTGACAAGTGGGGTCTTCGCTGAAAAACTCTTGGAAACGAAATCCCAAAATATCCACGGCGTTTGGGATTTCAGAAGTGACATCCCATCATAAACGACGATTGGTTACTCGAGGCAATCCCTCGAGATCCCTAGGCAAACGTTTGGGGTGCCGGCGTAACAAACGGTCGCCCGAAGCCACATACGGGCACTCTAAGCCGAAGCCTCCTCGGAAGGCATCGGCGACGAACACTTCGATTCTGGATCGCTTTGCCTGACCCCCTCCGTGACTCGGGGTGTGACGAAGCTATTTGTAAATACCACCGGCATTCTAAGATCAAAGCATGAAATTATTTCTTGCGTATATTGCCTTTCCCACGATGTAAGGTGTTTGAAAAGATATATTCGAGGGCCTACTATTAGGGAAAATAATCTCAACAGTCCTGCCATTAGAAGGACCACTCTGAAAGGCGGTTTCAAAGCATACAAGGTGTGAAGCCTTCTATCGCCACTATACTCTGAGGGAGGAAGCCCAAAGCCCTCGTATAAGCTTCGAAAATGGCGCACGAGAAGGAAACCAGAGCCTTCAATCATCTCGGTGGCCCTGTCACTTCGCTACCTCCTGGAGGTCCCAGCTCCGAAAGGCGCCGCCAAACGGGACAAGACGTTTGCTTTATCTGAGTGTTCACACGTGCACTTACCATTTTATCCTTACAGGGCCTTATAAATAGAGTCCACTATGATAGTTGTAACTAGAGGATAGATCAATATTTTCCTGTTGGATCTCTGCCTATAATACCTCTCCATTCTACTGTAATAGGGACATCAATTCACGTAACAAGAGACACTTCGAACTGATTTAAGATTATTGGTTCAGCCCACAATCAATCTTTTCTTTCAACTAGCCCTTCGAGACTATTCAAATCTGTTAACACAATCTTTTACGCCAATAAATACCAACCTAGTTCTAACTTCTAACACACCTAAGTTTTCATTAATGATTTGTCATCTATTATTTGTGCTTAAAGTGCTACCATTTGCCGTCCATTTTCGTCCTAGCTTATGTTCCATCCTTGTCGAATAAAAAGGCAGTTTATCCGCTTGGATTGCAATACGGCATGCATTTCTTACTCCTCGATGGTACCACTTGTAAAAAAGATTATATAGTTTTGTTTTATTTTTTCTAATTTTTAAGACTAAATTTATTTAAATTCTCAAACTATTTTGTCAAAGAGTACCATCATCTATCATGTACATGAGCCTAACTTACCAACGTTTAAGATGTTTGAATTACAACAAATAAGATGTTTGAATTACAACAATGGACACAATTTTAAGGTTTTGGGATAGATTATTGGGAGATTTACTGACACACAAAAAGCATCCATAAGATTCCAAAATAAGATGCTTTGATGCATTCGAAAATTTGGATTAGCTTTTTAGTACCATAAATCACAGGTATTTCAACCAAACAACATTATATTCTTTTCTTAGGGGGTGTTTGGATCCAAGGAGCTAAAACAAATGGGCTAAAATTTAGTCACTTTAAAAACTAAAAATCCAAACATGAAAGCTAAAAAGAGGCTAAAAACCCAAGGAGGAGCTAAGTGGGGCTGAAATGCCCCCTTTCCACTCATCATAAATATTTAGCCCTTTTTAGTCTTTGCATCTAAATAGGTGTGACTAGAATTTTAGTCCCTATTTTAATCACTTTGCTTTAGTTCCTTGATCCAAATATACCCTTAGCTAAACCTAACTAAATTGGTAATCATATTACAAACATAATATTGGAAGGTGATGATAAGTTTCTTTGAAGCAACCCAAAGAATAAACTTTTGCAGCAGAAGATTTGATCGCGCTCTTTTATATAAAAATTGAGGACTTTTCATATCTGAAAGACATAAATAAATTCTTAATTTTCAAAAGAGAGGAACACGATAAAATTTTTCTTTTGCGGCTCCAGCAAATTTGGCTAAGAAGATTAGCATTCAACTAATACGATTGGCACAGCGACACCGCAACGGCTGAGCGCAACCGCGACGCGACCCTTCGCCGGCGGCGAGGACCCGGCCGCGCCACATGACCAGGTACCAAACCCCCAAGTCCCTCGCCGTCCTCCTCCGCGCTCGGATGCACCCGGACCTAGTCGCCCCCGGCCCGCCGCCCTCTCCGGTCCCGGCCCCGGACCCCGCCACCCCGTCGGCTGCCTCCGTCCGCCACTGGCTCCAAGCCTCCGTCTCCGCCGCCTCCCCCGCTTCCGCCGCCCTCGATCGCTTCTCCAACGGGTACCGCTCCCTCGACCGGGGCGGTCGCCGCGAGATCCTCCGCTCCCTCGTGGCTGACTACGACGTGCCCCGCGCCCGCGTCCGCGACCTCATGCGCCAGTACATGAGCGTCGCTGCGGCGGGCGGGGAGGAGCTCCCGGGGGTGGCCGGGGAGGAGGAAGGCAGTGGCGGCTCTGCGTCTGCGCTCTACCGGATGGAGAGGGGGCTCCGGGAAGCGCTCCGGCCCAAGTACGCCGTGTTCCTGGAGGCCATGAACGCGCAACCCGGTGGACTCAAGCTCCTCGCCATCATCCGCGCCGACCTCCTCGGCTTGCTCGGGTGAGGCTGACGTTGACATTGCCACGCTCGTCGTATTGATTTGTGGAGAGTGGAGACGTAAGGGGATTTAATCAAGATGTTTCTGACGTTGGGGGGAATTGCAAATCTGCAATGTAGGGAGGATAACTCGCCTGCGCTACGTGCACTGGATGGTTACCTGAAGGAGAAGCTCGTCACTTGGCTCAGCCCCGCAGCGCTTACACTCCACCAGATAACTTGGGATGATCCGGCCTCCTTGCTAGAGAAGATTGTGGCATATGAAGTTCGTGACCATCCCTCCAATGAACTTTTCAATGTGCACTCTCTCTGGTGGCTCTACTGATGATTGTCTTTTGTTGCCGTTTTGTAGGCTGTGCATCCAATTAGGAATTTAATAGACTTGAAGAGAAGACTGGGTGTTGGCCGCCGTTGCTTTGGGTACTTCCATCCTGCAATACCAGGTTGCCCAGACTTCTTGCACTTTTGGATTATTACTGGTGACACGAGTCTATGACTGAATCTTACCAATATTGAACTGACATAACCAAGTGCTATTGTTGGGATTTATGCATCTTTGATTCAGCTACTGGTCATCATCCATTATATAAAAAATAACGAAGTATGATACTAAGAGTTGATAACTAGCTGCATGACATGCATTTCTCCACACAAATTTGTAATTTTTGTAGGGATCAAATCAATGTATCATTTACAATTCTTATACATTTGTTTGTTATACAAAATGTTTGTCTCTGCATAATGTTGTTTTTGAGTTAGTAACTAGTTCTGTTTGAATGCTCTTACTATCTTTATTAACATTAGGGGAGCCACTGATTTTCATTGAAGTTGCCCTCCTCAAAGATACGGCCACATCTATACAGGTTAGTGAAATTTTAGCACAGTACTATTTGAATACATGAGTGCTCCACTCTGTTGCAGCTTATTTACTTCTATGATTATATCAGGAAGTTTTGTGGGATGACCCTCCAACTCCTGAATGTGAAGCCAGATGTGCACTATTTTACTCAATATCGTCAACCCAGGTAAAAAAATATTCTTAGGATTATGAACAATAAATAAAGTACTGTGCTATGCCATTTAGCAAGAGTGGCAAATTGATACCTAGTTGCCAACAAGCTGATTGTTTATTGATATCAGCCAGGCCTATCAGGTATTAATCTGGGAAAGTTTCTTCTAAAACGTGTGATTGATATGTTAACAAGAGATATGTCTTCAGTACAGGTACCACTCTCAAAATCTGCGATCATTGTTATTTTTAACTTTACTGTGTTCTATGCTTAAGCACGGAGAATGTAATAAAAGGTTAGGTGGTTAGTAGCACCAGTTATAAACTGACAATTCATCATGCTAACTAAGTTTTATGTACCTATGTTTGTTGATAAATCAAATATGACATGCTTGTTTTGGCATGTAATGCAGATTTTCGCAACACTTAGCCCAATCCCTGGTTTTATGCAATGGCTTCTTTCTAAGCTGGCATACCAAATAAAGTTAGCAGAGGTGGAGTTGCAGGATGGAAATTTGTCAGAAGGAGCAAGTTCGACTTTCAGAGAATCCATCCTTCTTCCGGAGGAAGAGAGGATGATACATGATGCAGTGTATGTTCGTTTGTTCCTTTTGTAGAATAAAGGCAAATTGAACTTCATGTAATTTCAGATTATACTCATGTTCTATCCTTATCTGAAAAGTTGACTCTTTTTTGTTCAGAAGTTATCATTATCTTTGTTTTCATTTTCTTTCAGACTTTGATTTTCTGAAGAAAATTGGTATTTTAATTTCAGAAACACAACAGCTAGTTTTGTAGCTAACTCCATTACATATTTGTGTGAAATTTTGAGTGTTCAATAGATGAAAAGAGCAGAAGGTTGCTTTGTGGTTTATAAGAATCTGTGCTGCAACTTTTTCTGCAGTGAGCAAGTTGATGGAAAGAGTGAAATTGAACTACTTCAAGACATACTGAAATCAAGTCAGTGGGTAAAGTCTGACAAATTATCTGCTGCACTGAAATCCCCTCTCTTGCGTTTGTGTGCAAGGTATCCAGTAGCATTGTTTGATTGTTTCCTCAATACATGCATTGGAAAAGACACATTTGAAAGGCTTGCAACCATAAAAGTTGGCATTGTCTGTTTTCAAAAATTATGTTTATTGCAGTAACTGATAGTCTTTACGTATAATGTATAGGTATCTCACCAGGGAGAAAAAACGAGGAAAAGCTCTTGATTCTGTTGCAAATTTTCACTTGCAAAATGGAGCAGTAAGTTAGCCACTATGTGCACATTTTCAGTTTTAAATGCTGATGCTCAGTAGGGGGGTTTAGTTCTGCAGGGTATAGAAACCAGAATTTTTCTGTTTGCTCTGCTTGTGCCGGAAACTTAGTTTTAAGTGCTTGTCCTAGAACTGCCGTTATTTCATATGTAAGCAAGTGGTCTTTGCCTTACAAATCAATACTTGTTTTTTCTGGCAGATGATCGAAAGAATAAACTGGATGGCTGACCAATCAGAGAAGGGCATTCAACAAAGTGGAGGTATCATGGTCAATTATGTGTACAGGTACACACTTGTTGAACTCATGTTTATCCAGATTCCTTCAGACGGAGTTGATGGGCAATCTTGTTTGTATACATTCGCTGTCATTCTGTTCAGGTTAGAGAATATAGAAGAGTATGCACTGTCATATTTGGGTACAGGGCTCGTTCATACTTCACCTAGCTTGTTCCAATATATTGAGGTAAGATTTGTGCTTGGCTCGTGCGATATTTCACACGGTATTTATATATCATGGCACAGTGCGATATTTCACCTACTGCTTGCTTTCGTCCTGCATTTGTTCTCACTGAGATTTTCTGGAACAGCCAATGGATACATGAGCCGAAGGGCATTTGTGGAATGAAGTTTCGCCTCCAGCAAAGGAACATATCACTGATTGGATATAGTTAATCAAGATGGTTTAGACATGGCCAAACTGGTCCTCCTCATGTATTAGCTTTGTGTACTTTGTTTCTGGTTGGCCACCGCAATGTATCACTAGGAGTTAGTAATGATTCGATCTTGGTCATCCTCTTCTGCTCTGCTAATTGCAACAGGAAATACGTGATACAGTATCTCGTAATTTAGCTTTCACATGTGTGCCATAGTAATTATAATAAATTTGGCAGTTCATCCATATCTCCTTTCAAATACAGTTATACGTGTGAATTTGACTGTAAAACATGAAAACGGAGCAAATTTTGGGTTGTTTAGGCATCGATCTGAAAAAAAGTTGGTCTTGTAAACCAATTTCCATATTTTCTGAAGATTGATCTATCTTTCATGCTAAACCATTTATGATTGCTTCCAGTTGTTACAGCGATTAGCGAAAATAATCTGTTCAGTCTTCAGTGCATCAACATTTGCTGTTTTCTTGTGGCCTGAACAAGAAGGTGGTGCCGAGGTCGTTCGCACCATTCGCCCCCTCCTCCCTCGAACACTACACCTCCTTGCCTCCTCTCCCCTGCTCACCGTGCGACAGCGGATGCGCGGAGGAGCGACAGGATCCAGTCCCTACTTTTCTTTTTTTCTTCATCAATCAGCCGTCGCAAATCGCAGGTTAGGTTCACAGGTTCACTAATGTTATATTTTTCTTATTTTCCTTCCTCCATTTGACTTAACCGTCGTTGATTTGCAGAAAACGTCAGATCTCAGCTGGCTGACAGTGAAACTGAATCGCATATGCCCTGATATTTTGCTAGCTGCTAGCCAAATCCAGTATATATCATTCGACAATGATAATGGCGACGAAGCAGCAAGTCAGGTTCCACACGCAAATTCTATCTTGATTGGCTCAGCAGCTAATAATGAATATATTTATCTCTTGTTTGCTTACTTGCTTTCAAGCAGCAGAAGATTTCCTTACTTAGAACATTTTGGTCATGCTGACAACTTTACTTTTTTTCGTGATAGGATGGATTACATCCTTCGAGACAAGGAGTTGCCATTGTGTACAGGTTTATTAACCTCTAAATGCTATGGCTTATATTCAGCTTTTATTCATGTTCTACCCTTATCTGAAAAAAACGACTCTCTTCTTTTTGTTTGGAAGTTATCATGATCTTTGTTTTCCTTTTCTATCATCGACTTTGATTTTCTGAAGAAAATTGTTGTTTTGATTTCAGAAACACAACCGCTAGTATAACAATCTGTGCTGCAACTTTTTCTTGCTGTGAGCAAGTTAATGGAAAGAGTGGAATTGAACTACTGCAAGACATACTGAAATCAAGTCAGTGGGTAAAATCTGACTAATTATCTGCTGCACTGAAATGCATTGTTTCCACGGCACATGCATTGAAAAAGATGCGTTTGAAAAACTTGCAGCCATAGAAGTTGGCATTGTCCGTTTTAAAATTAAATGTTAATTGCAGTAACTGATAGTCTTTACGTATAATGTTGCAAATCTTCACTTCCAAAACGAGGAAAAACGCTCGATGCTGTTGCAAATTTTAACTTGTAAAATGGAACAGTAAGTTAGCCACTATGTGCACATTTTTCAGTTTTAACTGCTGATGCTTAGTAGGGTTTTTAGTTTTAAGTGCTTGTCCAAGAACCATGTTGTTATTTCATATTTAAACATGCATGTTATTTCACAGTCAAACTTTTCACTTAGCGGTGCAGTATGATCCCTTGAAGGAGCATCTTTAGGAAACAAGCGGTGTTAGCCTTACAAATAAATACTGGTTTTTTCTTGCGGATGATCGAGAATAAATTGGATGTAGTTAACCAAGATGGTTTAGACATGGCCAAACAGATCCTGCTCATGTATTAGCTTTGTGTATTATGCTTCCGGTTGGCCCCACCGCAATGTAGCAGCAAGAGTTAATAATGATTATACTGGTCATTCTCTCACATATATCAATCAGTAGTAATTATAATAAATTTGGCAGTTCATCAATATCTCCTTTCAAATACAATATAGCAGCATAACTCCAATATATATATCTCGTAGTCTCTTACTTTTTGTTAAGTTGCAACACACAACTATTTAACAGATACTTGTTAATTTAGAACACCCTGAGATTGTGGACTAGCGAGCATCCAGAAGGTGGTGTCGGGGGCTGGTGCCAGTGGTGTGTCCTGACAAAGTAGCACCGTCGTGTAGTTGCTGTTGATAGAATTCGTTTAGGTTCATCACCTAGGGTTCATGCTAACAGGATATACTTAGGTATAATTATGGCATGGTTTAAGATTAAAATAGAGAAAGAAAAAGATGTGTACCTTCTGTTTTTGCCGATGAGGAGCTTGAAGATGCCATAGCTTGCTTGTAGAGGTGAGGAAGGCTTTCAACCGCTGCAGCACACATCGGGTGCTTAGGGATTTCGGGACGGAGAGCTATAGTGACTAGGATCGAAACCTAGAGCAGTAAACACTCTTCCCTTAAATATGACGTTGTGCGGAAGGGGCCCCTTAATCATGATGGTTGGGGCGTCCGATCAGGGCGCGTGAGACCAGGGATGTTGTTAGCAGAGTTTGAGAGCCCCCTCTTCTCCAAAGATCTTATCCTAGCATTCTCCTCCTAGATATCAACTTAGTTCTTAACCTTAACTTAATATTACACCTATTTCATTATAAATCAATGTATAGAGCATGTTGCATCATAATAATCAGTTATATATTATATGACTCAACAACTACGATGCACCTTTCTATTCTGAAATGGTTTCTCAACTTATTTTGGGTCCTTACAAATTCAATGATCATAGGCTATCCCTTAAACCCATACCGGTTAAGTGTTCTCTGAACACGTTGGGTGGTAAGCCTTTTGTAAGCGGATCCGTAAGCAATCGCTTGATACTTATATGCTTTAGAATTATTGTTTGATTTTGGATTTTCTCCTTAGCAACATAGTACTTAATGTTGATGTGTTTGACAACACCACTCTTCTTGTTGTTATGGGAGTATAATATTGCTGGCTCATTGTCGTACTACAATTTAAGTGGTTTTTAATACTGTCGACCACTCTTAAACTAGGAATACATTTTTTAAACCATAGTGCCTGTTCGGTGGCCTCATAACATGCAACAAACTCGACATATATCGTGGAAGACGTCGTCACGGTTTGTTTGGAGCTTTTCCATGACACAACTTCTTTTGTGAGTGTGAATATATAACCTAATGTGGACTTCTCAGTATCTACAAATCCCGCAAAGTCTGAGTCTGAATAACCTACTATCTCTAGGTTATTTGATCTCTCATATGTGAGCATGAGGCCTTTTATGCCTTGTATATATCTCAAAGATTTTTTAACTCCTTTCTATTGATCTATGCCTAGATTTTTCTGATATCTGCCAAGTATCTCGGTAGCAAAAGCTAAATCAGGACGAGTATATACTTGAGCATACATTAAGCTTCTGATAGCAAAAGCATATGGAACCGATTTCATTTGATTGATCTCATATTGGTTCTTGGGACACTGAAAGTTCCCAAACTTATCACCCTTGACCATCGGAGTAGGTAAAGGCTTACACACATGCATACTATATTTCTTAAGTATCTTTTCTAAGTATGACTTCTACAATAATCCTAATACCCCTTAGTTCTATCTCGGAGAATCTCAATTACTAATACATAGGAAGCTTCTCCAAGATCTTTCATGTCAAAATGAGAGGACAAGAACTTTTTAGTTTCTAATAGTAGATTAATATCGCTACTCGCTAGTAGGATGTCATCCACATACAAGACTAGGAAAATAAATTTCCCATTCTTGAACTTAGCATAAATAAAATTGTCATCTTCATTCTCCTTAAACCCAAATTTTCTAATGGTCTCATCAAATTTGAGGTACCACTGCCTAGAGGCATGTTTAAGCCCATAAATAGACTTAGTTAAATGGTATCTGAAATTTTCTTTCCTTCTATGACAAAACCCTTTGGTTGTGTCATATAGACATTCTCATTTAGATCCCTGTTGAGAAATGTCGTCTTTACATCCATTTGATGTAACTCTAAGTCATAATGTGCCACTAAGGTCATAATGATTCTGAATGATTCCTTAGATGAGACAGGCGAAAATGTCTCATTATAGTCTATTCCTTCTCTTTGAGTGAAGGCTTTAGCAACAAGTCTGGCCTTAAATCTTTCTATATTCCCCTGGGAGTTACGTTTGACCTTGTATATCCAGTTGCAGCTTACTATTTTGGTTCCTTTAGGAATTTCTTCTAATTTCCACACTTTGTTGGTACTTATAGACCTCATTTCATCCTCCATGGCCTCAAGCCATTTAGAACAGTGAGGGATTTTCATAGATTCTTCAAAAGAGACGGGATCACCATCCATTTGAATTTCTTAACTGATATAAACCTCATAGTCACTAGGAATAGCTGATCTTCTCACTCTTTGTGATCTCTTGATGTTCTCTTGAATTGACATATCATTTTGTAAGTTAGGAGGTTGTTCTTCTTATTCTTCATTAACAACATCTGGAACTATAGGTTCCTAAATAACAGGCGCCTCATGAACAATAGGTGCCGCTAATGAAGGTCCAACTTTAGGTACTAGACAAACAAGTGCTACCACAGGTACATGAAAAATTGTCTCTTGAATCATAGGAGTGGGTACGTAGACCCGCTTCTCTTCAAGACTAATTTCTCTAGGTACCATGCTCCCTCTGATCATAGTGTCTTCTAAAAAGACCGCGTGTCTCATTTCTACAAATTTAGTATGTCTGTCAGGACAGTAGAAACAGAAACCCTTAGACTTTTCTAGGTAGCCAATAAAATGGCAATTCACTGTCTTAGAATTTAACTTACCAATATTTGGGTTAAATACTTTAGCATCAGTAGGACATCCCCATACTCTAAAATAATTTAGAGAAGGTTCTCGTCTAGTCCATAATTCATATGGTGTTTTAGGCACCGACTTACTAAGGACCCGATTAAAAATATGAATGGTGGTTTTCAATATCTCCATCCACAAACTAATCGGCAGAGTGGAATAACTTAGTATGATTCTTACCATGTCCATTAAGGTACGATTGCGTCGTTTTGCCACTCCATTTTGCTGAGGTTCACCCGGTGTAGAATATTGGGCCACTATGCCATTTTCCGGCAGAAACCATGCGAAAGGTCCAGGAATTTGGCCATATGGGGTATGTCGACCGTAGTACTCCCCTCACGATCATATCTTACTATTTTAATCTTTAGATCATGCCAATTTTCTACTTCAGCCTTAAATATCTTAAATTTATCCAAAGCTTCTGATCACTCTTTAATTGGATAAATATAACCATAGCACGTATAATTATCTGTAAATGTTATGAATGAGTCATAACCATCTACATATGTCATAGGAAATAGATCACAAATGTCCGTGTAAATAATTTCTCTGACTCATGTGCTTCGCTTTGTGTCTTTCTTAATTTGTTTGACGTATTTGCCTTTAATGCAATCTATGCATTGATCTAAGTCTGTGAATTCCAAAGGCGGAATAATTGATTCATTAACAAGATGTTCAATCCTCTCCATCGAAATTGGCCTAAACGATAATTCCATAATTTTGAAGATACGTCTTTAATTCTCTTACGCTTATTAGTATTCTTAGACAATGCGTTTCCACTTATGGCATTCACCGAATCATTCAAAGACAGAAGATAAAGTTTGTCATGCTCGAAGGCAAGACCCAGAACTTTATTATCATAAATAATAGAATATTGTTTGTCACTAAAATGACAATCATATATGTTGGGGGAAAATACTTCATCCTCAGCATCGTTCAAAATCTCTGCATCAACACTATAGAAGCCCTGATCTCCGGAGGTCCTAACAGCCATCAAGGCTCCACTACCTCTGGAGCATTCTGAGACGGAGGTTTCCACTAAGGCTTCGACATGACAAAGAATCCCGAAGCATCTTTACCCGGAGGGGCACTGCCAGCAAGGATGGAACGATTACTTTCTTTCTGTTAGCTCGGCCTTTTACCCTTTTAACCCTACGAAGAATACTAAATAGTATCCACTAGGTCGGTTGTAATTAAAGGGTAAAGAGGTCTTTTCCCAATGTATCTTTTCTATAAATACCCCTCTTCGTTATGTAAGGGGTATCAAATATTCAGGTATTGTTGGACCGGAAACGGCGACCAGAGGGGGGGTGAATGGGAGCTTTTAAAATTTCGGGCTAAAAACTTAGCCTTCGGTTCGGTTCTGTCTTCTGCGGAACAGGCTTCGAACACTACCTTCGAAGGTCTGGTTCGGAGGTACTTCGACACCTTCGAACACAGGCTTCGGAGGAGCAAAAGTTCGAAGCCAAGAAGACTTCGCTCCACTAACAACCCTCGAAAATCTACTCTGCTAAGTCAGTGCAGGCTCCGCACACGAGGTGCTTCGAGCAGGCTTCGCACTTCACTCTTCGCAAGAGTGGACAGCCCTCTGAGGACTTCGACCAAGTACTTGGCGACAGCAACGGGTGCTGGGCTTCGTACGCGAAGGTCTACACGCACACAAAACGGACTACGCTAAGGGCTTCGACACAGGAAGCACTACGGGAAATGATCAGGGCTTCGCTAGTAAGCAGCGAGGTCTTGCCTCGTGTTACACAGAGCGACAGCACACTGAAAAACACACTTCGCGAGAAAAACACCCTTCGCCAAGACAGGCTACGGTGAACTAAAACTAGCGAGGTATGTAAGGCGAGCTCAAGCAAAAGCACAAAGATGCAGGGCTTCGCCGCTTGAACAAGGAACACAAAATATATTGAACTCTGGAAGAAAACCAGCGAGGTATGTGTACAGGAGCTCAACAGTAAATGCTCAAAGTGTTGAATGTTACCTACCGAGCCCCCATATTTATAGCCCACGGCTTCATCCTAAGGAAGTGACTACTTTACCCCTAGGGTTTACAACAGATTTGTCTCTACAGAACTAAGGGGTACAAAAGGTAGTCCACCTTTATTTTGGAGGCTTCTCTGTCAGCTGCAGAGGGGACAGTGTCAGCCTTTTTCAGAACAGACAGTGTCAGCCTTTACAGAGTTGACTTCTGGAACCTCCCTTCGCACGCGAGGGGTGCGGAAGCTTCGGCGAGAAGCCTGCAGCCTGTTGGCCTTCGCTCCGCCGAAGAAGACCTTCGATACAGTGACGGTTTTGAGCCGAAGCCGTCAAAGCCCTTGGGCCTTCGCACCACCACCTCCGGAGTGGATCACCACGGCTTCGCAGCTACTCCGAGCTCGAACACCGTCCGTCCGTGTACCGAAGCCATGCATGGCCGAAGCACCTCAAGTCATCCTCACTCCGGAGCTAGCCTCGCTCCGAAGTCCTTCACACTCCGAAGCCCCACCTTCGGAGTACCACCCTTCGAAGTCCCTCCTTCGTCCAAGGCCTCCGCATGAAGCATTCCATGAGCACTTCGTCGCAGTGTCTCACTCCGAGCACACTCCTCGACGAGCCTCACCCGGACCATGCCTTCGATGCGCCTCGACTTCTGAGAACTTCGTCGGGCACCCTTCGAGTGTCTCCCTCCGGAGCACACATTGAACACCTTGCCTCCGCAGAGGACTTGTTCCACCAACTCCGAAGTTACTCCATTCGGAGTACCTTCGAAGTGCCTCACCTCCGAGGACTTTGTCTCGGAGTACCTTCAGCCGAAGTCACGCTCCGCACTCTCTGCCTTCACCTGGCACGCCTCGACCCGAGGACCGACCCGGACCACCTTCGCAGCCACCGTGACGGAGCTCCCCGCTCCCTTGGCATCAAACCACCCGCTTGACCCAAGTTCACCTGGCTCGAACCCTGTCCGTCCCCTCCGAAGTCCCTGCGCACCACAGACAAACAGACAAGTGTATCCAGTACTCCGGAGACCTCTCCGGGTTAGCAACCTCCGGCACACACTCCGGTGTACCGCCCAAAGTACCGAAGCCATCGGTACGAACCCAGTCATCGCGTACTGTCGGACCCCTCCGATAGGTACACTCCGCTGCACAGCTGCAGCAAGCAAACACCGAACACACTCCGGTGACACACCTCCGAACACCCTTCGGAGGTACCACCTCCGAAGCCCCTCCGGAGGTACCCTTCGAACAGAGGGTAAATAATCCTGTCAATCACTCATCACATACACCGAAACCACCCTTGGTTTCTCAATCTCCCCCTTGATGAGTGCATTGACAACCAAATTGAAGTTCAAGAAAATGTAAAAAACTTTCAGCACACAAGTGACCATAAAAAACTCAAAAAGAGCCAAAGCATGTCACTTGATAAAAGAATTTTTCTCCCCCTTTGTAAAAGAGTAAAAGCCCCTTCGGCAAAACTTCCCTTTGGATAAAAAACTCCCCCTGAGTTGAGCAAATGTTTCTCCCCCTTTATGTCAAAAATCTCTCCCCCTTTAGAAATAATGCATTCTTGCAGCAGAGAACATAGCAAAATCTCTCCCCCTTTGGCAATGCAAGCATCAAGGAGCATTGAAAAGATGCAAAGCTGCGAAATGAATAGAATTGCAAAGACATATAATGCAAAAATATGCCAAAATTAACACAAATGATCATGTGCTCAGCTCAATTTAACAATCTGTGAAACAAGATGATGGCATGTGATTTTGTCATTTTGAAGTAAAAGCATCACCACTTAATCACAGTAGTTAGACATGAGAAGGCAAGGACTGCGCAAAGCTAACAAGTTCTACCCTAGACAGACAAGTCTTGTTCAAAAGGAGCTGTGAAAGCAAACTTGATGATTAATTAATCTAGATGTTCTTGTCTTAGTGCCAGGGGTTATTTGTTTGTCCACCTTATACTTTCCAATCAAGCCAAGCCTAGGCATGAAAGCCATCTGAAGCTTAAGGCGGTGATTTTGGCATACACTACACTATCCCAGTTCAGACCAAAGTGCAATGGTAAGCAGTCTAGAATAGAGTAGTGCGACAAACAAACCCTCCTGGATCTTTTCATTGAAACCAGGCAAATCATGGATTTTTTATTTTGATTTTGATGAATTTAATATTTTGATGAATATCCATGAATAAAGAACACACGTTTTCAAGTTGCAAATTTTAGCATCCAAGGAACAGTGTCTTGCTGTCAAGTAGATAAAAGATAGCTAAAAGCAGTCCTGCCTAATCAAGCTAGATACAAGATTGTGCGATGAGCAAATTTTGATTTTTAGAAAATAAAACATCATGCACAATCAATGTTCCAGACATATTTCATAGAGCTGAGCTGACATGATTTCTTTGAATTAAAAGCAGGCATATAATAGCAAAAGATGTAAGTGCAATTCCACACATCATGAGCATATGCAAGACAATTAAAATCAGCTCCCCCTCACAAAATGCCGTAGGGATGACAAATACCAAGTTCCCCACGCAAGTAAGCAAATCGAGAAGCATCGAGGGGTTTTGTAAAAATATCGGCAAGCTGGTGTTGGGTATCAACATATTGAAGTTCAATATCACCCTTCTCATTGTGATCTCTGAGAAAATGATACCGTACATCAATGTGTTTGGTTCTGGAGTGCTGAACCGGGTTGTTTGCAATACAAATAGCACTAGTGTTATCACAGAAAAGTGGAACACTCTTATAATCTAACCCGAAATCCCGCAAAGTGGAAACCATCCACAAAATCTGAGAGCAACAGCTAGCTGCAGCAACATATTCGGCCTCAGCCGTCGATTGTGCAACACTAGACTGTTTGCGGGAAGACCAGCAAACCAGAGACGTACCCAGAAAATGACAAGTACCAGAGGTACTCTTCCTATCGATTCTACACCCAGCAAAATCCGCATCAGAATAGCCTCTAAGACATAAAGATGAAGACGATGAATACCATATGCCAAATTCAAGGGTGTGTTTGAGATACCTTAGGATGCGCTTTACCGCTTGGCGGTGCGAAGCTCGTGGTGAAGCCTGAAAACGAGCGCACAGACACACAGCGAAGTGTATGTCCGGCCTCGTGGCAGTCAAGTAGAGTAGGGAGCCGATCATGCTCCGGTACTCTTTCTGATCTACAGCTTCTCCATCTTCGTCAGGGTCCAATGCTACGGATGTAGCCATTGGAGTAGCGAGTGGCTTCGCATCGGACATGTCGAATTTCTTGAGCAGGTCCTTGGTGTACTTTGTCTGGTGGACAAAAGTACCTTGTTTGCTTTGCTTGATTTGCAAACCAAGGAAAAAGGTGAGTTCACCCATCATCGACATTTCAAACTCCCTGCTCATGGTATCTGCAAACTCGGCAACCAAAGCATGAGAAGAGCCACCAAAGATGATATCATCCACATAAATCTGCACTAGGAGGAAATCTTTGCCATGCTTGAGAGTAAACAAAGTTTTATCAACAGAGCCCATCAAATACCCTCGCTCAAGCAGAAAAGACTTAAGTCTATCATACCACGCCCGAGGGGCCTGCTTGAGTCCATAAAGAGCCTTATGAAGTTTAAGGACTTTATGTGGGTACTTGGGGTTTTCAAAACCAGGGGGTTGTTTTACATAAACATCTTCACCTATGAAGCCATTAAGAAAAGCACTTTTGACATCCATTTGATAGAGTTTGAAACCCCGGGATGTCGCAAAGGCAAGCAAAATCCTGATGGCCTCAAGGCGAGCAACAGGTGCAAAAGTTTCAGTAAAATCAATCCCTTCTAGTTGAGAAAAGCCCTGAGCTACAAGTCTAGCCTTATTTCTAACAATTGTCCCATCCTCCCCTTGTTTATTTTTAAAAATCCATTTTGTTCCAATGAAATGAACATTTGGTGGAGGATCAACTAAAGTCCAGACTTGGTTTCTTTCAAAATTCTCAAGCTCTTCATGCATGGCATTGATCCAACTAGAATCAGAAAGTGCATGACTAACATCTAAAGGCTCGAAAGAAGCAACAAAAGCAGCATTAGTGAAATGAGCGTGAGAACGTGTTACCCTTTGATCAAGCTCACCAATGATCTGCTCGGGAGGGTGCATCCTTTGAACATGATGTGGAGCCTCGCGGCGGGATGCAGTCTCCCCCTCAACTTGTGCGTTGGAGCGGTCCAAGATGACCGATGTTGAGGTAGTCGCTTCGGGACCTCGTGCCGAAATAGTAGAAGCGGGGTCAGCTTCGGGGGTTGACGTCGAGGGTAGTAGGGGTTCATCCTCGAATTCTCCGGGATCTTCGTCTTCGAATAAGGTCTGTTCCATGTCGTGTTCATTCGCCTGTTCAAAAGCAGAACTAACAGAGGGGGTTGATTCATCAAAAGTCACATCACATGACTCGATGACAGTGTTAGTTTCCAAGTTATAAACACGATAAGAATGACCATGAGTAGTATAACCCAAAAAGATCCCGTCAGAAGATCGCGACTCAAATTTATCCAAGTTACCACGTTTTAGGATAAAGCAGCGACAGCCAAAAACTCGAAGATGAGTAACCTTGGGCTGTCTCCCAAAACGCAGCTCATAAGATGTCAAATTTAAAATTGAGCGCAAGAAAATTCGGTTTGAGATGTAACATGCAGTGTTCATGGCCTCAGCCCAGAATTTTCTAGGAGTCCTATGCTCATCAAGCATCGTCCTAGCCATCTCAACCAAAGTGCGGTTTTTCCTCTCAACAACACCGTTCTGTTGAGGAACCCGCGGAGCAGAGAATTGATGTTCTATGCCATGCTCCATGCAAAAGTCAACAAAGAGACTATTTTTGAACTCGGTGCCATTATCGCTTCGAATGAATTTTAATGCACCAGGGAGTTCAGTGAAAAGTCTCAAAGCCAAGCTCCGAAAGTGTGAAAACACTTCATCCTTGCTGGCAAGAAAGAAGACCCAAGAGTAGCGAGAGAAATCGTCGACAATAACAAGTACATACCACTTGCCGCCTAAAGAACTAACCCGAGAAGGACCTACAGTGTCCATATGGAGAAGTTCTCCGGGCTGTTCAGTCATCACTGTGGTGACTGGCGAATGCGAAGCGGCAATCATTTTTCCATGTCGACATGGAGCGCAAACTAAATTCTTCTCAAACTTGAGCTTGGGCAATCCTCGGATCAAACCTAGGGCGCTCAGACGAGCGAGCAATTCAAAGCTCATATGCCCTAGTCTCCTATGCCACTTCCAAAGCTCAGAAGTCGAATGTGCAACAAGGCAATGAGAAGAACCAGACGACTCTGAAAAATCAGCTCCAAAAACTCTCCCAACTCTAAAGATCTTACACACCACAACGCCATCAGAATTGAGCACTTGCGAAGTATCGCGATGAAATCGCACTTCGAAGCCCTCATCAAGCAACTGAGATACAGACAACAAATTGTATCCCAGGTTCTCAACCAAAGCAACATCTTTGAGAGTGAAGTTCGAATTAATTCTTACCACACCTTTACCTTTCACTCTACTCCTTCGATTGTTTCCGAAGGTGATATGTTCCCTTTGCTTGGTTGTGGTGAGGCTGGAGAACCAATTTGCATCTCCGGTCATGTGGCGCGAACAACCGGAGTCCATGATCCACGTGCCCTCCAAGCCTCGACCTGTCGCCTACACATGATAAGAACGTCTCGATCGCTCAGTGCTGGGGTGAGTGAAATAATGACGAGGCATCCAGCACTGAGTGACACGAGTAGTAGGCACAGTAAAAGTAGATGGTCTACGCACATAATAATCAGAATGATGCAAAGTGCGAGGTCTACCTACATGCTGTGAAAGAACAACATGTCGAGGTCTCCTACTCTGACGAGGTACAAATCTGCTAGCCCGCGGTCTACCACCATATGGAACATGGTGAAGACCTCGAGGAGCAAAACCTCTCCGAGAAGCACGAGGAGCCTCAAAAGCAGGACGATAGTACATCTCAGACTCATGCATACCTAAAGATGGGTAATGCATGTCCTGGTAACTCATCGCCTGAGCGCGTCGCTCATCCTTGATGCGACGAAAACAAAACCCAACCAAATGACCCGCCCGCTGACAATAAGAACAATGAAACACTCTCCTAGGGGCACTCTCATGGGTCACAGGAGCAACTCTCACAGGCTCCTTGGGTTTCTTCACAGTGGTTTTCTTGGGAGGATTATTCTTGGTAGGAGGTGTGGTTTTCTTTGGTGGATGGGTAGGCTTTTTGGCTGATGGGATGTCCAACAGAGCTCTCTCTTTCTCTAGGGTGGTGGGAGAGGTGAAAACAGTTTTGGTCTTACTGTCTGAAGCTATCCTCTCAAAACCCAAACCTAGAGCTACCCCGGCTCTGTCAGCACACAACTTGGTCTTGGCCAAGAGCAAATCCATCCTACCCTTCCCTTCAGTGCATTTATTTACCACAGAAAGAAGGTATTCATTTTCAGACATGAGGTTCTCAGCTCGCTCTCTAGCAGTGCCTAGCTGGTCCTTAAGGGTGATGCAAGTGTCACAAACAGGTTGCACATCCTTAGAACTATCGGCCCTCTCCAATCTAGCCTCTAAATCATGAACATGTTTATCACGTAAATTAATGCTCTCGCGCAATAAAGAACAGTTCATGCATTCAATAATATCATGAGGTCTAGAATCCACCTCCAAAAGCTGCTTCTGTGCAGTCTCAAGCTCAGAAAGAGTTTGAGCATGAACAGAACGCAACTGAGCAAGCTCACTCATGACAACAGAACATGATTCACATTCAGCGTCATCACATTTAGACTTAAGCATGGCATATTCAGTAGAAACATTTTCTAGCCTAAGTCTAAGGTCTTTTCTTTCTCTAGCAGCTTGCACAAGCAATCTATCCTGACCTAGCACAACTTCATTCAGCTCATCTAATTTAATTAGAAGCTGGTCAGATGATAGGTTTACCTCAGATGAGTCAAGCTCATCGCCGCTGTGATCGCTGTCGGCCATGAAGCAAAGGCCGGTGAAGTCACGTCCCTTCTTGTCCTTCTTGTCCTCCTTCCTTGGGGACTCCTCCTCCTCAGAGCTCGACTCCTCAGTTGAGGATGTGTCGATGTCGCTGAGAGCAGCAACAAAAGCTCTGGAAGCGGCCTTGGCTACTTTCTTAGCCATCTTGCCGCGCTTGCCCTTCACAAAGGGCTTCCTCTCCTTTTTGTGGAATTTGGGGCGCTCACTCTCATCTCTCTTTTTGACCTTGGGGCAATTGGCCTTAATGTGAGAGGTGTCGCCACATTCATAGCAGCCACTAAAACCACTTCTCCTCTGATCCCGTCTCTCATGATGAAAGCGGGTGAACCTCCGGGCAATGAGAGCAAGCTCATCATCAGCTAGAGTGTCCACCTGCTCTTTTGTGACGGAGACCAGGGAGGACAAAGCAAAACCATCTGCAAGAACACAAGTGCCTGATGTGCTTGGTTCTGCAGTGGTGCCACGGCTAGTGCTAGAAACCAATGCCAATGGCTGTGGCAAAGAGCTTCTGTGCACTGCAAGAGATGCCTTGGCAATCTCTGTGGACTTCAGCTTGCTAAAGAGTTCATCACAGGTTAGAGTGTCATAGCCTGTGGACTCCTCAATGCTGGATATCTTCACCTCCCATATGCTACGGTCAAGAGCATAGAGAAGCTTGATAGCCCTATCGTGATCACTGTAAGCAAGCGTCCCGTTGGATCGCAAGTTACTCACTATAGCATCAAAGCGCGAAAACATGGCATCTATAGATTCACCAGGTGCCTGCACAAACAGCTGATACTGTTGGTTGTAGGTGCTTTGGCGCCTGGCCTTAATCTGAGTAGAGCCCTCATGAAAAATAGTGAGCGTTGTCCAAATTTCCCTAGCAGTCCTAAGGTGCTGCACCCTATCAAACTCACTCCGACTCAAACCAATGAACAGTATGTTCCTTGCCTTCGAGTTGGCATTGTACTGATCTTTTTCAGTTTGAGTGGTGCGGGTATCAGGGATGGAGTATTGTGATTCCACAATCTCCCAAATTGCATTTCCTTGGCTTAACAAGTAAGCCTCCATGCGCACCTTCCAGTATGCAAAATCTGTCCCATCGAACAGAGGAATTTTACTGCCTCTATCCATGTCGCCAACAGATCACAAAACCGGTTAAGGTCAACTGGTGATCTTAACCTGCTCTGATACCAATTGTTGGACCGGAAACGGCGACCAGAGGGGGGGTGAATGGGAGCTTTTAAAATTTCGGGCTAAAAACTTAGCCTTCGGTTCGGTTCTGTCTTCTGCGGAACAGGCTTCGAACACTACCTTCGAAGGTCTGGTTCGGAGGTACTTCGACACCTTCGAACACAGGCTTCGGAGGAGCAAAAGTTCGAAGCCAAGAAGACTTCGCTCCACTAACAACCCTCGAAAATCTACTCTGCTAAGTCAGTGCAGGCTCCGCACACGAGGTGCTTCGAGCAGGCTTCGCACTTCACTCTTCGCAAGAGTGGACAGCCCTCTGAGGACTTCGACCAAGTACTTGGCGACAGCAACGGGTGCTGGGCTTCGTACGCGAAGGTCTACACGCACACAAAACGGACTACGCTAAGGGCTTCGACACAGGAAGCACTACGGGAAATGATCAGGGCTTCGCTAGTAAGCAGCGAGGTCTTGCCTCGTGTTACACAGAGCGACAGCACACTGAAAAACACACTTCGCGAGAAAAACACCCTTCGCCAAGACAGGCTACGGTGAACTAAAACTAGCGAGGTATGTAAGGCGAGCTCAAGCAAAAGCACAAAGATGCAGGGCTTCGCCGCTTGAACAAGGAACACAAAATATATTGAACTCTGGAAGAAAACCAGCGAGGTATGTGTACAGGAGCTCAACAGTAAATGCTCAAAGTGTTGAATGTTACCTACCGAGCCCCCATATTTATAGCCCACGGCTTCATCCTAAGGAAGTGACTACTTTACCCCTAGGGTTTACAACAGATTTGTCTCTACAGAACTAAGGGGTACAAAAGGTAGTCCACCTTTATTTTGGAGGCTTCTCTGTCAGCTGCAGAGGGGACAGTGTCAGCCTTTTTCAGAACAGACAGTGTCAGCCTTTACAGAGTTGACTTCTGGAACCTCCCTTCGCACGCGAGGGGTGCGGAAGCTTCGGCGAGAAGCCTGCAGCCTGTTGGCCTTCGCTCCGCCGAAGAAGACCTTCGATACAGTGACGGTTTTGAGCCGAAGCCGTCAAAGCCCTTGGGCCTTCGCACCACCACCTCCGGAGTGGATCACCACGGCTTCGCAGCTACTCCGAGCTCGAACACCGTCCGTCCGTGTACCGAAGCCATGCATGGCCGAAGCACCTCAAGTCATCCTCACTCCGGAGCTAGCCTCGCTCCGAAGTCCTTCACACTCCGAAGCCCCACCTTCGGAGTACCACCCTTCGAAGTCCCTCCTTCGTCCAAGGCCTCCGCATGAAGCATTCCATGAGCACTTCGTCGCAGTGTCTCACTCCGAGCACACTCCTCGACGAGCCTCACCCGGACCATGCCTTCGATGCGCCTCGACTTCTGAGAACTTCGTCGGGCACCCTTCGAGTGTCTCCCTCCGGAGCACACATTGAACACCTTGCCTCCGCAGAGGACTTGTTCCACCAACTCCGAAGTTACTCCATTCGGAGTACCTTCGAAGTGCCTCACCTCCGAGGACTTTGTCTCGGAGTACCTTCAGCCGAAGTCACGCTCCGCACTCTCTGCCTTCACCTGGCACGCCTCGACCCGAGGACCGACCCGGACCACCTTCGCAGCCACCGTGACGGAGCTCCCCGCTCCCTTGGCATCAAACCACCCGCTTGACCCAAGTTCACCTGGCTCGAACCCTGTCCGTCCCCTCCGAAGTCCCTGCGCACCACAGACAAACAGACAAGTGTATCCAGTACTCCGGAGACCTCTCCGGGTTAGCAACCTCCGGCACACACTCCGGTGTACCGCCCAAAGTACCGAAGCCATCGGTACGAACCCAGTCATCGCGTACTGTCGGACCCCTCCGACAGGTACACTCCGCTGCACAGCTGCAGCAAGCAAACACCGAACACACTCCGGTGACACACCTCCGAACACCCTTCGGAGGTACCACCTCCGAAGCCCCTCCGGAGGTACCCTTCGAACAGAGGGTAAATAATCCTGTCAATCACTCATCACATACACCGAAACCACCCTTGGTTTCTCAGGTATTCATTACACACTTTGAACTGTCTCGAGCTATTATCCTATTCGGAGGCTTGGAACAACCCGCATTAACAAACACTTCGTTTGGCAATCCTTTGAGTTTACTAAAACCTGTTAGCGTAATCTTTTACACCAACAATATCTATTATTAACTAAGAAAAACAGAAATCAATTTTCTCCTCATCGAAAGACCATAGAGTACATCTTGCAAAAGAATTACAAAGTCACCTTAAGTTCTAATGGGATATTTCCTATGGATTCAACTTCTGCTTCGACGCCATTTGCAACTCTAATGTTCTTTCACTTCTTCCCAAAGCTCTCGTCATAGCGAATCCCTGCAAGGAGTTAGCAACATGAACAGTTGCACCTGAGTCAATCCACCAAGTGTTGGCAGAATAATCTAAGTACAAGGATTCATCAATAGAGGTTATTTCATCATTACCATGTTTTCTCATCCATTTGAGAAACTCCACACAATCTTTCATGTGGTTCCCCTCTTTCTTGCAATGCTTGTAGACGCCCAGAGGGACGTCATGTTCCTTTTGAGGCGCTTTTCCCTTCCTCTTAAAAGTCTTAGTGTCCTTCTTAGGGGAAAAATGTTTCTTTCCCTTATCTTGGATGTGATGAACTGAATCACCACCACGTGCCTCCTTAATATGTTGTTCTTCTTAAACACAGTTGGAAACCAACTTCTCTAAGATCTAGTTTTTTGGCTGAGTAATTGACCACAAAATGTTCAAAGTTCTTACTTAGAGAAGTCAAGATCAAGTGAACAATGAAATCCAATTGCAGCTCCATCTTCATGGACTTCAACTTGGAAGCCCAATTACTCATTCTTAGGACATGATCTCTAATGCCCCCACCATGATATTTCTCTGTGACGAGTTTCTTAATAATGGAGCCTGCATATGCCTTGGTTTGGCCTATATACTGACTCTCTACCTTATTAAGATACTATGCAGCAGTATCACATTCTAGGATTGATCCCCTGATAGACTCATTGATTGAGTTCTTAATAATCATGAGGCACTTCATATTGGATTGTTTCCACTTATTGTTCTCAATATCATATTTCATTTTTACTGTAGAAAAATCATGCTGATGGGTAGCGAAAGCCTCCTAGATCTCGCCATCCCGAATAGCAGGCTTAGTGGGCTCAACAGGACAATCTTAGTGTAAAGAAAAATAAACATCCAGTATGGCGAGAGCAATCTCAATGCTCTCTCGCCAAGAGCCGTAGTTATTCCCATTGAGTTTCTCAATGGTAGAAATCTAAGTGAGAAGCTGGCCTGATAAGGAACAATAATCAAGAGAGTTAATTGCAGACATAATATTTTACATGTAAATTTAACGTTGATCAAACTTAGTATGTGACATACTTAAAAATAAGAATTAATTCTATATTACCGTTGGGCAGAAATAGAATCAACTCAACTTAATCATAGTAATTTTATCACCAACATTGGTTAGAAGATAAAAATATCATGCTAACAAAATTAATATTTATCATGCCAATTAAATTATAACAAAAATAATATTTATCATGCCAATTAAATTATCTCGTTGGTTCAAATTTAATCGACAAAATAAATAACACTTAATTAACAGGATGAACATGGTAATATAATTAAACAGTGCAAGCACAGCGGAAGACTTAAACAAAATAAATACATTATTTAATCAGTAGCAAAAATTCTAAATTTAAATTCTTAAACAATTATTTTCTAATTAAACAAGTCATTGGACTAAATTTAAATAAGAAAATAGCATGAAAATACTCTTAAAATGCTTAAAAATTTAGAACAGTGCTACTGAACATGATGAAATATACTAATTTTTCCTGCATCTAACTTAATTTTATCTTAATTTTGGGATTTTTTTCTTAATTTCCAGAGAATAATAAAATAGAAAACTAATAGCAAAAATTCTAGAAAATTAAAAAGTGAATTTAGCCTGCACACTGGCCCAAACAGTGAAAACCAAAGGCCAAATCAAACTTGGGCCTAGGCCTGGAATTCCACGCGGCCTCACACACAAAACCTGGGCCTAGGCCGCTAATCCGCAATCCTGCCTGGGCCATTTCTGGCCTGATCGACGCTGGCTATCAGATCAGATCCGACGGTCGCGCGCCGATCACACTCGCTTTAAAGCCGTCAGCCGCGCCACAAACCCTAACCCTGGCTCACTTGCGACGCGTGCGAGAGCCATAGCCCGAGAGCAATGAGCGGTGGTGGAGCTGAGGCGGTAGGCCGTGACGGCGATGGCAGAGCGCCGCCCATGGGCTAGCTGGCTGGTGTTCCCCCGCTCACCCGAGCGAGGCTCCATCGAGCTAGCCAGCGGCGGTCAGAACCGCATGACCTGCATGCTTGTTCTCACTTATCGGTGAACGACAACGAGCAGTGGTTGTCTGTTCGTCTTCCCTGGCTCTGGTGAACCGGATGCGGTGACGGAGACCAAGGTATGTCCCTTGACCCTTATATTAGTCTTAGTTAGGGTTAGGGTTAGGGTGAAAACCCTAACCCTAATCCTCTGATGTCGTTTTTTGTTCTGAGTTTTGCCGTGGGGTTCTCACGAGGTTTTCTTACGGGGTTTGGAGGGATCTATAGACAGGTTTCTTAGGGTCCTTAGGGGGTTACACTGAGGGGTACTAACCTTAATTAGCTAGCCCTAGGTTAGGCTCTGATACCATTGATAGAATTAGCTTAGGTTGATCACCTAGGGTTCATGCTAATAGGGTATACTTAGGTATAATCATGGCATGGTCTTAGGTTAAAACGGAGAGGGAAAATTGGGTGTGTACCTTCTATTGACGTTGATCATGTCGAGCTTCATCCTTAGGTCATCGTCGACATCATCATCCCAATCGTATTCATCGTAGTCATCATCGTTGTCGTATTCGCCATTGTAATCATATTTTTCGTATTCGTCCTCATCATTATCGTCCCTCCCGTCTTGGATGTCTCCATCATCGTCCCTGGCTTTTTCGCCTTCGATGTTTTCATCATTGCTATAATCCTCGACGACATCGTTGGTGAACTCAAATGTGCCGACCGTGCACAACGACTGATGTTGGTAATATAAGTTTCCCTTAATGGATGTCATGATGTCCAACGTCATCTTGTAGACATTCTTGTCAATGTTGTATTTGTATTTGACCCACCCATCACCGCCATGTACATGGCAATGCCACAGGATGGTGCCCATTCTATCATAGAGGATGATGTTGTAAGTCAGGGAGGAAACATCATCGGAGAGCACACACCCCCACATCATCCCCTAGAGCTCGTTGCCCTGCTCATCCATGTATGGCAGCCTGCTTCTCGCCCCATCCCGCGGGTTCCACAAGAAGGTCTGGATAGAGTTGCTAGGGTTGAGCATGAGAATCCAGTCGTTCATCGTCGGGTAGTAAATAGAATTCAATTTGGGGATGCTAACGGAGCATGAACTTTGATCGGAGATGCTGAATAACGTCTATAGGTTGCCACGTACCTGTGGTGCACGAGCATAGGGAAACGTACACATTAGGCCCTATTCGGTTGGGCCAAGATCAACCGGGATTATGGCCTAATCCCTGTAGGAGAACCCGGTGAGGAAAGAAACCCGGTCCAATAAAAAAGTTGTATTCGATTAGTCCCCTTGAGGATTTATTCCCGACCCAGTGCTGGGGTTTTTTCTCACCTAGGCCGGGAACTTACCCACCCTGGTCGAGGAGTGGAATTTACCCCATGCAAGGCGTCGTCGCGCCCTACCCCACTGCCACCCTCGACCCCAACTACCTCGCCCCCGCCGCCTACCCCATCATCGCCCTCGACCTCGGCCGCCTCCCCGACCACTGTCGGCTCCTATCTCAAGGCCGGCGGCTCCGCTGCTCCCTGTAGGTGGCGCCCTTTTGACTCGTCACCACACTGCTTAACCCTTCCTACAAGGAGGAGTGGCATGACTTCCTCCTCGAGAACCTCTTTCCTCTCCTTTTTCCCTTTGGGCTTTATCAGATTAGGAGTTCCCTTCTAGATGCGCATCCATGGTTGTGCGAATCATGTGAATTGATCGAAAAATTCTAGATTCTAGAGATGGATAGTTCATGATCCTCCACACGGGTAGTAAATTTTGATTTGCAACTCACGTGCTTTACATTGTGGCTGCATGTTATCTATATATAAGCTACTTTTAGTGTGATCAATTGCTTGGTCTCTACTATATATCACTATATTGCTGCAAGAGTTGTGAAGAAGGTATTGCGTTGGTCTCCACGTTCCTCCACAGATCGTCGTCTGGAGGAAGACGAAGGCAACAATGAGAGGCATGACTTGCTGAGGAGCAGCCACCTGGAACAGGTTTTGCCGGTAACTGATCTTGATGAGGAACCAAAGACACTAGCTCTGAAAGAACCAAAGGTACAACTATTTTGAATTAAAGCATGCACGTTCTTGCTTTCAAATATCTCACTTAACTTTTCCATTAATAAACTTCACTTTGCTCTCTGCATTGCACAAACTATAGTAACATTGATGGTGTCTATGCACTGCCATGACTATGCAAGGAAGGTTGAGATGCAAATTTCAAAGATGGAAGGTACATGAATTGGTGACTTTATGAGCCAGATATTAGGTATACACATTGATCTTTTATTTGTCACATTGAACTTTTATTTGTGAGCCAGTCGTAATCCAAGGGAGCTCCATTTGACATGGAAAAACTGAAGGTTGTCCTTTAGACACGGAAGAACTTCATTAATTAGAATTTGGAATAAAATTGTGTATTTCATGGTGATAAGGAAGTTTACGTCTTGAATTGAAAAAAATAGTTTTGATCCATTGAGATGTTTATTACTGGGGTATTCTTTTCTTATTTGCCTTTTCCTTGTCATTTTAATTCAGTTTTGATTATTGTTTACACCACGTCATGTAAACCCCAAAAGGATTTAATCTCAACCAAAAGAACATGTAAGTTCAAGGGAGAGATTTCATCTCCAAGGGGAATCAATATAAGGAGGGATTGAGTGACATGAGAAGGATCCTAGGTAAGAATCCCTTTAGGGATTAAATTAGTGTCAACAGAACAGGTCTTCACTGGGCATGATCGCATGTTGGCTTGGCTCCGTCTCCTGATCTGATGACAGTTTGGTTTTTCCTTGGCTCAAGTTCGTTGGCACGGGGGCGCATGTACGATTACGTGTTTGGTTGTGTTCGTGTTGCCTATTTCTATAAATATATAGGGAGATTTGCTCTCATGCCACACATAAGTTGGTGGAATTTGCTCTTTTACCTCATATGAGTGTATGACATGTGGCCACTGGGTCCAGTTGTCAAACACACATGACGTGGCAAAATAATAAACATCACTTAACTTTGTGGCATAAGAGCAAAAAATTCCAAATATATATAGACGAAGCACAACATCCGTTTCGTAATAGGAGTGTTATGGCATGTTCCTGTCCAGCATGTAGACGCTTGGCCTGACCGTAAGCTCAATCGAGTGGCACTGCTATATGGACCCCACCTTTCAGCCCCGCTAGAGTTCACGTGCTTGCCTGGACCCGGTTCACACTGGTCTGTGCACTCGCATCCTCGCCTGCGCCAGGCGTAAGTCGTTGGCTCACAGGGCCCCCACGTTATTCACGAGATTGTCAATTGTCACCTACAAGGAAATAACAGATGGTATAGATAACAACTCATCATAGACCCGTCTCATGGACCCAACCTAATCCAACACGCGGTAGACATATAGAACGAGTGCACCGGTGCAGCTAGGGTTGGTGAAGCCATAACCAATAGCAAAGGTTGTAACCACATCTAAACTATTTGTGCAAAGTATCTTCTCATCCTTGTCTTCTCACAAGAGAGAAAACTTTTCTTTTTCCATCAGCAAACCCTAGATTGGCGGCGTGCTCCCATCAACAATTTTTTTAAATATTTTTTTTTTTAAAATCAAATCTATATAACCGTTTAAAAAATTTCCAAAACTAAGTAGCGGTCAACTTTTCATAGGCCGACTGCTGCCATGTGGCGGCCAGTCGGCCTTGGTCAACAGACTACTGCCACGTCAGCGGTAGTCGGCCGACCAAGGGATGATTGGCCGCCACGTTGGCACGCAATGATCGACAACGACTAGTTTTGGCCCAAATCACCAAAATTGATATTTTAACAATCTCAGCCATTAATGCCATTTTTTACTATCAACACATGCCCCCTGCCTTTTAGTGAACTAAGTGAACTAAAAGCACAATAAACTGAATACGATACCGTCTATATCGGCCTTTCGACACTTTTTATGTTGTTTGCCACACGCTTGGGAAATACCTTTTCAAATATCTACCATTCAAAGCTCTTCGAAACCGCTCTCCTTGCAGAGATTCCAACACGTATGCATTGCCGGGAGCGATTTCGGCTATCTTAAAAGGACCTTCCCAACTAGGTGACCATTTACCAAATCTGGGACTCTTCGTTCCTAAGGGTAAAATCGTCTTCCACACTAAATCTCCTACTTGAAACGATTTTGGTTTAACCTTCCTGTTGTAGGCTTTGGCTACGCTCTTTTTGTCTACTTCTATGGCCTCTAAAGCTCTTAGTCTCTTATCGGTCACTTCCTCTAGATTATCCTTCAAAAGAGTCTCATACTCATCGGCCGATAAGCCATCTTGCTTTAACACTCTTATGGAGCCAAGATCTACCTCTACGGGCAGAACGGCTTCTTGTCCATATACCAATTCATACGGACTGACTTTGGTAGCACCGTGCTTTGCAATCCTACAAGCCCATAGCGCCTCGGAAAATACTTCATGTCACCTTTTAGGAAACTCCTCAATTTTCTTCTTAATGAGCTTAATCACGGTTTTATTACTAGACTCGGCCTGACCATTGGCATAAGCATAGTAAGCTGAAGAGTTTATCAACTTAATACCATAATATTTGGCGAAATCCCTTACTTATCTAGAAACAAATGAACTACCTTGATCCGTAGTAAGAGTTTGAGGAATGCCGAATCTATGTATGATGTGCTTTAAGATAAAATCACGTACCTCATTGTGAGTCATGTTTTTGAGAGGTACGGCCTCGGTCCACTTAGTGAAGTAATCCATCGCCATCAACACGAACCGATGCCCTTTTGAGGAAGGAGGGTGAATCTGGCCGATGAAGTCTAAACCCCAACCTCGAAACGACCATGGCTTGACAATAGGATTGAGAAATGAGGTAGGAGCCACCTAAATATTGCCAAACTTCTGACATGCTTCACACCCTCTATAGTACTTGAAACAATCTTCAGTCATAGTCGGCCAATAAAAACCCGCTCTTTTGAGCATCCAACTCATTTTTTGGGGCTACTAATGAGTGCCACAAAGTCCTTCATGGACTTCTCCCGTAGCCACCTGGGATTGTTCATTTTCTAAACACTTCAATAGTACTCCATCGATGGTTCGGCAGTACAATGTGTCATCTATTAACACGAATTTGAATGCTTGTCGCCGAACCTTCCGATCAACCCTTTGGCTAGGGTGTCTCAAATACTGGACGATTGGGATTCTCCAATCGCCCTTACAGTTTTCAGAGGGTCTTGCTGGCTTGCCTTCTGAAAAAATTTCTAAACTACTAACTTCGGGTTGCCCCCCGAGCCATTCCAGCTCCTACCAAAGCCTGGCCGGGGTGGCCTTTTGGAGTGTGCTGGGCCGAAGCCCTCCGGAGGGTTCGGGCTCTGGGGAGCCTTCTCCGTGCAGGAGGCTTCGGCCTACGGACTCCGGCGTGCCAGGTCTCATGGTTGGCAAAGTACTCTGGTCCAGGGACCTTGGCGCGCAGCGGCCTTCAGCGGCCAGAGGGGTTCGACCCGGAGGGTGTGCCTACCCACCGTTACTGGCTTCGGCAGTGAGGCAAAGCACCGACTTCTCCAATACAGAAAATTTTTCTCTCCTGACTTGGTAACTAGATGCTTGCTGAGCCAGATCATTTGCGACTGAATTGGCTACTCTTGATACATGAGAGATTTTGAAGTCATCGAAAGTAGCAACTATGTCTAGACATTTATCCAAGTAACTATTCAGCAAGCCATTAAAACATTGAGCACTCTTAGCTACTTGTTGCACTACCAACAAAGAATCACCGTATGCGTGAACATGTGTAGCACCTACAGATTCTAGTAATTCAAGACCTAGCAATAAATCTTCGTATTCAGCTTGGTTATTAGTGGAAGAAAATTCTAGTCGGGCCGAAGTTTCAAAGTGCATTCCATTAGGTGATATGAGAACCACTCTAATACCTTGGCCACTCTTGCAAGCCGAACCATCAAAATAAAGTTTCCACGACACTACTTCAACCAGAGCAATATTGTTACTCCCGCTGACATCTACGTGGTGATCAACTATAAAGTTGGCTACGGTTTGGCCTTTCATCGCTCTCAGGGGTTTGTAGGCCAAATCGAACTCAATCAATGCGTAAGCCCATTTTCCAATTCTTCCACTTAGAATCGGCTTCTGTAACATTTGCTTTATAACATCGGTTTGGCAAACGACAACACATGTAGTGGGGAGAAGATAATGGCGTAATTTGGTGCACGCGTAGTAAAGTGATAAACACAATCGTTCTACAAACGCGTACCTGGTTTCGGCTTCCAGCAGGTGGCGTCTCAAGAATGTGATGATGTACTCTTTCCCCTCTACCTCCTTGGTTAGCATGGCCCCGATCACACTATCTTCAGCGGCGATGTACAGCCGAAACGAAATCCCAGCTTTAGATGCTCTCACCACAGGCGATGATGACAAGCACTCCTTGATCTTCTCAAAAGCACTTTGCTGGCTTGCCCCCCAAGTGAACTCGGCTTCGTTTTTTAGCCAGAGTATGGGGACAAAGGCATCAATCTTGCCAGACAAGTTGGATATAAAGCGACGCAAATAGTTCAAGTCTCTTAGGATCAATTTCTATGCCTCTCTCGTGAATCATGAAACCTAAGAACTTACCCGCCGACACACCGAAAGCACACTTGAGTGGGTTCATTTTCAACCCATACTGTCGCATTCTATCAAAGGCAACCTTCAAATCAGCTAAATGGTTTCCCATAGCGTCCGATTTGACTACGACATCATCGATGTAAACTTCTAACATAACTCCTAACAAGTCATGAAAGATTAAGTTCATAGCACGTTGGTACGTGGCGCCAGCATTCTTCAAACCAAAAGTCATGTTGACCCACTCAAACAAACCGACAAAACCAGGGCATCGAAAGGCAGTCTTGTAGACGTCCTCTTTGGCCATAAAGATTTGATTATAACCAGCATTGCCATCAAGAAAACTCAGTACCTTGTGTCCTGAAGCATCGTTGATCAACATGTCGGTTATCGGCATTGGATACTCGTCCTTTGGAGTGGCTCCGTTCAGATCCCTGAAATCAATACATACCCGTATCTTGCCACTCCCTTTCTTCTCTACAGGCACAATGTTAGCAACCCATTCCGCGTACCTGCATGGCCTAATAAATTCAGCCTTGAGTAGTCGCTCCACTTCTTCTTTAACTCGGTCATAGACGGCTGAGTTAAAGCGGCGGGGAGGCTGCTTATAAGGCCTAAATCTGGACTTGATAGACAACCGATGCTCCACGAGCTCGCGGCTTATCCCTGGCATCTCGCTATACTCCCATGCGAAACAATCGACATATGTAACACCCCAAACTTTCAAAGGAATAAAAATATTATTTAATCGAATTTCCTGAAATTTATTATTTTGGAAATACCTTTAATGCCCTCCTTCACCATTTTGAACTACAACCTAGATGAAATGGCCAAACCAGGAGCTGAAAAGTTTTGTGTATGATCCCTAGGCCAAAATATATTTTTGAGATTTTTTACAAAATTTTATCAACCTTGGAGATACCCCAAATGATTTAATCTATTTTCTGCAATTATTTTAAATCAGAAAACCTTTTAAAATAGTAATGGGCCTCCCCTCCCTTTCTCTCTCTCCCAGCCGGCCCAGCCCACTCCTCCCCGTGCGCGCCATCTGACCAATGGACCCCGCCCGTTAGTGACCTCCTCTCCGCATGCGTACCTGGCCCCACCTGTCGGCGCCAACCAAACCCCTCGCGCCCGACCGCTCGGCCCCACCCATCAGCCTCTGCGCCCGTGCGCTCGCACCCGCTGACCACCTTGGCCCACCTATCGGACCCGTCGTCCACCTCGCGCCACCGCCCCCAAATCGCGCCGGCCGACGACCTCGCCCTCGGATTCGCCTCGCCGGCCCCTCCCCCATTAAATCGATGCCATTAATCGGTCCCCCGCGCCGCCCCGGCCGTTTCCCCCGTTAACCCACGCAATTAAGCCACGGGATCAGCGCTCGCGTGCATGGCAGACCTCGCCGGCGCCATTGAAAACCCCCTTTCGGCTTTCCTTGTATACGTCACCCGTTATCCCTCGCCGGTGCTCCTATTTAAGCCCCCTGGCCGTCCGCGTGTGATCCCCCACGCTCACTCGTTGCGAGAACCAACAGAACGCCCTCACTTCGGATTCTAGCGCACCACCGTCGCCCGTACTCCAGCCACCACTCGCCGTCGCCAGAGCCCCTCTCCGTCCACGCTGACCGCACCTCCGTGACCGCCAAGGCCGTCCCGACCTCGGCCACCCCTCCGCCGACGCCGAACCCCGCCGGATCACCGTCGCCGCCAAGGACCCGAACACCTTCGCCACCTCCGCTTGTCGTCGGCCTCGCTCCGTCGACCGTTCGTCACCGCAAGGGTACCCTCATGATCCCCTAGTCGTCCTCTTTCTGTTTTAGGCCTTAGGCATGACCGCCGTCGCTCACCGTGGCCTTTGGCCTGCTCGCCGTCGCCGGAGAAGACGACCGACACGGGTCGGGTACCCGTGCCGTGTCGGATTTGATCCTGGCCGTGCGATCTGGATCTAACGGTACCGATTAAATCTCATGTGCGGTTTAATCTGCACCGTCGGATCTGAGCGAAGGGGTATGTTTTAATCTCGCGCGTCCGTTAGTTTTAAAACCCACGTTTAATCTGGAGCGTCCATCGCGTACCGGTTCAATGTTTTAATCCTGGCCGTCCACGTCACTTTAACTCCCCCGCCTCGCCCTCGCGCGTTGGATCTGGATCCAACGGTCCAGATCGATCCGGCACACACGCACAGTGTGCGGGTTCACCGTGGGCTTGGCTCACCGTGGACCCGGGGCGATTTAAATTTAAAATAAATTCCAGAAACTGTTTTAAACTTGTAAAATTCACATCTGGCGCATTTTAACTTCAAAAATTACCATTCCAATTTCAGAAAATTTATAATATTATTCTCTACATGTTCATACAATAAAAACAGTAGGTTTACTTTGGACTTTTCATATTTACTTAAATAGGTATTGAAATGCCCTTAGGGTAAAAATGTAAATTCAATTATTTAAATTTCAGTAAAGTTTATATTTATCCCTGTCGCGCCCCGATTTAATAAATCAGGACCTTTATTGAAATTCCAAAGAAAATCAATAAACCAAGACGTTCATCAAGCGACCACGTACAATACGGGCAATCATTCACGGTTCGTAGACCGCATTAATACAAAAGTGAATGAAAATGAAGAGAAACTAATAAAATCAAGGGTCCTAGATGAACGCCTCCTTCCAGTCTCGCCTTGACTGGGTCGCTACTCCAGACCTGCATCCTCCTCGTAGAAGACGGGCTCTGATGTTGTAAATCAACGGGGTGAGTACAGGAGTACTCAGCAAGCCACCGAATGCAAATATAATGCAAGGCAGTAACAAGGGAGATAGTGGCTAGTTTTGCGGAAACAGCATATTTGTAAAGCATTAAGTGTGAGCAATTTATTAGTACGGAAAAGTAAACATGTGAATGCATCATCATCTTCTAACTCGAGGAGTACGTTTTACCTCCTCGCACATCAGTCCTTACATGCCATGAATAACTCAATCATTCAACCAATTGTAAACTAACTGCGAGTAGTCACACAACCCGCCCTTGACCGTGGGCTCGGCTTTTCGAAAAGTTTGAATTACTCTGATCAGAGATGTACCACTGTACCCACAAGGCACGCACTCATGCCAAAACCTTCCATATGGTCTTCCCCGACTCAACAGCACCCTCTTATAGGTTTCGTACCGTGTCTCGCCATGTCGAGTTTCCACAATACCCCCCCTTGAGCCATCGTCGGTACAAGGCGCCCTGAGGGCTAGCCCCTTGCCCCCTCCACTATGGTGCCGTGAGACGGAGTGTTCCACACTTCCAGTTAGGACTTACCCATTAGACTTGTGGTTGGTACGGAAGTGCTTTGCAACAGATCCCGCAGACCGGTCCTTATAGTGCCCCGGGTGCGACATATCAAAACCCGAGCTTGCACCCGGAACCCACCATACTTATAACATACCTAACTCCAACAGAGTCCAGAGACAAGAATAACGGGGTATTTCATATACCAGAATCCATCTAACTACGACTCATTCTTTATATCCTATAGCAGTTGTGCCGGTACATTGGGCACTAGCTAATATAATATTCGTAGAGTGACAAGGAGTTAAGGCTCAATAAGCATGGCTTGGGTTTGCACACAAGGACGGGGATCCAATAAATATAAGTGTAAGGCTTGATCTTTGACTAATGCAATATTAACCTATGTGTTATAGCGATAATTTATTAAAATCATGGGCTCAATGATGATCAACTGTTTCCACAGAGGTGGTCGATGACTTGCCTTGCTCAGCAAAGGGTGAAGGAGGAACCTCGGGATAGAACTCCGGATCTTCGATGACGTCGTAGTCTTCTCGATACGGAAAAGTAAACACAACATTCAATAAACAAACCAAAATCAAGCATACAAGCATACAAGTCATTGTTGGATTTAAGTAAGGGTGATAGAGTCTTAAATTCTAGGGAATTGTTACTTAAATATCTAAGATTGATTTCTAATGAGATTTCTGAATCTTAAGACTTGATGTAATTATTTTTCCTAGGGGTTTTTATTTCCCCTTTTTAGAGATGAACTTAGAGAGGTATAAATTAGCCTTGATGTTTTTATGGTATCAAAAATAGTGACTTTAAATTATTAAGTCTTTTGAAGTTTGTTATCTAGCTTAAGATAATTTCATAAAGTGTGGATCTTTACTATTAGAAAGGGCTTTGTGTAATATGATTTAATGGAACAAGGTGGGCAAAATGAATATTCTATTTGTATTAAAAACAGTGAACTCAAGTTGTTAGGTTTTCTGAAGTTATTATTATATAAGTTGTCATGACATGTTTATAACGTGTTTAACTTCTATTATCTGAATTACTTAATTACCCTACAAGGCCATTTTGCAATATTAATTAATAGATTAAAGTGGGTAAAGTGAACATGTTATTTTTATTGCATTAAAACAGTAGAATCAAGTCATTAAGTCCTTTGAATTTATTATGTCATTTGCATGATATTTTTGTAAAGTGTTGTATTTCCATTATGTGAATTAATCATTTATTTTAAAGGGTCTTGGAAATGTTTATTTAAGAATCTAAAATGGGCAAAATGACTTATTATATTTTTATTGACTTATAAACAGTGTACTGGATTTATTATATCATCTAAAATTATTATATAAATTTCTAAGAGTTTTTCTGTATTATTTAAATGGAATATTAATTAAACCCTAAAGGGGTCTTAGGAATGTTATTTAACAAAATGTCATGGACAACATGGTCATTCCATTTTTATTGTGTTAATAACAGTGAAATAGAGCCATTATATCTTCTGAAATTACTTTATAAATTTTTAAGGGTTTATCTGAATTATTTTATTAAAATATTAATTAATTCCTAAAGGGGACTTTTCTTTATTATTTAATAAGATTATTATGTGCCAAATAAACATGTTGTTTTTATTGCATAAATGTGTAGAGAATGAAAAGACAAATTTTCTAGAATTAAAATGGTGAATTTTGGAGTTAAATTGAGCAAGATATGCATTTTTAAAGTTTAAAGTATTTTTCTGAATTTTATTTAAACCAGAAAACAGGCTTGGGTCCACGGTGAGCCAGGTCCACCATGGACCCATGCACTGTGCGCTGGGCCGGTCGGATCTGGACCGTTGGATCCAGATCCAACGGTTGCCAATGGGGCGGGACGGTTAAGTGGGATCGGAGGGCTCAGATGAGCCCGTACCGGTCAACGCCGGTCAAGGCCATCTGGGCCCTTGATCTGGGGTTTTAATCTCAGCCGTCCCCCTTGAATCCGACGGCCACGGTTAGAACCGGCACGGCACAGGACGACGGCGAGGGGTACCGTCTTCCCCGGCGACGGCGAGGCGTGCGACGGCGGTTGCGGTGGCCTAGGGGCTAATCCGAGCGCAAAAATGGAACGAGCATAGCTCAAGGATCTCATTCGTACCGGAGATGGGGACGGACGGGGACCAGCGGTGGCCGGCGGCGAGGAGAGGCGATGAAGACCTTCGGGTCGATGGTGGCGACGGCGATCCGGCGGTAATCCGGCCCAACGGATGTGGGGCCGAGGTAGAGGGGGCGGCTGCGGTCTCGGCGATGGAGACGGAGAGGGCGGCAGTGGCCCGGAGCGCCGGCGAGGTCTTGCCGTAGCCGAAGCAGAGGAAAAAAACGCAAAGGAGGGTGGGGGCGCTCAGGGAGGCGAGGGCTTGAGCTCCGGTGGCGTGGCGAAATGCAGCGACGTCGGGGTGTTTAAATAGGGGTCGCCGGCGTCGATTTGGTAAGGGGAAATAAGGAAACCCGAAGGTTTCCAAATCTTGCCCCGGCAAGCTTTCCATACACGTACCTTCGGCGATTTCTTGCGCGATTGCGTCGGGTAACAGAGGGGAAGGAATCCCTGGGCAAAGGCAAGTGTGAGGGTGCGACCAATTTTGGGGGAAGGTGATCGACGGCGGCGGATTTCATGGCTAAGGTTCGGTCGGAGAGAGAGAAAAGGGGAAACTTCCCCTGGGGAAGACGATCCTGACGAGCGGGCCCGGGATGGCAGAGGCGAGCGGGGAAACGGGAGGCTGACCAGTGGGGCCGACCAGGCGCGGGCGCGGGAGAAAGGGGCGCTGACAGGGCGGCCCCGCATGTCAGCGGGTGCGGGCGTGTGGGAAAGGAGAGAGGGACGGCGCCGACAGGCGGGTCCCACTTGTCAGCGAGAGAGGCTGCGTTGGGCTGGGCCGAAAGGCCTTTGGGGAAGAATTCAGGGTTTCGGCCCAATAAGAATTTAAATACTTTTTCTAATTAATTTAATTCCAGAAATTGGTTTATTTGTTTAAGGCTTGAAGCACTGTTGATAAAATTTTGTAAAAATTCTCAAAAATATTTCTTGGCCTCTAGTTTATCCCATAAAATTTTCAAGTCCAAATTTTGGTTATTTGTCTCTGTTTGTCTTTAATAGGGCTCTTTTAGGATTTTCTTTAATAACAAAATTCAGAAATTTATTTAATATTATTTTTCCTTTATTTTATTCCCTTTTAATTTTGGGGCTGTTACAATCCTATCCCCGTTACAGAGAATCTCATCCTCGAGATTCAAAGCGAACCTCGGGAAAACTAAGGGACGGAGTTCTACTGGTGCTCCGGATTAGAAGATAGTGTTACATCAGAAGTAGGCAAAGCGATCTCTGGATCTGGGTTGGTTGAGATCAAATTGGGAGTGTCTTTGGTTGTATCTGGTTTCTCTTTGTGGTGCTCTAGAGTATGTCCCTCTGGTTTTGGAATGGAGGATGGCACCCGCTTGGGGTAGGGGCACTTGTTGGCGTAGTGTCCTCCTTGGCGGCAGTTGTAGCACACAATTGGCTTGCCGTTCCTGTCTCTCTTGTATCCGGTAGTTTGTGCTGGAGTTCTTCCGGCTGGTGGTGCTTGGGGTGGGATGTCTATGCTTGGCCCTCCGAGGGTGGTTCGTGGCTTGGCAGGAGTTGGGGCTTGAGGTGGAATCACTCTGGTTTTCGGTATAGTTGCTTCATTCACCAATCTCTGAAAGTTGGCGAAGTCCCCGTAGATCAGCTGAAGGGAGAGCTCGTGTTGGTGTTGTTGGAGACGGAACAACTGTGTCTGCTGCTCTTGCATCTGCTTTTGTAGTTGTTGCATCTGGGTAAGCAGTGTGGCGATCAGTTGGTTTTGTTTTGTCACCATCTCCGCAAGTGTGGGATGATAGACAACAGGGGTCTGCTGGTGTCCAGGTGCACCCCACTGAGGCATATTGCCTAAGGTGTTTCCATCGTGTGGAGCTTCTGATCCTTGGTTATTGGCCATCCTGAAGTTTGAAGGGTTCAAAAAGAAGGTGCCAACATTAAGGGGAAATCGTTACTGGTTTTATTGCCTAAGATGAATAATTTGGCCTAGATCCTTATCATCTTTCACACTCATGCCTTATATTATTTTTAATATAAATGATTTATCATGTATTTTATTCACTCAACATTCGTGTTGTAATATATTCTATTAATTTGTGTTAGAGGTTTAAGATGAAGTGATGTTGATTATATCTTATTGAATTCCTTGGTACCAAAATTTCCAGAAAAATTTTTGGAACGCAATTTGATGCTTAGGAGAATTTTTAGGAAAAATACTCTAGCTGATTTTAAATGAAATTTTTAGGCCCATATTTTAGCTTTCCTCTTTCTTGATTTATACTAAATCCTTTTCTTGAAATTTATTTATTAAGGGGAAATGCCTCGCGAAAACCGAGGTGTTACAATCCCCTTCTGTTCATATATTGAAAACCACTAAATTGTCCATGAACCTTTCATTTTAAAATTAATTAGAAGACTTAAAATGAGACTACTCACATTTAAAACCCTTTTTACAAAGGACAACATTTCATTATAATTCCTTTTAAAATTATTTATAAAATAAATTTCAGAGACTTAACAACTTAATTTTCTTTAAATTAAACCAATCTAAACCTATGTGCTTGTTGTGTGGTTTTATATTGTTTAATTGAATGTTGTATTTATTTTATTTTACCTTATCTATATTGGAAAGACTACGACGCCGCCGAGGAACCGAAATACTTCCCGGAAGTCCCTCCCTCACCTTTCGCTGAACAAGGCAAGTCACCAAACCAATCTTTTGAGCATATTGAACCCATGTTTTACTAAACTATCGCTAAAACACATAGGATATACATGCATTAGTCAAATGAAACCCTTACAATATATTTATTTAGGATCCCCCGACCTTGATGTGCAACCCAAGCCATGCTATCTCGACTAACCTCCTTGTCACCGTATGGTTAGTATTATTAGCTAGTGTCCAATGTATTGACACGACCGCTATAGGATAAAAATGAGTCGTAGCAAAATGGTTCTACTATAAGATCCCCGTTACTTCTTATCCTTGGAATTCTGTTGGTGATGAGTTATGGTTGTGAGTGGATGCATGGTGGGTTCTGGGTGCAAGCTAGGGCATTGGTCGGTAGCACCCGGGGCACTATAAGGACCGGTCTACAGGATCCGTTGCAATACACTTCCGTACTAACCACAAGTCTAATGGGTAAGTCCTAACTAAGATATGGAGTGTTCCAAACCGAGGCCACCATTTGGAGATGGGTCAAGCAGCACCTGCGGGTGGCTTGTACTAATGTGGCGCAAAAGGGGGTGCGACGTTAGCCGGCGAAACCTAGAGCGGGTGGTTATCGCTTGGAGCATTTCATGCTGAAGTTTTGGCACGAGTTCCCATTGTATGGGTCATCTCGTTACACTTTGGTGTATGGGATGAGTGCGTGCCTTGTGGGTACAGTAGTACATCTCTGATCAGAGTCATAAATATTTTTGAAAAGCCGAGCCCACGGTCAAGGGCGGGTTGCGTGACATCCCACAGTTAGTTTACTTTGAATATGGATGTGCATGTTGGTTTGACATGTAAGGACTGTTGTGCGAGGAGGTAAAACGTACTCCTCGAGTTAGATGATGTTATTATTGTTCATGTTTACTTTTCGCATGATAAAATTTGACTACATTAACTGCAATAACTGAAAAATGTACTTTTCCGCACTTTTAGCCAATTATCCTTCCTTTGTAATTACCTTGCATTATTACCTGCATTTGCGGTGGCTTGTTGAATACTTTTTGTACTCATACCCGTTGAACACCACAGAGGATGCCTACTATGAAGACAGTTTGGAGTAGCGACCCAGTCAAGCAAAGATCTTGAAGAAGGCGTTCGTCATGCATTTTAAATATCTTTATTATCGTTTTTATTAAAACTCTGATGTAATAAATATGGTCTGCGTACCATGAATATTGTCGTATGTACGATTGTCGCATGATGAACCTCTTATATTATTGTTTTTCTTATGAAATTCAATAATGTCTCGATTTCGGTAAATCGGGGTGCCACAAGATGGTATCAGAGCCGACTTGACTGTAGGAAGCCAAACGGACCAGCCTAGGCTATAGCTGCAGAAAATTATTTCTCAAAAACCTACTTTATAAACTTTGTTCCTCTCCTCACTTTTCTTCAACTTATTGTTTTTGTAGATGCCGGTCTACCAAGTGCACAGCTTATTCCGCCACTTCGAGAGCTTCGTCAGGGAGCTCCGCGTGATGCTCACCTTCCTCGGGTTCCTCTTCGAACCCGAATTCCAAGGAGTATACATGGAAGAGTTCGCCGGACCCTGCGACGTCTCCCTCACCGTCCACGGCTCCGGAGAACACCTGCCACCCTACACCACCGCACTTCGGGGCCCAACCTTCGACGTCACGTGCCAATGCGTCGCCCTCCAAGCCCTTATGGAGTTGAGGATGATCTACTACGTCTTCAGAACTCGTCTTTCCGGCTTGTGCCGAAGCGCACTCCCGGCGCCCACCGTAGTATCTACATCGGAGTTCACTCCGTGCGTGATCCGGTTATGGCCCGGTAGTCGCGTCTTCTTCAGGCTATGGACGACCTCCATACTGAGGCGGTGCTCGACGCCGATGAGCACCATGAGGCGGTTGAGTTTCTTCGTGAGGAGACGAAGAACTTGATCCAACAGAACGGCGAGCTGCAGCGCAAGATCATGCAGCTGCAGAAGGACATCGCGGAGATGGTTCCCCTCCTTCCGAGGAAGAGGAAGCCCATCCGTGAGCCCGCCCCTCGCCCTAAGAGGATCCCACCACACCCCTCCACCGCCGGACCATCCACCGCCAGCGTCCCTGCACCACGCCCCGGCCTCGTCTCCGACCCGATCATCGAGAATTTTCTCGAGCCCACCATCCCTCGGGATCCGCGTACGCGTGGTTCTGAGAGCACGGAGACCACCTCCGGTGGCGAGTAGGCGCTAGTTACCATTGTTTAAGTTAGAATAATTTTATGTATGTGGTGCTATCTGCAACAACTTGTGTTGTAGGTAGAATAAAATAATAGCTTGATTGTAATAAACTTTTTATACCACTAATATATATATATATATGTGAGCCCCATGGGACATTTTGATTGTAATGTTGTTTCATCATTTTTACCTTATAACATCGTATATTCAGAAGATGGCCGACCACCAGAACACCGGCTCCAACAACGGAGAAGGAGGAAGTCGTGACGCGCCTGAGGGTGTTGTACCCAACTGGGGTGCAACGGGCCCACGTTAGTCTGGGTCGCCATCCGCCAACCATCCCACTTTGGCGGAGATGATGGCGAACCAGAACCAATTAATCACCGTCCTCCTCACTCAAATGCAGCACCAACAAGCTCAGTTGGACCGTCTGCAAAATGGGGAGCCTGCCCCTCGCGCACCAGCACCCGCACCCGCTCCCCAACTCTCGGAGTTCCTGCGTGTGCGTCCCCCAATCTTCTCGAGCACCACCAACCCCATGGAGGCCGGAGATTAGCTCCACACCATAGGGAAGAAGCTGGACCTCCTTCTCTGCACCGACCGGGAGCGAGTGGCCTTCGCCACTCACCAGCTCCAGGGTCCCGCCGCGGAGTGGTGGGACAACTACCGCGAGTCCCAGCCTGAGGACCACGTGGTGACATGGGCGGAGTTCACTATCGCCTTCCGTGCCGCCCACGTCCCCGCCGGAGTCATCGCGGTGAAGCAGCAGGAGTTCCGCGACCTGCATCAAGGCAATCGGACCGTCATGGAGTATCTCCATGAATTCAACCGTCTGGCACGCTACGCGCCAGAGGAAGTGCGGACCGACGCCCTCCGCCAAGCTAAGTTCCTCCGGGGACTTAAGGATGAGTTGTCCATCCAGATCGTCGCCACCGACTACGCCGACTTCCAATGGCTAGTAAATAAAGCGCTCAGCCAAGAGACTGAGCAAAACAAGTTGGACCTCAAGAAGAGGAAAATGATCGCCTTCAAGCATCAGCAGGCGAATTCCCAGAGGCCCCGCTTCGTCCCTCCGCCACCAACACCCACCTACCATCCTCGGCCCGCCTACAGGCTACCTCACGCCGCCGGTAGATCCAATGTCGGGCATCCCCGCCCCGCTCCACCAGCTTCGGCCGCTCAGCCGACGCCCGCCACCAAGGCCCCGATCTTAAGGGATCGCCAAGGGAAGCCGGTCATCTGCTTCAACTGCCAGAAGGAAGGGCACTATTTGCACCAGTGTCCTCACCCCAAACATCCCCAAGGCGCGGCACCCAACCAGGTGGTTCGTGCCCGCGTCAACCACATCACCGCGGAGGAAGCTCAGGAGGCTCCCAAAGTCGTACTCGGTACGTTTACCGCAAATTCCGTACCAGCTATGATTTTATTTGACTCCGGAGCAACACACTCTTTCATCTCGGAAGATTTTGTGAAAACCAACAACTTGGACGTGCTCCCTCTATCCATCCCCACGATGATTTCCACTCTAGGCAATAGAACCTTAGCCTACTTATACAGTCTGAAGGTTAAGATAGAGATACAAGGAGTATCGTTCCGAGCAGAGCCAGTCCTCATAAGGTGCACCGGACTCGACCTCATCCTAGGGATGGATTGGTTGATGAAGCACAAGGGAGTGATCGATTGTGCCAACAAGTCCGTAACTGTGACCAACCCTGAAGGCGAAGCCGTCATCTTTCGGATGACCAGCCGCAAACCGCTTGAAGCGTCTCTTCATTCGCTAGCCCTTGAAGAAGTGCCCATAGTCAAGGAGTTCATGGACATCTTCCCAGAGGACCTACCAGGAATGCCTCCCAAGCGGGACATCGAATTCAGAATCGAACTTGTCCCCGGGACCACTCCAATCTCCAAGCATCCATACCGGATGGCCGCTAATGAACTAGCCAAAGTCAAGAGCAACATAGAAGACCTGGAGCAGAAAGGGTACATCCGATCGAGTACCTCACCCTGGGGTGCACCGGTCATCTTTGCCATGAAAAAGGACAAGACTAAAAGGATGTGCGTGGACTATAGAGCCTTGAACGACGTAACCATCAAGAACAAGTACCCATTGCCTCGGATCGACGACCTGTTCGATCAACTGAAAGGATCCTCGGTGTTTTCCAAGATTGACCTCAGGTCAGGTTACCATCAATTGAGGATTAGGGAAGAAGACATACCCAAGACCGCCTTCACCTCCCGCTATGGACTCTACGAGTATACAGTGATGTCGTTCGGACTCACGAATGCCCCGGCCTTTTTCATGAACATGATGAACAGTGTTTTCATGGAGTTCTTGGATAAGTTCATCGTGGTATTCATCGACGATATCCTCGTCTACTCCAAGACCAAGGAAGAACACGAGACTCACCTCCGTCTGACCCTCGGAAAGCTAAGGGAACAATAATTGTACGCCAAATACAGCAAGTGCGAATTTTGGTCGTCTGAGGTGAAGTTCCTCGGCCATGTCATATCTGCCGGAGGAATAGCAGTGGACCCAACCACCGTGGAAGCGGTAACCAACTAGTTGCAGCCCACGACCGTGACCGAGATCCGGAGCTTTCTCGGATTGGCCGAATACTACCGCCGGTTCATCGAGAATTTTTCGAAGATCGCCAAGCCTATGACTAGACTTCTATAGAAAGAAGTGAAGTTTGAATGGACCCCAGAATGTGAAGAAAGCTTCCAAACCCTCAAGAAGAAACTCGTGTCAGCCCCTATTCTGACCCAGCCAGACATCCGGAAAGACTTCCACGTCTACTGTGATGCCTCTCGTCAAGGATTGGGATGTGTCTTAATGCAAGAAGGGAAGGTTATATCTTACGCCTCCCGACAGATGAGACCGCATGAGCTGAACTACCCAACCCACGACCTAGAGTTAGCAGCCGTGGTTCATGCCTTGAAGATATGGAGACATTACCTTGTGGGAAACCAGTGCGAGGTCTTCACCGACCACAAGAGCCTCAAGTATATATTCACCCAACCAGACCTGAACCTCAGGCAAAGGAGATGGTTGGAACTGATCAAGGATTACGACTTGGGCATCCATTATCATCCAGGCAAGGCAAATGTGGTAGCAGACGCCCTTAGTCGAAAAGGGTACTGTAATGCCATCATGGCACATGACCAAGCCCCGTTGCTCTACAAGGAGATGGAAAGGCTGAATTTAGGGATCACCACCCGAGCGTACCTCGCTGCCTTGGAGTCTAGGACTGTCTTAATAGACCAGATCCGAGAAAAGCAGAAGGAAGACCCGGACATCTTGGAGATCCAGCAAAACATGCGGAAGGGTAAAGCCCCCGGATTTTCCGAGGACGAACATGGTACCATCTGGTTCGGGAACCGGATATGCGTACCCGACAAGCCTGAGTTGAAGACCCTCATCCTTCAAGAAGCCCACGATACTCTATACTCCATTCATCCTGGGAGTACAAAGATGTATCAAGACCTGAAAGAAAAATATTGGTGGGTCAGCATGAAGAGGGAAACAGCTGAGTATGTGGCCAAGTGCGACACATGCCAGCGAGTCAAGGCAAAGCATCAAAGGCCTGCTGGACTATTGCAACCTCTCAAGGTCCCTGAATGGAAGTGGGAAGAAATAGGAATGGACTTCATCACGGGACTGCCTAGGACCCAAGCTGGTCATGATTCTATCTGGGTGATCGTCGACCGACTCACCAAGGTGGCTCACTTTATCCCCGTCAAGACAACTTACACTGTCGCCAAGCTGGCCGAGTTGTATATGACTCGGATCGTGTGCCTCCACGGAGTTCCTAAGAAGATCGTATCTGACCGTGGGAGTCAGTTTACCTCCAAGTTTTGGAAGAGCCTTTAAGAGGAACTCGACACCCGACTGAACTTTAGCACCGCCTATCATTCACAGACCGACGGTCAAACCGAACGGGTCAACAAAATACTGGAGGATATGCTTAGAGTTTGCACTCTAGACTTTGGCGGAATGTGGGACAAGAACTTGCCCTATGAGGAGTTCTCCTACAACAACACCTATCAAGTCAGCCTGCAAATGTGTAACAGCCCCAGAATTAAAAATAAAATAAAAATAAGGAGAATAAAATTTTTGGAATAAAATGATTTATTTAATTACAGAAATGGCTAAAAGAACCCAATTAAAGCGAATCAGGAAGAAATATTTCAAATCTACAGCTGAAAAATTTATGGTGGAATCTAGGAGCCAAGAAATATTTTTGAGAATTTTTACAAAATTTTTCCAACATAACTTCAAGCCTTAAGCAAATATATGAATATCTGGAATTATTTTAATTGGAAAATGGATTTTAAATACATTTGGGCTGCAACCCTGAATTCCCCGCCCAAAACCTTTCAGCCCGGCCCAATTCAGCCGCTCTCACAGACAGGCGGGACCCGCATGTCGGCACTCCCTTCCCCGCTCCCGCGCGCCACGCCTGGCCGGTCCCACCCGTCAGCCACACCGAGCGCCCCTCAGCCGCTGCCACGCCTGGCCCGCTTGTCGGCGCCCCGTTCCCTAGCACTCGGCCTATGACAGGTGGGACCCACCTGTCGGGCCCTTCTTCTCCGAAGGAATTCCCCCCTTTCCTTCGCCGAAACCCTAGCCTTCCAAATTCGCCGTCGCCAGGCCCCTTTCCAAAAAATGATCACGCGGGCATGCTTACCTTAACCCGGAGCTCCCTTTCCCTTTATTCCCCGATCGAATCAGGCCCGGAAATTGGCCGCATGGAAAGCTTGCTGGCGCAAGTTTGGAAACCCTCAGGTTTCCCTCCCTCCGCCTTCCATTCACGCCGCCGGCGACTCCTTTAAATACCCCTGCACCCACCGCGTCTCGCCCACACCTAAAATCGTCTTAGCCTTCGCCTACCCGAGCGCCGCCACCATTTTCGGATTTTTCCCCTGTTTTCGCTCCGGCCGCCTCTCGCCGGCGCCACCGGCCTCCGCTGCCCTTGCCGTTAGCCTCTTCGGGACCGCTGTCAACCGCCCGCCGTCGGCCTCCCCTCCGTTGGCCGAGAAGATCATCGGAGACGGACGCCGCCGTTGGACCCGAAGCTTCCTCCCCACCACCGCTCGCCGCCGGCCTCGTCCTCTCACCGTCAACCACATTTTCCGGTACCTTGGTGCTCCCCCTACCATCCCCTTTCCATTTTCGCCGTAGGTTAGGGCCTTAGGCCTCGCCGTCGTCGGGAATTGCTCGCCGGAGCTCCACCGGAGTCGGGGACGAAGCCTCCTAGCTCCCCCGTGCCGCGAGCGTGCCGTACGGAACCCTAGCCATGTGATATGGATCGAGCGGCACATATTAAATCACCACAGGATTTAATCTGGGCCCTCGGTTCTAATCGAACCGGTACGGTCTCATCTGAGCCGTTGATTTTATTTTAAAATTTCCGCCTCACAACCACCCGTGGGATCTGGATCCAACGGTCCAGATCCGATCGGCCCACGCGCACAGTGCGCGGGTCCATGGTGAACCTGGCTCACCGTAGACCCACGCCTGTTTCTGGTTTAAATAAAATTCAGAAAATAGTTTAAACTTCAAAAATTCATATCTTGCTCAATTTAACTCCAAATTTCACCATTTTAATTCTGGAAAATTTGCCTTTTTATTCTCTACACTTTTATGCAATAAAGATAATATATTTATTTGGCACAAAATATTCTTATTAAAATATAAAGAAAAGTCCCCTTTAGGATTTAATTAATACTTCATTTAAATAATTCAGAAAAACCTTTAATAATTTATATATTAAAATCATAGGACTTAATGACTTTATTCCACTGTTTTAATGCAATAAAAATAGCATGTTCTCTTTGCCCCCATTATTCTATTAAATAATATTGCAAAAGCCCTTTTTGGGATATTTAATTAATTCATATAATAAAAAGTCCACACTTTATGAAAATGTCCTAAATACTTATACAACAACTTCAGAAGACATAATAACTTAATTTCACTATTTTTAATACCACAAAAACATTAAGGCTATTTTATACCTTTTAATTCATCTCTAAAAAGGGAAAATAAAAACCCCCTTAGGAAAAATAATTATATTAAGTTATAAAATTCAGGAACCTCTCTAAAACTTAATCTTAATATTTAAGTAATAAACTCATAGAACTTAAAAACCTATCTCCTTTACTTAACCCAAACAAAAACATGTATGAATGGTTTTTTGGAATGTTTATTGAATGTTGTGTTTACTTTTCCGTATCGAGAAGACTACTACGCCGTCGACGATCCGGAGTCTTACCCCGAGGTTCCACCTTCACCCTTTGCTGATCAAGGCAAGTCATCGAACCCTCCTGTGGAAATAGTTGATCATCATCGAGCCCAGTTTTTCATAACTATCGCTATAACTCATAGGATAATATTGCATTAGTCAAACATCAAGCCCTACACTTATATTTATTAGATCCCCGTCCTTGTGTGCAAACCCAAGCCATGCTTATTGAGCCTTAACTCCTTGTCACTCTACAAATATTATATTAGCTAGTGCCCAATGTACCGGCACAACTGCTATAGGATAAAAAGAATGAGTCGTAGATAGATGGATTCTACTATATGAAATTTCCCCGTTATTCTTGTCTCTGGACTCTGTTGGAGTTGGCTATGTTATAAGTATGGTGGGTTCCGGGTGCAAGCTAGGGCATTGGTTGGTCGCACCCGGGGCACTATAAGGACCGGTCTGCGGGATCTGTTGCAAAGCACTTCCATACCAACCACAAGTCTAATGGGTAAGTCCTAACTGGAAGTATGGAACAATCCGACTTGATGCACCATAGTGGAGGGGGCAAGGGGCAACCTGCAGGTGACTTGTACCGACGAGGCTCAAGGGGGGGTATGGTGGGGCTTCGACATGTCAGGACACCATATGAAACCTATAAGAGGGTGCTGTTGAGTCGAGGAGGACCATATGGAAGGTTTTGGCATGAGTTCCCGTGGAATGGGTCATCTCGTTACACTTTGGTGTAAGTGGTGAGTGTGTGCCTTGTGGGTACAGTGGTACATCTCTGATCAGAGTAAATTAATCTTTTCGAAAAGCCGAGCCCACGGTCAAGGGCGGGTTGTGTGACTACTCGCAGTTAGTTTACAATTGTTTGAATGGTTGAGTTATTCATGGCATGTAAGGACTGTTGAGCGAGGTGGGGCTGACTGTACCCCTCGAGTTAGAAAATGATGATGCATACACATGTTTACATTTCAGTACTAATAACTTGCTCACATTTAATTGCTTTACAATTACGTTTTCCGCAAAAATTAGCAACTATCTCCCTTGTTATTATCTTGCATTATATTTGCATTCGGTGGCTTGCTGAGTACGTTTGTACTCACCCCCATTGACTTACACCACCAGAGCCCGTCTACTACGAGGAGGATGAAGGTCTGGAGTAGCGACCCAGTCAAGGCGAGACTGGAAGGAGGCGTTCATCTAGGACCCCTTTATTTTATTAGTTTCTCTTCACCTTTATTCACTTTTGTACTAATGCAGTCTACGAACTGTGAATGATTGCTCGTTTTGTACATGGTCGCATGATGAACGTCTTGGTTTATTGATTTTCTATGGAATTTCAATAAAAGTCCCGATTTATTAAATCGTGGCATGACCAAATGTCCCCGTTCGAAGCACTTTACGGGCGTAAGTGCAGAACGCCACTGCTCTGGGATCAAACCGGAGAATCACAACTGTTTGGGACAGACATATTGAGAGAAGCTGAAGAGAAGTTCAAGATCATAAGGGACCGATTAAAGATAGCCCAGTCCCGACAGAAGAGCTACGTCGATAACCGACGAAGAGACCTAACCTTTGAGGAGGGTGATTATGTCTATCTCTGAGTCACTCCCCTCCGTGGCACTCAAAGGTTCAACATGAAAGGCAAGCTAGCACCCCGCTATGCCGGACCTTTTCAGATCCTCCGATGGCAAGGAGAAGTGGCATATCAACTAGAGCTGCCTCCATCATTGGCAGGAGTTCACGATGTGTTCCATGTCTCTCAACTAAAAAAGTGTCTCCGTGTGCCCGCCGAGCGAGCCGATCTTCAACAGCTCAACTTCCAAGAAGACTTGACCTACATCGAGAAACCCATCAAGATCTTGGAAACTAAGGAAAGAGTAACCAGGAGTCATGTAGTTCGCTTATGCAAGGTTTAGTGGGACAACCACCCCGCCGAAAAAGCTACATGGGAAAAGGAAGACGAACTGAAAGCCCAATACCCCGAGCTGTTCGAGTAGCGTTCCAATCTCGAAGACGAGATTCTTTGTAAGGGGGATAGGTTTGTAACACCCCAAACTTTCAAAGGAATAAAAATATTATTTAATCCAATTTCCTGAAATTTATTATTTTGGAAATACCTTTAATGCCCTCCTTCACCATTTTGAACTACAACCTACATGAAATGGCCAAACCAGGAGCTGAAAATTTTTGTGTATGATCCCTAGGCCAAAATATATTTTTGAGAATTTTTACAAAATTTTATCAACCTTGGAGATACCCCAAATGATTTAATCTATTTTCTGCAATTATTTTAAATCAGAAAACCTTTTAAAACAGTAATGGGCCTCCCCTCCCTTTCTCTCTCTCCCAGCCGGCCCAGCCCACTCCTCCCCGTGCGCGCCATCTGACCAGTGGACCCCGCCCGTCAGCGACCTCCTCTCCGCACGCGTACCCGGCCCCACCTGTCGGCGCCAACCAAACCCCTCGCGCCCAACCGCTCGGCCCCACCCGTCAGCCTCTGCGCCCGTGCACTCGCGCCCGCTGACCACCTTGGCCCACCTGTCGGACCCGTCGTCCACCTCGCGCCAACGCCCCCAAATCGCGCCGGCCGATGACCTCGCCCTCGGATTCGCCTCGCCGGCCCCTCCCCCATTAAATCGACGCCATTAATCGGTCCCCCGCGTCGCGCCGGCCGTTTCCCCCCGTTAACCCACGCAATTAAGCCACGGGATCATTGCTCGCGTGCATGGCAGACCTCATCGGCGCCATTGAAAACCCCCTCTCGGCTTTCCTTGTATACGTCGCCCGTTATCCCTCACCGGTGCTCCTATTTAAGCCCCCTGGTCGTCTGCGTGTGATCCCCCACGCTCACTCGTTGCGAGAACCAACAGAACGCCCTCACTTCGGATTCTAGCGCACCACCGTCGCCCGTACTCCAGCCACCACTCGCCATCACCGGAGCCCCTCTCCGTCCATGCCGACCGCACCTCCGTGACCGCCAAGGCCGTCCTGACCTCGGCCACCCCTCCGTCGACGCCGAACCCCGCCAGATCGCCGTCGCCGCCAAGGACCCGAACACCTTCACCGCCTCCGCTTGTCGCCGGCCTCGCTTCGTCAACCGTTCGTCACCGCAAGGGTACCCTCATGATCCCCTAGTCGTCCTCTTTCCGTTTTAGGCCTTAGGCATGACCGCCGTCGCTCGCCGTGGCCTCTGGCCCGCTCGCCGTCACCGGAGAAGACGACCGGCACGGGTCGGGTACCCGTGCCGTGTCGGATTTGATCCTGGCCGTGCGATCTGGATCTAACGGTACCGATTAAATCTCATGTGCGGTTTAATCTGCGCCGTCGGATCTGAGCGAAGGGGTATGTTTTAATCTCGCACGTCCGTTGGTTTTAAAAACCCATGTTTAATCTGGAGCGTCCATCGTGTACCGGTTCAATGTTTTAATCCTGGCCGTCCACGTCACTTTAACTCCCCCGCCTCGCCCTCGCGCGTTGGATCTGGATCCAACGGTCCAGATCGATCCGGCGCACGCACACAGTGTGCGGGTTCACTGTGGGCCTGGCTCACCGTGGACCCAGGGCGATTTAAATTTAAAATAAATTCTAGAAACTATTTTAAACTTGTAAAATTCATATCTGGCGCATTTTAACTTCAAAAATTACCATTCCAATTTCATAAAATTTGTAATATTATTCTCTACATGTTCATACAATAAAACAGTAGGTTTACTTTGGACTTTTCATATTTACTTAAATAGGTATTGAAATGCCCTTAGGGTAAAAATGTAAATTCAATTATCTAAATTTCAATAATGTTTATATTTATCCCCTTCTGTTCATATATTGAAAACCACTAAATTGTCCATGAACCTTTCATCTTAAAATTAATTAGAAGACTTAAAATGAGACTACTCACATTTAAAACCCTTTTTACAAAGGACAACATTTCATTATAATTCCTTTTAAAATTATTTATAAAATAAATTTCAGAGACTTAACAACTTAATTTTCTTTAAATTAAACCAATCTAAACCTATGTGCTTGTTGTGTGGTTTTATATTGTTTAATTGAATGTTGTATTTATTTTATTTTACCTTATCTATATTGGAAAGACTACGACGCCGCCGAGGAACCGGAATACTTCCCGGAAGTCCCTCCCTCACCTTTCGCTGAACAAGGCAAGTCACCAAACCAATCTTTTGAGCATATTGAACCCATGTTTTACTAAACTATCGCTAAAACACATAGGATATACATGCATTAGTCAAATGAAACCCTTACAATATATTTATTTAGGATCCCCCGACCTTGATGTGCAACCCAAGCCATGCTATCTCGCCTAACCTCCTTGTCACCGTATGATTAGTATTATTAGCTAGTGTCCAATGTATTGACACGACCGCTATAGGATAAAAATGAGTCATAGCAAAATGGTTCTACTATAAGATCCCCGTTACTTCTTATCCTTGGAATTCCGTTGGTGATGAGTTATGGTTGTGAGTGGATGCATGGTGGGTTCCGGGTGCAAGCTAGGGCATTGGTCGGTAGCACCCAGGGCACTATAAGGACCGGTCTGCGGGATCCGTTGCAATACACTTCCGTACTAACCACAAGTTTAATGGGTAAGTCCTAACTAAGGTATGGAGTGTTCCAAACCGAGGCCACCATTTGGAGATCGGTCAAGCAGCACCTGCGGGTGGCTTGTACCAATGTGGCGCAATAGGGGTGCGACGTTAGCCGGGATGCGGCCCAGCGCGCCGGCGAAACCTAGAGCGGGTGGTTATCGCTTGGAGCATTTCATGCTGAAGTTTTGGCACGAGTTCCCGTTGTATGGGTCATCTCATTACTCTTTGGTGTATGGGATGAGTGCATGCCTTGTGGGTACAGTAGTATATCTCTGATCAGAGTCATAAATATTTTCGAAAAGCCGAGCCCACGGTCAAGGGCGGGTTGCGTGACATCCCACAGTTAGTTTACTTTGAATATGGATGTGCATGTTGGTTTGACATGTAAGGACTGTTGTGCGAGGAGGTAAAACGTACTCCTCGAGTTAGATGATGTTATTATTGTTCATGTTTACTTTTAGCATGATAAAATTTGACTACATTAACTGCAATAACTGAAAATGTACTTTTCCACACTTTTAGCCAATTATCCTTCCTTTGTAATTACCTTGCATTATTACCTGCATTTGCGGTGGCTTGTTGAGTACTTTTTGTACTCATACCCGTTGAACACCACAGAGGATGCCTACTATGATGACGATCTGGAGTAGCGACCCAGTCAAGCAAAGATCTTGAAGAAGGCGTTCGTCATGCATTTTAAATATCTTTATTATCATTTTTATTAAAACTCTGATGTAATAAATATGGTCTGCGTACCATGAATATTGTCGTATGTATGATTGTCGCATGATAAACCTCTTGTGTTATTATTTTTCTTATGAAATTCAATAACGTCTCGATTTCGGTAAATCGGGGCGAAACGACCGAAGTAACTTTATTACTTCAGTCTTTTCATTGGGCTGTAAATGTTGGTTTACAAAAGTCGGCTTTGGGATGCTACCATTACCTATGTCAACTTCCTCCAAGGGGTTGGCTGACGCAAAACCTTGTCCTAATTTCTCTACTTCGCTAAAGTCCCCGATGGCCTCGGCAATACCGTCTTTATTAGACCGATATTGCTCCACACGAGACTTTAGCCAATCTAGATTACTCTTGCTAGACATGACTATTAATACAAAAATAGCTGTGCTACTCCAGCCGGCTTTACAGACATTGGTACAAAACATCCTCCGGATACACTAACAAAATCGTAATCTGAAAGATCTCTACCTGACAGACACTCTACCTTGTTATGGACGGCATCAACCGATACATCGGCCAATGCTACTTGGGATGAAGTATCTACGGGATTGACTTCTACCTCATCGACGTCCCACTGTATCAGGCACTGGTGTAGAGTAGAAGGAATGCAATAGTTCGCGTGAATCCAATCGTGCCCAAGTAGTACGCTGTAGTTACCTTGTACGTCGACGACGAAAAATGCTGTTGGCAATGTCTTGTTGCCCACCGTCAACTCCATGAAGAGTACGCCTTTGGCCTCGGAGCTCTCGCCGTTGAAGCCGTTGAGCATCAAGTTGGTCCATCGATGAGCATTCAGGAAATCGGCTTTCCATCGATGTGACCTCTGACGTAGAGAGGCTTTAGATGGTGAGCCGAGTCCTCGGGCTTCTTGAAGATGGCGTTGCGTGGACCGAGGTTCAATTGAGCGACCTTGGCCTCGTCCTGTGGCAGAGCGAACTCGGTGGGCAGCGTGACGATGTTGATGTCCAACACCTGGGGTGCGGGCCTTCAGAGACGGGCGAGTAATCATCGTCAAGCATGTCGTCGTCGTCGTCGCTTGGACTAGGAGCCGTGTTGGCTATCTCAACTGGCTTCTCCCTCCATACCTATTTTGTAGCTGGCCGAGGGCGGATTTCTTCAAAGATAGCATCGCGCTCGGCCTCAGCTTTCTTCTCGCGCATCTCCTGTGCCCGTAGTCTTTGTAGGCGTATCTTCTGTGATTTGGACATGCCTGGAGGGGCCCAAGATGGCTACGGCTTGGTGTCGGGTTCTAATATTTGGCTTCCGTTAATTCTGGCTGAAGTGGTACTGTGCCCTCAACCAACCTAGATCCGGAGGTCATTTTGCCTATTTCTCATGTAACCCCTCCTCCTAATCCAGAGCACCCGTAGAACCCCGTCCCCTAGTTTCCCCGAGGTTCACTTCGAATCTCGAGGACGAGATTCCTTGTAAGGGGGTTAGGATTGTAATAGCCCCAGAATTAAAATAAAATAAAAATGGGGGAAATAATTTTTCTGAGTTTAAAATAAATAAATCAATTAAAGAAAAGGCTTAAAGAATCCTATTAAAGCAAAACAGGGTGAAATAATTCAAATTTGAAGCTGGAAAATTTATGATAGAATCTAGAGGCCAAGGAATATTTTTGAGAATTTTTACAAAATTTTTCCAACAGAGCTTCAAGCCTTAAGCCAATATTTGAATTTCTGGAATTAAATTTAATGGAAAAAGCATTTTAAAAGTTATTGTGCCGCAACCCTGTTTTTCCCCCTCAAAGCCTTTCGGCCTGGCCCAGTCCAGCCTCTCTCGCTGATGGGTGGGACCCACCTGTCGGTGCCGTTCCCCCCTCTCTCCTCTTCCGCACGCCCGGCCGGCCCACCTGGCAGCCACAGACGCCCCCTCCCTCTCGCTGCCATACCGGGTCCGCTTGTCATCCCCTCTCTCCTTCGCGCGCGCTCGCTGACAGGTGGGACCCACCTGTCAGATTCGTCTTCAATAATGGAAGGGGATCTCCCCCTTCCATTCCCGTCGGCCCCTTGCCCTATTCGCCGCCGGCCGCCCGGATCCGCAAAATTGGGCCTAGGATCCCCTTCCCCGACCTCCGGCGATCTCATTCCCCCTAGGATCAAAGCGTTTTCTCCACATATGGCAAGGATCTGAGTGCTTGGAAAGCTCACCGGAGCATTCTTGGAATTCCCTCGGATCCCTTCTGATCTCCTGCCGTTCCTCGCCGCCGGTGACCCCTATAAAAACCCTCAGCCTCACCACTCTTCGCCCACACCTCTAGAGCCCTAAACCCTCACGCTCCCGAGCCTTGCCACCAATTTTCCCTCCCTCCCCTCCGCCCGAGCTCCGGCCAACAATCCCCAATGCCTCGGTCCACCACCGCCCTCGTCAATGACACCGTTGGAACCGACGTCGCTCACCCTCCCTCGGCCCCACCTCCGTTGGGTCGGATCGCCGCCGGATCTCGCTGTCGTCGTCGACCCCGAAGGGCTCCGCCGCCTGCTCCTCGACGCCGATCGCCTCTGGTACCCCCGTACTCCCCATCCTCCCCTCTACCCATTTTTGCCGGAAAATAGGGCCTTAGGCCGTCGCCGCCGCCGCCGCCGGTGGCCGCTCACCGTCGTTCGGCCGGCGCCGGGGACGAAGACCTCGGTCTCCCCCGTGTCACGTGCGTGCCGGACGAGACCTCTGCCGTGCGATCATGGATGGATGGTTGAGATTAGATCGGCCACGGATTTAATCTTGGCCCTTGATCTTAGCCGAAGGGGTATCGAGCGTTGAGGGCCGTCGATCGCCACTTAAGTGCCCCCACCCCGCCACCGACCGTTGGATCTGGAGCCAACGGTCCAGATCCGATCGGCCCACATGCACAGTGCGCGAGTCCATGGTGGACCTGGCTCACCGTGGACCCACACAGGTTTTCTGTTTAAAATAAAAATCAGAAAATGGTTTTAAACTTCCAAAATTCATATCTTGCTCAAATTAACTCCAAATTTCACCATTTTAATTCTGGAAAATTTGTCTTTTTATCCTCTAAACTTTTATGAAATAAAAACAATATGCTTCCTTGGCACAAAATAGTCTTATTAATTAATCAAGAAAAGACCCCTTTAGGATTTAATTTTCCATTTTAATAATTCAGAACAACCTTTAATAAATTATGTATATAATTTAGAGGACTTAATGACTTTATTCCACTGTTTTAATGCGATAAAAATAGCATGCTCACTTTGCCCACTTAATTTTATTATATAATATTACAAAAGCCCTTTTTAGGATAATTAATTCACTCATTTAATAAAAAGACAAGACTTTATGAAATCATCTTAAAAACTTATATAACAACTTTAGAAGACATAATAACTTAATTTCACTCTTTATACTGCAATAAAAACATTTAGACCATTTTATACCTTTTTACTCTAAAAAAGGGAAAATAAAAACCCCCTTAGGAAAAATAATTATATCAAGTTATAAAATTCAGAAACCCCTCTAAAACATAATCTTAATATTTAAGTTATAAACTCATAGAACTTAAAAACCTATCTCCTTTACCTAACCCAACAAAAACACGTGTACTTGTATGATTGGTTTTTGGAATGTTTATTGAATGTGGTGTTTACTTTTCCGTATCGAGAAGACTACTACGCCGTCGACGATCCGGAGTCTTACCCCGAGGTTTCACCTTCACCATTCGCGGAACAAGGCAAGTCATCGAACCCTCCTGTGGAAATAGTTGATCATCATTGAGCCCATGATTTAATAAATTATCGCTATAACTCATAGGATAATATTGCATTAGTCAAATATCAAGCCCTACACTTATATTTATTAGATCCCCATCCTTGTGTGCAAAACCCAAGCCATGCTTATTGAGCCAACCCTCCTTGTCACTCTACAAATATTATATTAGCTAGTGTCCAATGTATCGACACAAATGCTATAGGATAAAAAAAATGAGTCGTAGATAGTTGGAATCTGTTATATGAATTACCCCGTTATTCTCGTCTCTGGACTCTATGGAGTTGGCTATGTTATAAGTATGGTGGGTTCCGGGTGCAAGCTAAGAAATTGGTTGGTCGCACCCGGGGCACTATAAGGACCGGTCTGCGGGATCCGTTGCAAAGCACTTCCGTACTAACCACAAGTCTAGTGGGTAAGTCCTAACTGGAGGTATGGATCATACCAACTTGGAACACCATAGTGGAGGGGTACAAGGGGCAAGCCTGCGGGCGACTTGTACCGACGTGGCTCAAGGGGGGGATAAGGCGTGGCCCGAAGTGACTGGGAAACCTTACGAAACCTATAAGAGGGTGTTATCGAATTGGTGCGTTCCATGCTGAAGGTTTTGGCACGAGCTTCTCGTGACAGGAGTCATTTAACACACTGTGGTGTGCGGGAAATGAGTGCCTTGTGGGTACAGTAGTACACCTCTGATCAGAGTTATAAATCTTTTCGAAAAGCCGAGCCCACGGTCAAGGGCGGGTTGTGTGACCTCTCGCAGTTAGTTTGTTGTTATGTGAATGAATGTGTTATTCATGGCATGTAAGGACTGTTGAGCGAGGGTGGGCTGACTGTACCCCTCGAGGTAGAAGATGATGAAAGATGATGCATGACTCATGTTTACTTTTCTGCAATAATAACTTGATCACATTAATTGCTTTACAAATTGTGCTTTTCCGCAAAAGTAAGCCACTACCTTCCTTGTTATTACCTTGCATTATAATTGCATTCGGTGGCTTGCTGAGTACGATTGTACTCACCCCCGTTGACTTACACCACCAGAGGCAGTCTACTACGAGGAGGGTAAAGGTCTGGAGTAGCGACCCAGTCAAGGCACGAGACTGGAAGAAGACGTTCATCTAGAGGATTTATTTTATTAGTTTCTCTTTATTTAACTCTTTTGTATTAATATGGTCTACGAACCATGATTGATTGGCGTATTGTACGCAGTCGTGTGATGAACGTCTTGTATTTATTGATTTTCTATGGAATTTCAATGAATTCCCGGTTTTATTAAATCGGGGCGTGACAAGATGGTATAAGAGCCGACTTGACTGTAGGAAGCCAAACAGACCTGACCCTAGGACTTATATTAACCATATTTTCTTACAAAATTACTTATCCTCTCATGTTCCGTGGTTTTCACAAAAATTCTTTCTCTCTTTTGTAGATGCCGGTCCATACCATGAGCGGGACTCTTCATGACGAGGCCGGATTCTTCCGCGAGCTTCGCAGGCTCATCGACTTCCTCGGGTTCACCCATGAGCCCGCGTTCCACGGGATCTTTCCCGATGCGAGCGAGAGCTATTGAGAGGTCACGGTCATCACCCGCTCCTCCCCCACGCAGCCTCCCTTCTACACCCATGGAGTTGGAGGACCTTCGTTCGTGGTGGCCAGCCAGCGCGCTGCACTTCAGGCCCTCGCCGAGCTTCAACTTGTCTACGACTACCACCTCCGCGATACCGTCTACCGCTTCCTGCCTATGCGCACACCGGGGAGTCACCGTAGCATGTACATCAGCTCCCTCACTCAGAACAACTCCGCCATCACCCGCACCATGAGATTGTTGGAGGCTATGGACAATCTTCACACGGAGGCCATCCTCGACGCAGATAGCCAGCACGACACCATCGACTACTACCGCAACTCGTCGGAGAACCTGAACTGCGAGAACGCCGACCTTCATCGCTAGGTGCAACAGAACCATCATCTGATCACCGAGGTGGAGGAGTTGAGGCGTCAGAACGAGCTTCTACGCCAGGGCGCTATTGTCGCCGCACAGCTCCACCATCAGCTCAAGGAACTAAAGAAGGATCTCGAGGAGGTCGCCCCTCTTCCGCCTCGCAAGCGGAAATCGCTTCGGTTTCCCACAGTGAAGCCAAAGAGGATTTCTCGCGGCGCACCACCAGCCAGACCATCCAGCTCCACCACCCCTGCACCGACCACCTTCATCGAGCCCGTGATCGAGTCGTCCCCCGAGCTTCCTTAGACGAAGATTACGGTTGTTTGTTTCTTTTGTTTGTTTTATTTGTAGTGCCGCTCATGTCAGAACATAAGACATGAGTGTGGACTTTAAATAATAAGAATAAAATAAAAGATGTAATCATCTAAGTCTAATATTCATTTGAGCAATAAAATCAATATTAGTTCCCCCTTAAATTTGGCACATTCTTTCTGAACCCTTCAACTTCAGGATGGCCAACGACCAAGGATCTGAAGCCCCGCGCGATGGAAACACCTCGGGCAACCTGCCTCAGTGGGCGGCAACTGGCCAACGGCAGGCCCCCATTGCCAATCACCCCACACTAGCAGAGGTGTTGGCAAACCAAAGCCAGCTGATTACCTCTCTGCTTGCTCAGATGCAACAACAACAAAACCAGATGCAAGAGCAGCAGGCACAGCTGTTTTGTCTCCATCAACATTAGCCCAAGCCTCCTCTCCACCCCGCCGTCCTTGCCCCGGCACCAGTCTCTCAACTCTTAGAGTTTCTGCGATTCAAGCCCCCAACTTTCTCTAGCACCACCAATCCAATGGAGGCAGGAGACTGGCTGAGGACCATCGGCAAGAAGCTAGACCTTCTGCCATGTTCCGAGCAGGAGCGAGTGGCATTCGCCGCTCACCAGCTCCAAGGACCCGCCGCGGAGTGGTGGGACAATCTCCGTGAGACTCAGCCTGAAGGCCATGAAATTTCATGGGCTGAGTTCACCACTGCTTTTCGGGCCGCCCACATTCCGGATGGTGTGGTAGCTCAAAAGCAACAGGAATTCCGGGACCTGCATCAAGGGAGCAGGACCGTTACGAAATACCTGCACGAATTCAACCGGTTGGCCCGTTATGCACTGGAGGAAGTGCGCACAGACGCCACCCGCCAAGATAAGTTTCTTCGGGGACTGAAGGACGAGCTCTCCCTTCAGTTAGTCTCCGGGGACTTCGCCAATTTTCAGAAGTTGGTGAACAAAGCCATCATTCAGGAAACCGAACAAAACAAGGTGGACCTGAAGAAACGAAGGATGATCGCTTACCGCCAGCAGCAAGTGATGGTGCAGAAGTCGCGTCCAGTGGTACCACCTCAAGCCCCAACCACTACCGAGCCACGAACCACCCTTGGAGGGCCAAGCTCAGGCATCCCACCCCAAGCACCACCAACCGAAAGAGCACCTGTGCAAGCTACCGGATACAAGAGGGATAGGCATGGCAACCCGATTGTGTGCTTCAATTGTCGCCAAGAAGGCCACTTCTCCAACATGTGCCCCTACCCCAAGCAGGCCCCATCTTTCGTTCCAAACCCGATGGGACGTGCTCAAGTTCACCACATCTCCGCCCAAGAAGACCAAGGTACGACCGAAGACACTCCCATTTTGGCCTCAACCAACCCAGATCCGGAGGTCATTTTGCCTATTTATCATGTAACCCCTCCTCCTAATCCAGAGCACCCGTAGAACCCTGTCCCCTAGTTTCCCCGAGGTTCGCTTCGAATCTCGAGGATGAGATTCCTTGTAAGGGGGATAGGATTGTAACAGCCCCAGAATTAAAATAAAATAAAAATGGGGGAAATAATTTTTCTGAGTTTAAAATAAATAAATCAATTACACAAAAGGCTTAAAGAACCCTATTAAAGCAAAACAGGGAGAAATAATTCAAATTTGAAGCTAGAAAATTTATGATAGAATCTAGAGGCCAAGGAATATTTTTGAGAATTTTTACAAAATTTTTCCAACAGAGCTTCAAGCCTTAAGCTAATATTTGAATTTCTGGAATTAAATTTAATGGAAAAAGCATTTTAAAAGTTATTGGGCCGCAACCCTGTTTTTCCCTCTCAAAGCCTTTCGGCCCGGCCCAGTCCAGCCTCTCTCGCTGATGGGTGGGACCCGCCTGTCGGCGTCGTTCCCCCCTCTCTCCTCTTCCGCACGCCCGGCCGGCCCACCTGGCAGCCACAGATGCCCCCTCCCTCTCGCTGCCATACCGGGCCCGCTTGTCATCCCCTCTCTCCTTCGCGCGCGCTCGCTGACAGGTGGGACCCACCTGTCAGATTCGTCTTCAACAATGGAAGGGGATCTCCCCCTTCCATTCCCGTCGGCCCCTTGCCCTATTCGCCACTGGCCGCTCGGATCCGCAAAATTGGGCCTAGGATCCCCTTCCCCGACCTCCGGCGATCTCATTCCCCCTAGGATCAACGCATTTTCTCCACATATGGCAAGGATCTGAGTGCTTGGAAAGCTCACCGGAGCATTCTTGGAATTCCCTCGGATCCCTTCCGATCTCCTACCATTCCTCGCCGCCAGTGACCCGATAAAAGCCCTTAGCCTCACCACTCTTCGCCCACACCTCTAGAGCCCTAAACCCTCACTCTCCCGAGCCTTGCCACCAATTTTCCCTCCCTCCCCTCCGCCCGAGCTCCGACCAGCAATCCCCGACGCTTCGGTCCACCACCGCCCTCGCCAACGACACCGTTGGAACCACCGTCCCTCACCCTCCCTTGGCCCCACCTCCGTTGGGCCGGATCGCCACCGGATCTCGCCGTCGCCGTCGACCCCGAAGGGCTCCGCCGCCTGCTCCTCGACGTCGATCGCCGCCGGTCGTCATTCTCCGTTGCCTCTGGTACCCCGTACTCCCCATCCTCCCCTCTACCTGTTTTTGCCGGAAAATAGGGCCTTAGGCCGTCGCCGTCATCGGTGGCCGCTCGCCGTCGTTCGGCCGGCGCCGGGGACGAAGACCTCGGTCTCCCCCGTGTCGCGTGCGTGCCGGACGAGACCTCCGCCGTGCGATCACGGATGGACGGTTGAGATTAGATCGGCCACGGATTTAATCCTGGCCCTTGATCTTAGTCGAAGGGGTATCGGGCGTTGAGGGCCGTCGATCGCCACTTAAGTGCCCCCGCCCCGCCACCGACCGTTGGATCTGGAGCCAACGGTCCAGATCCGATCGGCCCACGCGCACAGTGCACGGGTCCATGGTGGACCTGGCTCACCGTGGACCCACACAGGTTTTCTGTTTAAAATAAAAATCAGAAAATGGTTTTAAACTTCCAAAATTCATATCTTGCTCAAATTAACTCCAAATTTCACCATTTTAATTCTGGAAAATTTGTCTTTTTATCCTATACACTTTTATGCAATAAAAACAATATGCTTCCTTGGCACAAAATAATCTTATTAATTAATCAAGAAAAGACCCCTTTAGGATTTAATTTTCCATTTAAATAATTCAGAACCACCTTTAATAAATTATATATATAATTCAGAGGACTTAATGACTTTATTCCACTGTTTTAATGCGATAAAAATAGCATGCTCACTTTGCCCACTTAATTTTATTATATAATATTACAAAAGCCCTTTTTAGGATAATTAATTCACTCATTTAATAAAAAGACAAGACTTTATGAAATCATCTTAAAAACTTATATAACAACTTTAGAAGACATAATAACTTAATTTCACTCTTTATACTGCAATAAAAACATTTAGACCATTTTATACCTTTTTACTCTAAAAAAAGGGAAAATAAAAACCCCCTTAGGAAAAATAATTATATCAAGTTATAAAATTCAGAAACCCCTCTAAAACTTAATCTTAATATTTAAGTAATAAACTCATAGAACTTAAAAACCTATCTCCTTTACCTAACCCAACAAAAACACGTATACTTGTATGATTGGTTTTTGGAATGTTTATTGAATGTGGTGTTTACTTTTCCGTATCGAGAAGACTACTACGCCGTCGACGATCCGGAGTCTTACCCCGAGGTTTCACCTTCACCATTCGCGGAACAAGGCAAGTCATCGAACCCTCCTGTGGAAATAGTTGATCATCATTGAGCCCATGATTTAATAAATTATCGCTATAACTCATAGGATAATATTGCATTAGTCAAATATCAAGCCCTACACTTATATTTATTAGATCCCCATCCTTGTGTGCAAAACCCAAGCCATGCTTATTGAGCCAACCCTCCTTGTCACTCTACAAATATTATATTAGCTAGTGTCCAATGTATCGACACAAATGCTATAGGATAAAAAGAATGAGTCGTAGATAGTTGGAATCTGTTATATGAATTACCCCGTTATTCTCGTCTCTGGACTCTATGGAGTTGGCTATGTTATAAGTATGGTGGGTTCCGGGTGCAAGCTAGGAAATTGGTTGGTCGCACCCGGGGCACTATAAGGACCGGTCTGCGGGATCCGTTGCAAAGCACTTCCGTACTAACCACAAGTCTAGTGGGTAAGTCCTAACTGGAGGTATGGATCATACCAACTTGGAACACCATAGTGGAGGGGTACAAGGGGCAAGCCTGCGGGCGACTTGTACCGACGTGGCTCAAGGGGGGGATAAGGCGTGGCCCGAAGTGACTGGGAAACCTTACGAAACCTATAAGAGGGTGTTATCGAATTGGTGTGTTCCATGCTGAAGGTTTTGGCACGAGCTTCTCGTGACAGGAGTCATTTAACACACTGTGGTGTGCGGGAAATGAGTGCCTTGTGGGTACAGTAGTACACCTCTGATCAGAGTTATAAATCTTTTCGAAAAGCCGAGCCCATGGTCAAGGGCGGGTTGTGTGACCTCTCGCAGTTAGTTTGTTGTTATGTGAATGAATGTGTTATTCATGGCATGTAAGGACTGTTGAGCGAGGGTGGGCTGACTGTACCCCTCGAGGTAGAAGATGATGAAAGATGATGCATGACTCATGTTTACTTTTCTGCAATAATAACTTGATCACATTAATTGCTTTACAAATTGTGCTTTTCCGCAAAAGTAAGCCACTACCTTCCTTGTTATTATCTTGCATTATAATTGCATTCGGTGGCTTGCTGAGTACGATTGTACTCACCCCCGTTGACTTACACCACCAGAGGCAGTCTACTACGAGGAGGGTAAAGGTCTGCAGTAGCGACCCAGTCAAGGCACGAGACTGGAAGAAGACGTTCATCTAGAGGATTTATTTTATTAGTTTCTCTTTATTTAACTCTTTTGTATTAATATGGTCTACAAACCATGATTGATTGGCGTATTGTACGCAGTCGTGTGATGAACGTCTTGTATTTATTGATTTTCTATAGAATTTCAATGAATTCCCGGTTTTATTAAATCGGGGCGTGACATTTGGCCATTGTGGCTCGAAGCCACCGTGCGGAGTATCAGGCCACCATGGCCCGAAGCCGCCATGCGGAGGGTTCGACTGCTTCGGTCCGAAGCTACCCTTCGAGAGTCTTGGGCCCTTCGGCTGCTTTAGCTTCTTAGTGTGTGGACCTGCTTCCTTGGCCTTTCTCTGATGCTTATTTAACAACATATTGTACGTTACCTTCGGCCTCTTGGGAGCTTTAGCCGAAGGGGTATTAACGTTCTGTTTCCACACTCCTACCTCGAGGTTCTTTGGTACGAGCGTGCGAGTGCGTGGCTCTCCAACAATTACATCTTTCCCCTTAGCCGACCGACCTGTTCTGCCCGAATCAACACCTTCTTCTCACAGAGGTCGATGACGTTGATGGGAAAATGATCTTTATCCAGCTTCATCTTCGGATCATGCTCTATCTTCAATCGTCCTTCCTCTATGGCCGATTGGATCTGCCATCAAAAAACATTGCAGTCATTAGTATTATGTGAATGTGAATCATGCCACTTACAGTATGGATGCTTGTTTAACTCATCGGCAGGTGGAATGACTTGACCCTTAGGCAACCTGAGAAGTTGACTTTTTAAGAGAAAATCAAATATTTTATCACACTTAGTTATATCAAATGAGTATTTGACCTCACTAGGTCGATTCTTTGTGGGGGATAGCCGTAACTCAGAGGAGGTGACAGGTTTATTCCTAGCGTTCCACACCTATTCGGCCGCGTATATATCGGCTGAATCCTCCTCTTCTGACTCTTCCTCGTCAGAGCGTTCCATGATGTGGATTTCAGCCCTAGGCTTGCTAAACGTCTTAATAAACCTTTTATCTTGGGAAAATTACTCACATGCCATTATAATTTTTAGAAATTGCCTATATGCCACTGTCAGTGACTGTGGCGGCCCCCATGTGTCAGTGACACATCGATGGCATATTGGCAAACCGCAAAAATTATAATGGCACGGAAAAAATTAACCCTTTTATCTTTGGTTCGACCTTCCTGGACCAGAGCCTGTTGTAAAACTTGGCTAACTTCTAAAAAGTTTTGGTTATCTAACTCCTCTTTAATTTGAGAACGCAACCCGTTAAAAGCTAGTTCCGCCAAGTCCCTTTCCAAAATATTAAGGCTAAAACATTGGTTTCTAGTATCCCTAAAACGCTTGATGTACTAAGAGGCGCTCTCGTTAGATTTATGTTTAACCGATGTCAAATGTGAATGCCTAAGTTCTGTCTCACCCGTGTAGAAGTAATCATGGAATTTCCGCTCTAAATCATCCCACGTCTGAATGGAGTTCGGTGGAAGCGCCGAAAACCAAGTGAAAGCGGTGCCGGATAGTGAGAGAGAAAATAACCTAACTTTTAGAGCATCTATCCCGCTAACTTCTCCACACTGTGCCAAAAATTGACCAACATGCTCTAGTGTAGTTTTGCTACCCTCGCCATCGAACTTAGTGAATTCAGGGATTCTGTAGCCGCGGGGGTAGGGTATTGTATAAATATGGTCGGGGTATGGCTTACGGTAAACCCTAACCCGTCCCTTGGGCACGAAGTTGGCACACTCTCTAAATAGTGCGCGGACCCGCTCCTCTATGTCATCTTGGCATGTTGCTTGTGCGCGCCTCTCATGCGGGGGCGCGACACGCGGTGGGATATCGGCGTGTCGGCCATGGGCCTCTTCCCTGCGCGCTATCTGTATGACGTGCTCATGTCCGGGTGCCTGCACATGTGGTGCGGGAAGCACGGGTACCGGCGCAGGTCGTGGCGCATGGTACGCAATGTTATTTTGACTGTAGGTGTAATGATTAGTCTCGGCCATAAGTGTTGAGGCCGGAGACATGATTGTGCCAGTGCTGTCGTTATTTCTGCTGTACACGTGGTTTGCCGGAGGTGCACTAGCAATAGGAACCGGGGGTACGACTTCAGCAAAGCCAAACCTCCTGAGAATCGCCTCTACTTGGGAGATGACTGTCGAATCTAAACGGTTGGCTAGCGAAGCGCTAAAGGCTTGATCTACTGATGCGGCTATTTTTTGCTCAATCTCTAAAGAAGATAAACGAGGTGATACAGGTGTTACCTGGACCTGAGCGAGGTCGGGGGTGACGATGTCACGCTTGATGAAGCCTACGCGCGTCTTAACGTAGCCCCAGAGCATCATGTCTTGGAGTGCCTTTAATTTTGCCTCGATCTCTGCTCGGTCTTCTGCGAGGATATCTTCAAGTGTAGGTGTCAAGATGTTGCGGTTGTCGATATCCGCGCCTCCTATTGTGTCCATCAGCGGCGTAGACGTAGTAGTCGACGTAGATGTACAGGTGGCCGATGTAGATGTACTTGTCATGTTGGCGTAGCCTTCCCCAGCGGAGTCGCCAAAAAGTGTGTTGACATAGAAATGTGCCCCCGCACTTGGGTCAGTTCGACGATCCAAAAGTGTGCGGATACTTAGGGACAAGCCTAAGCGTGACGCAGCAACAACGCCGCGTTCCGACTACCCTTAGTCGTGATAAGGGGGGTGGAGTCACCAGGCAATCAGATCACACAAAATAACCCAATTAGCCAAAATAAATATATTAAACAAAATAAGATCAGCAAACCAGTCGGAGCCTGTCTGCTTCGAAGTCTGATGCTTAGGGGTCGTCGAAGTATACCTTCGGCGTCCGGTGCGAAGTGTCCCGCCGAAGGATGCTTCGGCATTCGGACTGATCCGGCCGAAGATGGACTCCGAACGGATCTGGACGCGGCGATCACTTCCGAACAGCGGGGTTCGGCATGAAGGTCTCTAATACGGCAAATTATAGAATAATGATGCGAGGGCCATGCGCGGGTGTAACTTCGTCCGGTGCGGAGTGCTATCGTGGCGAAGCCTGTTGTGACGAAGTGTACTGGCGAAGCCTGTCGTCGGAGCCTGCAGTCTCGCCGAAGGGTGTCCTGGTGACCTCCGAAACTGATCTCTCAGCTCCGGACACCTCCGACGAAGTAGCTCCGAACGTGGGAACCTGCAACAAAGAGAGTTTGAAGTACCAATTCGGCCTGAGGACCGAATTCTGCTAAGTGTTGCACTAGTAGCGAAGGTAGCAATCTGTTACGCAGATTAGCGAATACTTCACAGGTGAAGTAACAAGGCGATAAAAATCTATTACGTAGATTAACGAATACTTCACAAGCGAAGTAACAAGGATTACCACTGTTCCGAAGTGGCCGGCGGAGGGCTTCCAGGCAAACCCACGAAGAGGTACAGGAAAATAAAGGTAAAGTAAATACGATCAAAGCTAGGGCTTTGGTTTGGTTTGTGTTGGGGGGCTCTCTAAGCCAGCCTCGCCTCTTTATTTATAGGGGCCAACTTCAGATCGAATCTGCTATTTTTCAGCTTGGATAGAGATAAAACTCAGCCAGAATCGCATCCAACTCTGTCTCTGCCGAAGTTGGCTTCGGCCAGACCCACCGAAGCCTGCTCCTCGGGCCGAAGCTTCGGTGGCATGGGCCTCCGAAGGCTTCCTGGCCGAAGGCCATTGGCTAGCTAGAGGCTTTCGGAGCCCATGGCCCAATGGACCCTCGACCCTGTAGGGCTTTGGCCTGACCCTAGACATGTGTGTTTTTCGCCCAAATCACCAAAATTGATATTTTAACAATCTCAGTCATTAATGTCATTTTTTGCTATCAACAGATACATTGGAATATGGTGAAAAAAGATATAGCTACTCGCGGTTACGATCCTCATCACCGTCCGCCAGAAGGTGTCGAACCCTCCATGTGTTTCTATGGAGACACATGTAAATTCATGAGAAGCCAGGATGACCTCACCTACGAGATGATGTATTAGAAGTGTGCGAACTACTCTTGGACTCCAAAAAAGCCAAAGCTAAGGCCAAAGCATGGACCACGTGCAAACAAACTGGTATTAATAATTTTTTTCTATTCCTTTTTATACTTGTCTTGAATCAATCTCTTACAATATGTCTATTAATATTTATGCATGTAGGTAACTCCTCCACCGTGGCCACCTACACTATGTGACTTTGTCGAATGGATCGACAAAGAGGTGGGCCTGGATGACTGGGCCCGTCTTATGAGTCACCATGCGGTCAACAGGGAGTTCTTTGAGATGAGATGCAAGCGGGAGGAGGAGCGCGAGGAAGAATTTAAGAGGAGGGAGGAGGCGGAGTGCAAGGTGAAAGGGGAGCGCGAGGCTAATAGAGGAAGCGTGAGAGGGCTCGTCGTGCACATGCAGCAGGACCAGAGGCCATAAGGAAGGGAAAGTTCCCTTGGTGCACTCAATAGGCACATAGTGTAATTTGTATTTTTAAATTTGTGTTGTATCGTGTTATGTTGTGTACTCCTTTATGTGTTGTTTGTGCTGTACTGTTTTAATTAGTACGTAATTTTCACTTTGAGTCGTATGAGTTTGATCATAAAATTGCTAGTATATGTATTTCCTCGAACGTTTCAATAAAACAATGTAGGTCCATATAAATAGTTCAACACACTTGGATAGTACAACTGTCGTTCTACTGATTTCTCTGTTCTCTCTCGCCTAGCACATCTTCGCAACTCTCTATACCTAAGTTGTTTCTTCCTATTATATTCCCTCTATTGTCTATCCTCTTCGATCATCAGCTTCAATCCTTCTCGTTTCGTACTCGGAGTGACTTTCCGTCTCTATGATGGAATCATCCTCATATGTAGGTTGCGTGACATCTATCCACCATCGGAATGAGCATCTCCTAACATTTTACTACCACGGTAACTAGTGAGGTCACTGTTGCATTACAAAATCATATGAAATTAAACATGTTATTTATTGCACGTCTTATTATTCATGGAGAAGGATATATACCTACTCCGCTCCTAGAGAAAGAGGACATGGTTGTCCTGTCATGTGTACATAAAGAGAATCACAGAAGAGAAACTACAAGTATGATCGATTCAGATCAGATATAGATAGAAATGAATTTGGATAGCACTATTTACTGTATTTTACTTCGAATATGAATATAAATTCGGATATTCTCGGATATGAATACAAAACGGATAATTTGAATATGAATGTGTATTCAAATGTTTACTTAGTTTAAGTTGAAATGAATTTGTATTTAAATGTTCATCGTTTCACAAATTTTCCAAAATTCCAAAATACCGAGTATACCAAATTATAAGTTATTACAAGAATTCTTGATTATAAATGTTGTTCATTATTTCAGGTACTTGTAGTTTAAATTTCACCTATTTCAATTTAAATTCTATAAATACACTTAATAATATAAAAATAGTAAATTTAAATAGAAAAATACCAAATTTGTATCATAACATCTACTTATCATATCATAACACCATGATAAGTCTCGTGTTTTTAGAATTTATTTGTTTTTTAAGAAAAAAACAATTAAACTCCACATTACCGATCGGGTGTCGCAACCTAGAGTTTTTTTCAATTTTTTTTAATTTAGTGGATTAAAAACATGAAATTCAAATAAAGATTTAACTATCAATTTACTTTCAACCATAACATATTCCTTCTCAAAACCCTAATTTATTTCAAGAGAATCTCAAGTTTCTTAACATCCCATGTGAAAATTATCTTAAAACATTTTCAAATTTTTATCTTAGTATCTATGTATAATATCATAACATCATGATAAGTTTCATATTTTTCAAACTTTATTTTATTTTTTAGAATTAAAAAACCTTTAAGCTCCACATTAACGATCGAGTGTCGTAACACAGATTTTTCAAAATTTCTGTAAATTTAGTGGATAAGAACTAAAAATAGACTCAAAAACATGAATATGAATTTTCTATGATTTTTGGTGTATTATTTTAGGTACTCGCGGTTCAAATTCTACATATTTCAATTTAAATCCTAGAAACACAATTAATGAGTTAAAAAATATTGAATGGATCTAGAAAAATACAAATAAAATATATGGAACAACATATATTGTATTTTAATTATAAAAAATTTTAAGTTCAAACAAAAATTTAACCATAGATTTACTTTCGATCATAACCTTCTACTACTCAAAACCCTAATTTTTTCCAAAGAATCTCGAGTTTCTTAACATCTTGTATGACAACTTTCTTTAAATATTTTCAAATTTTTATCATAGTTTGTATGACAACTTTCCTTAAACATTTTCAAATTTTTATCATAGTATCTATGTATAATATCGTAACACCCTGAGAAGTCTCGTATTTTCAAACTTTATTTGATTTTTTATAAGTAAAAACCCTTAAGCTCCACATTACCAATCGAGTGTCATAACATAGATTTTTCAAATTTTATTTAAATTTAGTTTATAAGAACTAAAAATGGACTCAAAAATATGATTACGATTTTTTATAAATTTTGGTGTATTATTTTAGGTACTTACAGTTCAAATTCCACACATTTCCATTTAAATCCTAGAAAAATAATTAATGCGTTAAAAATAGCAAATGGATCTAAAAAATACAAAAAATTACATAGAATAAATTATGTTATATATTGAGCGTACAAAAATTTTCAAGCTCAAACAAAGTTGCAAATATATTATTGCCTTGTATCGCTAGAAAATCCTCACTAACTTAAATATTTCATAATTGTATACAAAATAAATAAATCATACATATTAATATTCACTAACTCAAGTATTCCATAATTACATAAATCATAAATAAATCATACATATTAATACAATGATACCATATCATTTTTAGGTCGTTAAAAGTTTAATCCATGTGAAATCGATATCGATTTTCATATCCATATTTATAAAACGAATTCAAATATTTTCGAATATTAATATAAATATTGATATAGCCTAGCCTCTTTTTCCCTACAACTAGGAGTAGCCTAGGTGTGGGCGTCAAACTCAAAGACCATCCCAGGACGTTGAACCATTCTCCGATGGCCAACGTGTTTTTTTTGTGTCCGCGAAACGCGCGCCCACATGTAGATAATAGAGTAGAGAAGAAATCCCTATTGGCATTCGGTTTACATAATATCATGAACTTGTGTAGAGGTTAAGTATATCGTAATGGTATCTCACTGCGGCATTGATGTAAAATCACTCTAAGTACCCTATATTATACTAATATGTATACAAAAAACAACGCTATTCATATAGCAACAAAACTATAAGAGAATTATATCCAACATAATTCTTCTTTCAAATAAAAGTGCGTAAAAACTTTCGAGAGTTTTTATGAAATAGATGATTTGTTGGTTACCTCGACAAACAACACTCATCATTACATCCGATTTAATCCAGGTGAATACATATACTCTGGATTCTACATGCATTTTATCTTCATTTGATCATGAAGAGGGTGTTGTTTGTAATGTTATCAATGTTCAATCTCAATCTCAGCACTAACTTACATATAGAAAGCTCAAAAGAGAAAAAGGAATTTCGAATCAACCTCATGCTGCTGACTGAGTAAATCTAAAGGGAGAAGAAATGGAGGTGGGACTGAAGGGGCGAAGAGTACAAATGAATGCCCGGTGACGGACTAATTCTGCTGCTGTTGCGGTGCTACTCGGAGGCGCGGGGCCTCTTGCTCGCCGCTTTAGCGGCGGAGGGGGTGGAGTTGTTGTTGTGGTTGACGCTGCTGGCGGTGACGGTGCGGGAGAAGGAGCAGGAGAGATCGGCGTAGAGGTCGACGACGCGGGCGATGTTGGTGTTGAGCTCGCGGATGAGGGCGACGTTGCGGGTGAGGCCGTCGGCGTCGCGGGCCTCGTGGTTCTGGCTGATCTCCTGGATCAGCACGCGGTTCTGCTCCAGGATGCCCTGCACCTCGCCGAAGCTCCGCTGCAGCACCTGCACCGCCTTCCCGCCGGTGCCGCCGTTGCTCCACGCCGTGCCCCCCGCCCCTCCTTCTCCCCCACCGCCGCCGCCGTTCACCACCACCTCGCCGACGCCGTTGCTGAGGCCGCTGTCCTCCTCCATCCCTCTCCCCTGCCCCTCACCCTGATCCAGCACCAAGATTCTCGGATAGATCCTCCCCGCGCGGATCGCTCTCACCCCACCCACCAAACGGGAAAATTCAACAGAGATTCGGAGAGACTGCTCTGCTCTGCCCCGTCCCACCAAATCGAGAATATGCCGAGGCGCAGACAGGGGATGTGAAGGAATGTACCTCGGAGGCGTCGAAGATCTACTGCTGCTGCTGTACGGGGATTCTCGGGGGGGGGGGGGGGGGTCACGCGCAGAGAGAGAGGGAGGCGGAGCGGGGGAGACGCGCGGAGAGAGATATGGGGGGAGAAGGCGGAGGGGTTAGGGCAGGGCGGCGTCGCGACGGGCGGTGCGCCGGTGCCGCGATGCGTAATGCGTGCGGTGTCGAGATCTTTCGGCGTGGGCCGGACAAGGAGAAGCGCTGATTTTTTTTCTGTCGAGATTTTTTCTCCCGGTCTGGCATGCTACGGTCTCGTTTGAAAACTTGTCTGATACTGCTTTTATAATATAAAGTTCTTTTAAACTATCAGATTTTGAATATTTTGAATCTAAAAATGTCATAGAATTCAGACGTCGAAAAACATTAACTTTCTTATATTCCCATATCCCCGATGCTTATCAGAATTTAAAGTTTTTAAAATAGGCAAGCAGATGCGTGATCAGGAACTCGTTTCTCGATTCCATGGAAAAATTCCCATATTAGGAGTAGAGGATGGCAGTTATTTATTATCTACAAAAGTTTATATTGGAAAAAATTGATCTCATCGGATTTTGTGGGAATATGTATAATCCTTCCGTTCTCGTCTCTGTCCCCACAGATATCTGATTTAGTCCATAAAAAAGCACAAAACATCATCCAATAAACATACTATATAAACACTAAAACCCTAATTTTTCTGTCCCTCATCCCAATTCTTTTGGATTCCAAATTCTTGCCTCTAGTCCTCTCTTTCAACTTCACGCGTTGTAGGCTGTAGCAAGTTGTCGGTGGCTCAAACAGGTGGTGTAGCGGCCAGCCACGTGGCGTGCGCGGTGGCCAACATCACACTCACATCAACCAGCCAAATGATATGTGCGGAAGACGACAATAGAGCGCGGGAGGAGGCTATCGACGGACCACGTGGAAGAGGCCGACGACAAAGTGCGTGAGGGAGGTAAGCGGATGGTGCACATGTAGGAGGAAGACGATGGAGCACGTGCACGAGGCGAGATGTGGATCACGCGAGGGGCAGTGGCTAGTGTACGATGGCCAACGACACAGGCTTCGTTTCGTGAGGATGGGGACTCCACAGGAAATTTTTCACGTGCGGGGTTGGAGATGGAGGAAATATTTCCCCATAAGGATGAGTATGGAGAGCCCGACGAAGAATTTCTCATTGCCATCTCTAGTCCTAAGTTACTTCCCCTGTCCAAAAATCTTCAATATATTTTTTCATCAAGACTAAGAAAAAAGCAAATTAGCCGCTAAACTAAACAATATTATTGCTCATTCAAGATTTGCATAGCTAGCCGTTGAATTCAAGGCTACATGCATGACTAATTAAGTTATAGCTACTTGAGTTACGTGACATTAATTTAATCTAACTGTTAAACGAAATGGTATTACTGTTTATTCAAGACTTGTATACACGTAAACTACAAATACACGTAACTCTTCTAGAAAAGATAAAAAATATAATACCTACGTGTACTTGTTAGAATCTAAATGAAAAGAGTACTTCGTCCGATATAGAAAAAATCATTTTATACTTGTAACAAGAATTGCCTAAAACAAATTGTTTTGCATTTTATTTTACATTTTGAACGTTTATATCTTCAAAGTAATATTATTTATCTTACTTTATATGCTATCTTTACTACCACGTTATATTTAATAAAGATAAACAAAAAATACACACTAATTAATAACTCTTTATATCTAAAATTACGTACAAAACAATTTGTTTTTATAACGATGGGAGGCCTTGTTACAATCTAAAGTTTCCTTCTTGCCTCTAGTCCTCTCTTTCAACTTCACGTGTTGTAGGCTATAGCAAGTTGTCGGTAGCTCAAACAGGTGCAGCGGTAGCCAGCCACGTGGCGTGCGCGGTGGCCAACATCACACTCACGTCAACCAGCCAAATGACATGTGCGGAAGACGACGGTAGAGCGCGGGAGGAGGCTATCGACGGACCGCGTGGAAGAGGCTGACGACGAAGTGCGTGAGGGAGGTAAGCAGATGGTGCACATGTAGGAGGAAGACGATGGAGCACGTGCACGAGGCGAGATGTGGAGCACGCGAGGGGGCAGCGGCCAGTGCACGATGGCCAATGGCACATGCTCCGTCTTGTGGGGATGGGGACTCCACAGGGAATTTTTCACGTGCGGGGATAGAGACGGAGGAAATATTTCCCCATAAGGATGATTATGGAGAGCCCGACGAAGAATTTCTCATTGCCATCTCTAGTCCTAAGTTACTTCCTCTATCCAAAAATCTTCAATATATTTTTTTCATCGAGATTAAGAAAAAAGTAAATTAGCCGCTAAACTAAACAATATTATTGCTCATTCAAGATTTGCATAGCTAGCCGTTGAATTCAAGGCTACATGCATGACTAATTATGTTATAGCTACTTGTGTTACATGACATTAGTTTAATCTAACCGATTAAACGAAATGGTATTACTGCTTATTCAAGACTCGTATACATGTAAACTACAAATACATGTAACTCTTCTAGAAAAGATAGAAAATATAATACCTACGTGTACTTGTTAGAATCTAAATGAAAAGAGTACTCCCTCCGATATAAAAAAAGCATTTTATACTTGTAACAAGAATTGCCTAAAATAAATTGTTTTGCATTTTATTTTACATTTTGAACGTTTATATCTTCAAAGTAATATTATTTATCTTGCTTTATACGCTATCTTTACTACCACATTATATTTAATAAAGATAAACAAAAAAATACACGCTAATTAATAACTCTTTATATCTAAAATTATGTACAAAACAATTTATTTTTTATAACGATGGGAGGACTTGTTACAATCTAAAGTTTCCTTAGATCCTATGTGCGTGTACGCTGAACATACCATGATTCAAATATGGGGGTATGCCTCTAGTAGAGCACCAGACTACAGAAAAGCATCATTTATTTCAGTCTGAAATGGTCTCTTCCAACACAGGGAAATCGCTGGGAGGAAGATGAAAGCCATTAATCGAACATATTTGTTACAAACATCACTATTACAATACAAATGTTCTTGTCAGGAAAGGATTTAAGATTCTTCAAGAACATGTGACTGATGCACCATACAGGTAGTTGATTTTTTTCATTGGTTCACAAGCTCAGGGAGGACTATGAACTAAACAGGCTTCCCATTCAACTTCGGGAAGGGATCTTGTTTGCTAAGGACAAGAACTTTGCTTTTATGAGCAAAGTATCCTTTAATGAGATTCTTGTATATTAGGCACGCCATGATGCACTCCACCTGATAGCAAGGAGTAAACTAGGTTAATATATCGCATTAAAGGTTTTTGTTTGAAACGAACTGTCAAAGAACCTCATCCACATCCATGTCGATTTCAAGCCATTTCAAAGCTTTAACAACGACTTCTAGCTTAATTTGATGTGCCTTGGCTGGTTCCTTCAGCCTCTGAATGATATGACTGTGAAAGCACAGCAAAAAGAGAAGGGAATTGGTCATAACGAAAAATGAACTATGACAATGAACACTTTAAGATTGCACTTACATTTTCTTAACTAATCTCTGGTAGACTTGAAGTTCAAGTTTCTCCAATACAAGGTAGACGCCAGATTTTAAGAATCTTGCAGAACAAACAGGCAGCAATGACAGTTAACGGATTTGAAAAAACAATTAAGCAAAAGTACTTGAACTTACTGGTCTTCATGCCTTTCGAGAGCTTGCCTGAGAAGCCTGAGATCTCCTCTCTTAAGTGAGGTCACAACATCTGCATACTGAAAAACTAAATAAACACTTGTACAAATTTAAATGGGGTATTAGGAAAGCTTATCTAGAAGTGCGGATAAGAAGCTGTGATGCCATAAAAAAGAACTTACAAGTTTATGGAACCAAATAAGCAATTCAAGGAAGCATATTTAGCAAAAGTGATAGGTACAACTAAATAAATCAAATACTGGAGCACAATTAATATCAGACTTAGCTTCTCCACCAAAACAGCTTACAAGTAGACATGGAAAATCCAGTAATTTATAAATAAAAAGGGAAGATAAATCAACAGACAAGAATAATGAATAGTGATAGAAGAATCAGCACTAATTGTCACATCAAAATAAACTTGGGGCATGTTTGGATCCTAGGTAGTGGGTTTAGAATTAAAGAATTGGAATTCAATTCCATGATGTGGGTTGTTTGAGCCACCATAGAATTAGAATTATCAAATTCGATCTAGGATTCAACCAGGAATTCACAATTCTGCCTAATTCCTCTTTGAGAAAAAAGAATTGACCAGAATTCTTATATTTGTCAAAATTGATCATTGCATCATGCATTCCTTCATCAAGATTGTTTTTATAGCTAATATTTCTTGTATTAATGGAATTGATTCCATGGTTTGATCAACCAAACAGATTTGGGAATTAGTTCTCGTATTTCAATTCTATGGAATGCCAAACATAAATATTGGATTTCAATTAAATTCCACATAATTCAATGTTTTATAGAATTTGAAATGAATTCCAATTCTTTCAATATCTGGGATCCAAACGGGATCTTGTCCTATTTTGGCTTGATATTCTCTATGGACAATTAACAGAATCAATAATGAAAAGACCAACTGTTAACCATAACAGCAATTCATGACAGAAGGCCCCATGATTGATTAATCATGAGGAAGGTCATAATTAATGGGAATAAGGTTAGGACAGTGAAAGAACACAGCTGACGGGAAGTGGTATTCTCATGTGTCCAGTGGAACTCAGAGTCACAGGGATCACAAACTATCATTCTTTAGACTTCCCTGCCTGTTATTTTAACCAATCTCATATACATGTACCCCTCTCTAGGTTAATGTGTGCATCATCTCAATATTCACTAAATTAACATAAAGAGTTGTCATATAAAAGTTACCACCCTCTGATGAGTGATGAAATATAATTATACCAGCAGAAGACCCATAATACTCAATGCAAGGTTATATTGTTCTTTGCATCTACTGATAAGTCAAAATAAACAATCCCCACTAAATGCCCTAAGTCTTTTGGTCAAATCATAGACATGCAGTGTCACAAATAAAATCCTCCAATGCAACATCTTGGTTATGCTAGTAACTTGCAAAGGCCAAGATACATGTTTTGTAACCGAAAAAGGAACAGATATATGTAATGACATAATGTCATAATATATCTTCCACATCATGTAAGTGTACAAGGATATATACCTCAAGCAGATTGTACCTCTCCAGGAGTGTTATTCTTGGTAAAACACCTATGGAAAGTTTTACTGGGACAAGAAACTTCAAAATTCTCCTATAAAGTGAGCATAGATAAGAGTTCAAATAGGTTACATAATAAATAATAGGCTGGAAATCCCTGTGTAATAGAAGTACCTCAAATTTGCTCCATATTGAGGATTACAATGCATCAAAGCATAAGTTAGCTTCTGATCTGCCTGATTCAATTGAACAGAGATAGGGGGAAAGTTGGTATCAGCAGTCTCATTATTTTGTATACAAATGTTAGAACCACGTGGGCATACATATTCACACAAAACACACACACACACACACACACACACAGAGAGAGAGAGAGAGCTTACAACAAGAAAATTCTCATTAAATACCTCCAAGCGACCAGTATAATACATATAAGTGACCTGAACCATCATGCATAATCATTATTTGATAAAAAAACAAGGTAATGAGTAAGCCTTTAAGAGAGAAACAAGATACATGATTTTTGCTAATCTTACTTTATCTTTCACTGGAAAATCCTCGAAGTCAAAATTCCTGGCAGTTTCAATACTTCTTATGACACTGCGACAAAGGTGAACTGTTCCAAGCTGCATAATTTAAGAATCAGCTTATGTTATCTTGAATTATATGCTATAAGCACGTGCTAGTGCAAAGTACAATCCACTATTCCTTTCAGCTACACTAAATGCCCTCCATGTTTTGTTTATGTGCTACATCATGTTAGATTGTGAATGAAATAACAATGCAGATTTACACATTGCAGAGTAAAACTTTGAGGCTTGAGCTACAAAATAATCCCTACTCTGAAGTAAATTTTAAATAGCTGGCAAGTAACATAGAGTGCTCCAATACGTTTAGGTCCTTTCACCTGTAGAACAGGAAATAAAATTGCTGTCATAACACAGTCCATGACAAAAATAAACATGGTGTATGAAAGAACAGCAAACCCACTGGAAATTTTCTGTGCAAAATATAATGGTATATGTTTTAAAAGCTTTTCTAATTCCAGCACCAATTGGACCAGCTATGTAACATAGTAATAACTAATAAGCACAAGCAACGGTATGTTCTCCAACCCAATTATCAATTATCATGCTTAGTTACAGAGTGCTTGTTACAACAGAAGCAAGAAGAATTGTTTAAAATTTCATACCGCAAGTGCACCAAAAACCTTCATCAGGAAGGACCCAGCAGCCTGCAGTTTGTCAGGGTTCTTCCCACTCGTTGCAAGCTCCCTGTCTGCCTACATCAAGCAAACAAACAAGCACCCCTTAGGCACGAGCTGAAAAGGTATCGCATTTACAGAAACCAACCACACAGTCCGCTCACCTTCTCGGCTAGCAGCCTAATCTCGAGAGCCACCGTGTGCATCGCCTCCATCGCCCACGGCGTCTCCCAGTTCCGGAACTCCTGCAGGAACGCGCTGCAAACAAAACCACATCAGTCTTCCAAAACCCCCCAAAATTGAACAAATTAAGGGTAGAGAGTGAGGAGCTTAATGTGGAACAAACTTTGCGGCCTTCTCGAAGGAGGAGTAGGCGTCGGCGAAGCGGATGAGGGAGTGGGAGTGGATGGCGCGGAGGAGCGTGGGGAGGAGGTCGGAGAGGTGCGGGTAGCGGTCCGCGGCGAGTCGCGGGAAGTCCGGGAAGGCGGAGAGGGCATCGGAGAGCGGGGTGGAGGGTGGCGCGGAGGAGACCGCGAGGAGGGAGGCGAGCGCGGCGCCGTCCGAGGAGGAGATGGAGTCGGCCACGCGGGATAGGTAGTCCGCGATGCGGCGGTGCGCCTCGCCCATGCTCAGGTACGGTGCCATCTCCGACCCGACGGCGGCGGAGAGAGGGGCGTGAGGGTTTATGGGGTGGGGAGGCGGCTGCGGCGGCGGCGGCAGCGGCGGTGTCGGACCCGAGTCACCCGACTAGAAGACGCCGGGATGGGCTCAATCCGATGGTGACGTGTGAGGGTCTATGCTTTCGGAAGGGGAGGGACGATCGTCGCTGTTGGACGAGAAATCGATGATTGACGGCGAGTTTTGTTTAGGTTATGGGTTTACGAGGTATTTCATGATATTAATTACCATGTCAAATCAGATTGTTTTATTGATATGGTGCTAATTCGTTTCCAAAACAGTTGAAACGAAATTAAATTTTCTATTAAGAACAAGTATTTCATTCAGTTATAAAGCTGACATTGACTTTTAGGAAACAGTGTTATAAAACTCATTACTGTAAATAGTCAGCCTACATGGACTAAAAACTAATTGTTACTAATAATTAATTGATTAAAAATTAGTTCACGCATGTTTAATAATATTTCGGACTAATAGCTAAAAAATAGTTTTGCTTGGCTACAGTAACATGCTACAGTGTTTCACGCTACAGTAATCACCACATTTTTCAGAAGCGATTAAGAGTTGGGCTGGGCTAACAGGAGAAATGACAATGTGGACAAAAGAGTAAAGGGTATTAACTCTCCTTACCATGAAATAACAATTAGTTCACTATTTATGGTATGTTTGGATAGACTAAAACTAATTGTTAACTAAAACTAATTATTAGTTAGCTAATAATTAGTTCACATATATTTGGATACTTTGGACTAATACTTGAAAAAAGAGTAAATGACCCCTATTAGCTCCTATTAGTTCACTTTTGTGGACTAATGACTATCCATTAGTTGACACATGAACTAACAATTAGTTTAGTAATTAGTTGAAATATTTAGATAAACTAAGAATAAAATTTAGCTACTAATAATTAGTTTATGAGATCCAAACAGGGCCTTAGTTAGAACTAACAATTAGTTCATTAATTAGTTAGGTTGTTTGGATGAACTAAAGCTAAAAATTAGGTGCTAACTATTAATTGGTGGGATTCAAACAGGGTGTTAGTTTGGTTTACTAAAGTTTCATATTCATTGGAGATAGTGTTTGGTTTATGTATTTAGGGATAGATTGGTACATGTTTGTCGGGTGGATACGATAAGTCTAAAATTAATATGTTCTACTTATCATATATATATATATTTAAATATAATCATATAGGATATAGGATCTTATTTTTATTTTGTAGATTAAATTACATTACAACAAATATATGGTATAATGGGATCACAAATTAGATAAATGATTTACGAGAAAATTTTGTTAAAATAGTTATGAACGATCTCACATAATCAATCGGGCACGAGAGATAACATGTCATGTCATCTCAATTTGTCTACTTTATTTTTTGATCTCTACATAGAGCATATCAAAGAAATATTTCTCTAATTGACTGTTTCATGCACCTTTACCCTCTAAATAAAAAATGATTAGATATTATATCAATGTCCCATCAAGAATATGTATGCAACTAAATACTACTTAAGGGCACCTTTGGTTTGAAGGGTTTCTAGAGAATAAATGTAGAATTTAAGTTTCTATAAGAATTGGTACTATTCACTTATTTAGTACGAAGAATTGGTGGATAGAAAAAATAAATAAAAATTTCCTTTTTCTTAGATTTTATAGGAAGAACGGAGGAATTTAAACGTCACTCCGACCTCCTTTTTTCTTTCCTTTCTTTAAATCCAAAGCAAAGCAATGCTCAAAACATAAAGTGGGAAAACATAAGTAGCTTTATTCTATTGTAATATGAATGTTTAGAAAAAAATTGTGTTTAGTTAATTTTTATGTTCCAAACAACACATCTTTAATTTTTCTTATATTTTTCTACATACATTTCTATTATATTCCTACGTTTTTCCTATTCCTAAGTTTTTGATTCCTGCATTATATTCACGGTTCACAAAACCACACCAATTGTTCCTCTTAAAAACTTTTCTTGTTTGCTCTCCTAGTGAGCCATGTAACCATTTTATGAAAAAAACCCCTCAGCTTTTCGTAATTCGTTAGGCCTCCAGGGCATTTTGGCTGGCGTGGTTGCTCCCCATACCGTCACGTCGTGCCCGACGGAGCTAGTGTTTTTGCGAAAAAATCCTCTTATTTATCACTAATAGTGTGAAGCCCTAGCGTCGTACTCTTTGTTGAGTTGTGTTTTTGCGTATGCGTCCTCGTTTCTTAAGATTTTATAGGAAAAGGAGAGAGAAGTTGGAGCGTGATCTGAAAACAGAAAATTCAGGGGGTTTCACAAAAGTGCAAGCTGTTGGGAGCCACCATACCCGTGATCCCCCATTCGGTCACCCCGTCCGTAGGCCCCAACCCCCGTCTAACCCTAGCCAGTCACACTCCCTCACCTCGGCGCTCGCCTCCTACGCCATCGCCACCTCCTAGGCTTTGCATGTAGTCATTAGGGCATCTCCAACCAACTTCCTATTTTTGGCTTCTTATATTCTCTATTATTTTTGGCTTCTTATATTCTCTATTAGGTAACCTCCCTATCTAAAATGACTCCCTATTGTTTAAAACACTCCATTGAGATCCCTATATTTGGCTCCCTATATTTCACCTACCTATATTTTATTAATATTTTGTAACTACCAAGAACATAATTTATAACCATTATATTTTTGAACAGCAAAATTTTCAACGATTATATTTTTGAATAGTTATATATTTGTAATGGCTATATTTTAAACAAACATATTTTCAACTGTCACATTCCTAACAGCTAGATTTCAAATAGACGTATGTGTAACTATCATATTCCTAATGGTTATATTTCAAACAACACATTTTTAACCATCATGTTCCTCAACATCAATATCAACATCAACAAAGCCTTTTAGTCCCAAGCAAGTTGGGGTAGGCTAGAGTTGAAACCCAACAAGAAGTCACCAAAAAGAGAGAGAAAGGGGAGGGGAAAAGCTTTTAAGAGCACCAAAAGGGAAAAGGCTTAATCACGGTTCGGGCACGTGGATAGCTTCTTTCCAAGCACTTCTATCCAAACACAACTCCTTTGGGATATTCCATTCCTTCAAGTCCCTTTTGATTGCCTCCTCCCATGTCAAGTTTGGTCGCCCTCTACCTCTCTTCACATTATTGACCCGTCTTATGATACCTCTGTGCACCGGTGCCTCTGGGGGTCTCCGTTGAACATGCCCAAACCATCTCAATCGGTGTTGTATAAGCTTTTCTTCAATTGGCGCTACTCCTAGCCGATCGCGTATGTCATCGTTTCTCACTCGGTCCAATCTTGTGTGCCCACATATCCAATGCAACATACGCATCTCTGTGACACATAGTTGTTGGATATGCCGTCTCTTAGTAGGCCAACACTCAGCCCCATATAACATAGCAGGCCTAATCGCCGTCCTATAGAACTTGCCTTTCAACTTCTGTGGCACTCTCTTGTCACATAGGACTCCCGATGCTTGACGCCATTTCATCCACCCCGCTTTGATCCTATGGCTAACATCTTCATCAATATCACCATCTCTCTAAAGCATCGATCCCAAATAACGGAAGGTGTCCTTCTTTGGTACTACTTGGCCTCCCAAGCTTACATCTCCATCCTCACTAATTGTAGTACCAAAGTCACATCTCATATACTCGGTTTTAGTCCTGCTAATTCTAAATCCTTTTGACTCTAGGGTCTGACGCCATAACTCTAGCTTTCTATTTACTCCTTCTCGGCTTTCATCTACTAGAACTACATCATCAGCGAAAAGCATACACCAAGGGATATCTCCTTGTATATCCCTCGTGACCTCATCTATCACTATGGCAAATAGATAAGGGCTCAAAGCTGAACCTTGATGTAGTCCTATGTTAATCGGGAAAACATTTGTATCACCATCAGTTGTTCGGACACTAGTCACAACCTTGTCATACATGTCCTTAATGAGCGTAACATACTTTGTTGGGACTTTATGCTTATCCAATGCCCACCATATGAGATTCCTAGGTATTTTATCATAGGCCTTTTCCAAGTCGATAAAAACCATGTGCAAGTCCTTCTTCTGCTCTTTATACCGCTCCATGACCTGTCTTATTAAAAAAATTGCTTCCATGGTTGACCTTCCAGGCATGAATCCAAATTGGTTCATGGTGATATGCGTCATTCCTCTTAGGCGATGCTCAATAACTCTCTCCCAAAGCTTCATAGTGTGGCTCATGAGCTTAATCCCTCGATAGTTGGTATAACTTTGAATATCTCTCTTGTTCTTGAAGATTGGTACTAATGTACTCCTCCTCCACTCATCGGGCATCTTGTTTGATCGAAAAATATAGTTGAACAACTTGGTTAGCCAAACGATAGCAATATCCCCAAGGCATTTCCACACCTCTATTGGGATACCATCCGGACCCATCACCTTGCCCCCTTTCATCCTCTTTAAAGCTTCTTTGACTTCTGACTCTTGGATCCTGCGTACAAAGCATCTATTTAAATCATCAAAGGAGTCATCCAATTGGGTGTCCATAGTCTCATTCTCACCATTGAAAAGATTGTCAAAATACCTCTGCCACCTCTGTTTGATGTCTTGTCCTTTCACCAAGAGTTGATCCATCTCATCTTTAATGCATTTAACTTGGTTGAGGTCCCTTGTCTTCCTTTCCCGAATCCTAGCCATCTTATAGACATCCTTCTCCCCTTCTTTTGTACTTAGTCCTCGGTAAAGATCATCATAGGCACGACCCTTTGCCTCACTCACAGCTCGCTTAGCAGTCTTCTTTGCTACCTTATACCTCTCTATGTTGACCGCGCTCCTGTCATGGAACAAGCTCCTGTAACATTCTTTCTTCTCCTTTATTGCCTTTTGAACATCCTCGGTCCACCACCAAGTATCTTTAGGTTCACCTCTGCTCCCTTTGGTCACTCCAAACACTTCTGACGCCACCTTCCTAATACAAGTTGTCATCTTCACCCACATGTTGTTTGCATCTTCTTCTTCGGACCAAGCGCCCTCCACAGAAACTCTTTCCTTAAAAACTTCGGATGTATCCCCTTTGAGTTTCCACCACTTCGTCCTCGCAATTTTGGCTTGTTTATCCCTATGGGTATGGATCCGAAAACGAAAGTCAGCCACCACAAGATTATGTTGGGGCACAACACTCTCTCCAGGTATCACCTTACAATCCAAACATGCTTGTTTATCTTCTCTCCTAGTGAGAACGAAGTCGATCTGGCTCGAACGATGACCACTACTAAAAGTCACCAAATGAGAATCTCTCTTTCTGAATAAAGTGTTGGCTATCAGTAGGTTGTAAGCTACAGCGAAGTCCAAAATATCCTCTCCTTCTTGATTCCTACTACCATACCCGAAACCTCCATGAGCCAGCTCATAACCTACCTTTGTTGAACCTACATGACCATTGAGATCTCCTCCTATGAAAAGCTTCTCATTGGTTGGTACTGCTCTGACCATGCTATCTAAGTCTTCCCAGAACTTTCTCTTCTCGCTCTCACTGAGAGCAACCTGAGGGTCGTATGCACTTATTATGTTCAAGACCACATCCCCCAAAACTAGTTTGACTAAGATAATCCTATCTCCCTGCCTTTTGACATCCACCACTCCATTCTTAAGGTTCTTATCAATCAGGATACCTACTCCATTTTTGTTTGCCACTGTTCCTGAGTACCAAAGCTTGAAACCAGTGTTCTCCACCTCCTTCGCTTTTTGCCCCTTCCATTTTGTCTCCTGGACACATAGGATATTAACACGCCTCCTGCTCGCTGCATCAACTAACTCTCTTAGCTTACCTGTAAGGGACCCTATGTTCCAACTACCTACACGGATCCTAGTCGGCTCAACTAGCTTCCTTACCCCTCGCACCTGTTGAGACAGATGCGAAGACCCTTGCACATTTGTCACTACACCCGAGCGCTGATGTAGCGCGCCACTAAGGAAGCGACGACCCGATCCTTGCTCACTTGACACCACATCCAGATCACGACACGGCGCGCCACCAAGGGGGTGGCGGCCCGGCCCTTGCCCATTTAACACCATACCCGGGTTCCGATATGGCGCGTCGCTAAGAGGGTTACGCCCCAACGGTTTTCTATTGGGTTTCATTTTCATTTGAGTAGCTAAGTTTTTTATAGCTGGCTCGCCACGCCTAACGCAACCCTCCTCCTTGTACCTGGACTTGGGACCAGGCTATGCTGCACCAACATATGCTGAGACAATCCTAATGACTATATTTCAAACGGACATATTTACAACCGCCATATTTCCATATGTCATGACATCCCATGTTTGTTCAGTCAATAAATCCAAATAACTATCCATTATTGCATTGGAAATCAAACAATTCACTACAGTTTACTGACAGAAATTTCTTTAGCTATAACAGATTCAATTCACACAAATTTTGCAAGATGTTCACTAGTCATATAAGCCTGCAGCAAAGAACAAACTATTCTTGAGTACTTAATTTTTACCGTTGCTAGCATATCATGGTTTAAAATAACTAATTTAAGTTCATGAAATCCTATGAATTCTATTGTTAATAAAGCAACTAATCCTTGTTAGGTCCTACGGACCATTAATTATTCTCCTCTAAAAATGGTTCAGGCAATTCAAGGTAGTACACATTGTGGAGGTGTGTTATTTTTCAGATGCTGCCATCCATGACCATACACAGATGAAACTGATATACTTTTACAGTTCATTTACTATACAGTTTGTAAAACTAATTTAGATGACAAGCAATATTGTATTGAAGTGCTCTACAATATTTTGTTTTCAAATATTTGTACCTATGGGTTCCCTGGATCAAAGCATAAACTGATCCTGGAGGGCAAGCAATGATCCTAGAAACAACCAAGATTCATGAAACCGTAACCTATGGCAATGCCATCCCCAGAAGACCTACATATTTTTAAGAGAAATTGGCTATTATAGGACTCCAAACATTTGGCTTCTCTATAATAGGACTTCAAATATTTGCTTCTCTCAAATAGGACTTCAAACATTTTGACTAAGCTATAATAAGATTTTATTCATTTTTTAATCTCTTGTGTCATCTAAAAATACATGTACTTTTCATATTGCCCATCTTGCCCCTTAGTAATCTGGTCAATCCATTCAGCTGCTGATGAGGTGGTGGCGCAAGGAGGCCGAGGCAAATTAACAAAGAAAAATAACATTTCGTATTCATGTAATATCTCAGTACGTAAGCTATAAAGATTTGAGGAAGAAACATAGTAGCCAAACAATCTAGTAGCACACATGGATCTAGTAGCTGCCATTACGTAAGCATATATGCATCTAGCAGATGCATCTATCGCCACCGAGCACAACGCCGCAATCGAGCAGGTTGATCATGACGTGCAGGATGCGTTCTTCCGCCAGTGCTTGCAGGATTTCCGGCGCCGCAGATAGATTCATGAGCGTGCCGGCCGCGGCGGACTGCGATCAGTGGGCGGACGCCGCTGTGGCCGACGAGGACGAGCCTGATTCATGGACACGAGGACGAGGACGGGCCTGATGTCTCACCTCTTGGAGAAGATGGGGTAGGAGCCGCCGCTGCCATGTCTAGGGCAGATGAGGACGACGAGACTTCGGGTGGATGATCTTTGGGAGATGATGCGTCTTGATGGGCAAGATGGGCAATATGAAAAGTACATGTATTTTTAGATGACACAAGAGATTAAAAAGGAATAAAATCCTATTATAGCTTAGTCAAAATATTTGGAGTCCTATTTGAGAGAAGCAAATATTTGAAGTCCTATTATAGAGAAGCCAAATGTTTGGAGTCCTATAATAGCCAATTTCTCTATTTTTAACTAGCAAAAATCAGACTGCCAATGTGGAGATCCTAGAAAGATAAGTGATTTTCACATACATGGCTCCCTGTATGCCTGCAGGTTGAGGTCCACCAGCCACCGGCGAGCAAGTTGAGCGTCGACCATGGATGTACCTCGCAGCCCACGCGTATGGCTTGAGCAGGGTCTGGAAGCTACCTCCCACTCCCATCTCTCTTCTCCGGCCATCTTTCCTCTCCAGCCATCTCTCTTCTCCCACCCAAAAGCTAGCACAACTGAATAGAGGGAACATGATAGGACTAGGAATACATTGAAATCGATTCTAACTGAGATGGAGGCGGGTAGAAGAAGCATGGACGCGCCACCACTACACCAACCTGCTCACCGGCGGGAGGAGTGCCACAACTGTTCCTTGTAGGCGCGAGAAGATTTCTAGTTGGGATCGAGAGGCAGATTTGCCTCCTGACTTTGAGGAGGAGGGGAAGAAAAATAGGAAGTTCGATGAGATAGGGAGACAAGTAGAGAGCTGATCGGAGGATGTTCCTAAGATAAAATTGCTAAAAAATGGGATAGGGGATAGAATGGGGTGTAGGTTGGAGATGTCCTTAGAGCAATTTTTTAGGGCCTTTATTTTTGATTTGAGGACTCCCCTATTTTTAAGAGACTATTTTCAGAGTTCTACTTCAGCAATGACTTTCAAAACAGAGCCTCTATTTTTAATTTTCATTATTTCTTTACACACTATACACATATTCGACAAAAGCACAATACAAAATAAATTATTTATTATTTAGTAATGAATAACTATATTTAAATTTTTAAATATAAATACAAATATTCAAATTTAAAAATAAAACATAATCATCTATCGTATTACACAATAGGAACATAATCATCTATCGTATTTAAATATTCAAAATTTTAAATGTAAATAAAAATATTCAAATTTAAATATAGGAACATAATCATCTATCATATTTAAATATTTAAATTTAAATATAGGAACATAATCATCTGTCGTATTAAAAATTAGGAACATAATCATCTATCGTATTTAAATATTCAAATATAAATATTCAAATTTTTAAATGCAAATATAAATATTCAAATTTAAATATAGGTACATAAGCATCCATCGTATTAAACAATAGGAACATAATCATCTATCGTATTTAAATATTAAAAATTTTAAATGTAAATACAAATATTACAATTTAAATAAGCTGAAAGTCTACGTGTATGGTAGCAACATATAGGGAGTGCAAGCCTACATAGCGTAGATGCGGTGGCCCATTTTGAGAGCCTACATAGCCTACATAGCCTACATAGTCTACATAGCCTACATATGTATTGGGCTTTCAACTCGTCTTCTTTTTCCCATGTAGCTTCTTCGGCGGGGTGGTTGTCCCACTGAACCTTGCAGAAGCGAACTACACGGCTCCTGGTTACCTTTTCCTTGGTTTCCAAGATTTTGACGGGCTTCTCGATATAGGTCAAATCTTCTTGGACGTTGAGTTGTTGAAGATCGGCTTGCTCAGCGGGCACGCGAAGACACTTCTTCAACTGGGAGACATGGAACACATCGTGAACTCCTACCAATGATGGAGGCAGCTCAAGTTGATATGCCACTTCTCCTTGCCATCAGAGGATCTGAAAGGGTCCGACGTAACAGGGTGCTAGCTTGCCTTTCATGTTGAATCTTTGAGTGCCACGGAGGGGAGTGACTCGGAGATAGACATAATCGCCCTCCTCAAAGGTTAGGTCTCTTTGACGGTTATCGACGTAGCTCTTCTGTCGGGACTGAGCTATCTTCAATATGTCCCTGATGATCTTGACCTTCTCTTCAGCTTCTCTTAGTATATCTGTCCCAAACAGTTGCGACTCTCCGGTCTGATCCTAGAGCAGCGGCGTTCTACACTTACGCCCATAAAGTGCTTCGAACGAGGACATTTGCAAGCTGGCTTGATAGCTGTTGTTGTAGGAGAACTCCGCGTAGGGCAAGTTCTTGTCCCACATTCCGCCAAAGTCTAGAGCGCAAGCTCTAAGCATATCTTCTAATATCTGGTTGACCCTTTCGGTTTGACCGTCGGTCTGTGGATGATAGGCGGTGCTAAAGTTCAGCCGGGTGCCGAGTTCCTCTTGAAGGTTCTTCCAAAACTTGGAGGTAAACTGACTCCCACGGTCAGATACGATCTTCTTAGGAACTCCGTGAAGGCATACGATCAGGGTCATATACAACTCAGCCAACTTGGCGACGGTGTAAGTTGTCTTGACCGGGATGAAGTGAGCTACCTTGGTGAGTCGGTCGATGATCACCCAGATAGAATCGTGACTAGCTTGGGTCCTGGGAAGTCCCGTGATGAAGTCCATTTCTATCTCTTCCCACTTCCATTCGGGGACCTTGAGGGGTTGAAGAAGTCCAGCAGGTCTTTGATGCTCTACCTTGACTCGCCGGCATGTGTCGCACTTGGCCACACACTCAGCTATTTCCCTCTTCATGCTGACCCACCAATATTTTTCCTTCAGGTCTTGATACATCTTGGTACTCCCGGGATGTATGGAGTATAGAGTATCGCGGGCTTCTTGGAGAATGAGAGTCTTCAACTCAGGCTTGTCGGGCACACATATCCGGTTTCCAAACCAGATGGTACCATTCTCGTCCTCGGAGAATCCGGGGGCTTTACCCTTCCGCATGTTCTGTTGGATCTCCAAGATGTCCGGGTCTTCCTTCTGCTTTTCTCGGATCTGGTCTATCAAGACAGGCCGAGACTCCAAGGTAGCGAGGTACGCTCGGGTGGTGATCCCTAGATTCATCCTTTCCATCTCCTTGTAGAGCAGAGGGGCTTGGTCCTGAATCATGATCGCATTGCAATACCCTTTCCGACTAAGGGCGTCTGCCACAACATTTGCCTTGCCCGGATGATAATGGATTCCCAAGTTGTAATCCTTGATCAGTTCCAACCATCTCCTTTGCTTGAGGTTCAGATCTGGTTGGGTGAATATATACTTGAGGCTCTTGTGGTCGGTGTTGGACCGGAAACGGCGACCAGAGGGGGGGTGAATGGGAGCTTTTAAAATTTCGGGCTAAAAACTTAGCCTTCGGTTCTGTTCTGTCTCCGGCGGAACAGGCTTCGAACACTACCTTCGAAGGTCTGGTTCGGAGGTACCTCGACACCTTCGAACACAGGCTTCGGAGGAACAAAAGTTCGAAGCCAAGAAGACTTTGCTCCACTTACAACCCTCGGAAATCTACTCTGCTAAGTCAGTGCAAGCTCCGCACACGAGGTGCATCGAGCAGGCTTCGCACTTCACCCTTCGCAAGAGTGGACAGCCCTCTGAGGACTTCGACCAAGTACTTGGCGACAGCAACTGGTGCTGGGCTTCGTACACGAAGGTCTACACGCACACACAACGGACTACGCTAAGGGCTTCGACACAAGAAGCACTACGGGAAACGATCAGGGCTTCACTAGTAAGCAGCGAGGTCTTGCCTCGTGTTGCACAGAGCGACAGCACACTGAAAAACACACTTCGCACAAAACACCCTTCGCCTAGACAGGCTTCGGTGCACTAAAAACAAGCGAGGTATGTAATGCGAGCTCAAGCAAAAAGCACAGGAAAACAGGGCTTCGCCGCTTGAACAAGGAACACAAAATATATTGAACTCTGGATGAAAACCAGCGAGGTCTGTGTACAGGAGCTCAACAGTAAATGCTCAAAGTGTTAAATGTTACCTACCGAGCCCCCATATTTATAGCCCACGGCTTCATCCTAAGGAAGTGACTACTTTACCCCTAGGGTTTACAACAGATTTGTCTCTACAGAACTAAGGGGTACAAAAGGTAGTCCACCTTTATTTTGGAGGCTTCTCTGTCAGCTGCAGAGGGGACAGTGTCAGCCTTTTTCAGAACAGACAGTGTCAGCCTTTACAGTGTTGACTTCTGGAACCTCCCTTCGCACGCGAGGGGTGCGGAAGCTTCGGCGAGAAGCCTGCAGCCTGTTGGCCTTCGCTCCGCCGAAGAAGTCCTTCGATACAGTGACGGTTTTGAGCCGAAGCCGTCAAAGCCCTTGGGCCTTCGCACCACCACCTCCGGAGTGGATCACCACGGCTTCTCAGCTACTCCGAGCTCGAACACCGTCCGTCCGTGTACCGAAGCCATGAATGGCCGAAGCACCACAAGTCATCCTCACTCCGAAACCCCACCTTCGGAGTACCACCCTTCGAAGTCCCTCCTTCGTCGAAGGCCTCCGCATGAAGCATTCCATGAGCACTCCGTCGCAGTGCCTCTCCCCGAGCACACTCCTCGACGAGCCTCACCCGGACCATGCCTTCGATGCGCCTCGACTTCTGAGACCTTCGTCGGGTAACCTTCGAGTGTCTCCCTCCGGAGCACACTTCGAACCCTTGCCTCCGCAGAGGACTTGGTCCACCAACTCCGAAGTCACTCCATCCGGAGTACCTTCGAAGTGCCTCACCTCTGAGGACTTTGTCTCGGAGCACCTTCAGCCGGAGCCACGCTCCGCACTCTCTGCCTTCACCTGGCACGTCTCGACCCGAGGACCGACCCGGACCACCTTCGCAGCCACCGTGACGAAGCTCCCCGCTCCCCTGGCATCAAGCCTCCCGCTTGACCCAGGTTCACCCGGCTCGAACCCTGTCCGTCGCCTCCGAAGTCCCTGCGCACCACCGACAAGCAGACAAGTGTATCCAGTACTCCGGAGACCTCTCCGGGTTAGCAACCTCCGGCACACACTCCGGTGTACCGCCCAAAGTACCGAAGCCTTCGGTACGAACCCAGTCATCGTGTACTGTCGGACCCCTCCGACAGGTACACTCCGCTGCACAGCTGCAGCAAGCAAACACCAAACACACTCCGGTGACACACCTCCGAACACCCTTCGGAGGTACCACCTCCGAAGCCCCTCCGGAGGTACCCTTCGAACAGAGGGTAAATAATCCTGTCAATCACTCATCACATACACTGAAACCACCCTTGGTTTCTCAATCTCCCCCTTGATGAGTGCATTGACAACCAAATTGAAGTTCAAGAAAATGTAAAAATTGTCAGCACACAAGTGACCATAAAAACTCAGAAAAGAGCCAAAGCATGTCACTTGATAAAAGAATTTTTCTCCCCCTTTCTCAAAAGAGTAAAAGCCCTTTTGGCAAATCTCCCCTTGATAAGAACTCCCCCTGAGTTAAGCAAATTTTTCTCCCTCTTTATGTCAAAAATCTCTCCTCCTAAAGGAAAGATGCTTCTTACGGTAGAGAACATCGCAAAGCTCTCCCCCTTTGTCAATGCAAGCATCAAGGAGCATTCAAAAGATGCAAAGCTTCGAAATGAATAGAATTGCAAGGACATATAATGCAAAAATATGCCAAAATTAACACAAATGATCATGTGCTCAGCTCAATTTAACAATCTGTGAAACAAGATGATGGCATGTGATTTTGTCATTTTGAAGTAAAAAGCATCACCACTTAATCATAGCAGCTAGACATGTGAAGGCAAGGACTGCGCAAAGCTAACAAATTCTACCCTAGACAGACAAGTCTTGTTCAAAAGGAGCTGTCAAAGCAACCTTGATGATCAATTAATTTTGTTGTTCTTTTTCTTAATGCCAGGGGTTATTTGTTTGTCCACCTTATACTTTCCAATCAAGCCAAGCCTAGGCATGAAAGCCATCTGAAGCTTAAGGCGGTGATTTTGGCATACACTACACTATCCCAGTTCAGACCAAAGTGCAATGGTAAGCAGTCTAGAATAGAGTAGTGCGACAAACAAACCCTCCTGGATCTTTTCATTTAAACCATGGATTCTTGATTTTGATTCAGATAAATGAAATATTTAGATGAATATCCATGAATAAGGAACACATTTTTCAAGTTGTAAATTTTAGCATCCAAGGAACAGTGTCTTGCAGTCAAGTAGATAAAAGATAGCTAAAAGCAGTCCAGCCTGAACAAGCTAGATGCAAGATTGTGCGGTGAGCAAGTTTTGAGTTTAGAAAATAAAACATCATGCACAATCAATGTTCCAGACATATTTCATAGAGCTGAGCTGTCATGATTTCTTTGAATTAAAAGCAGGCATATAATAGCAAAAGATGTAAGTGCAATTCCACACATAATGAGCATATGCAAGACAATTAAAATCAGCTCCCCCTCACAAAATGCCGTAGGGATGACAAATACCAAGTTCCCCACGCAAGTAAGCAAATCGAGAAGCATCGAGGGGTTTTGTAAAAATGTCGGCAAGCTGGTGTTGGGTATCAACATATTGAAGTTCAATATCACCCTTCTCATTGTGATCTCTGAGAAAATGATACCGTACATCAATGTGTTTGGTTCTGGAGTGCTGAACCGGGTTGTTTGCAATACAAATAGCACTAGTGTTATCACAGAAAAGTGGAACACTCTTATAATCTAACCCGAAATCCCGCAAAGTGGAAACCATCCACAAAATCTGAGAGCAACAGCTAGCTGCAGCAACATATTCGGCCTCAGCCGTCGATTGTGCAACACTAGACTGTTTGCGGGAAGACCAGCAAACCAGAGAAGTACCCAGAAAATGACAAGTACCAGAGGTACTCTTCCTATCAATTCTACACCCAGCAAAATCCGCATCTGAATAGCCTCTAAGACATAAGGATGAAGACGATGAATACCATATGCCAAATTCAAGGGTGTGTTTGAGATACCTTAAGATGCGCTTAACCGCTTGACGGTGCGAAGCTCGTGGTGAAGCCTGAAAACGAGCGCACAGACACACAGCGAAGTGTATGTCCGGCCTCGTGGCAGTCAAGTAGAGGAGGGAGCCGATCATGCTCCGGAACTCCTTCTGATCTACAACTTCTCCATCTTCGTCAGGGTCCAACGCTACAGATGTAGCCATTGGAGTGGCGAGGGGCTTCGCATCGGACATGTCGAACTTCTTGAGCAGGTCCTTGGTGTACTTTGTCTGGTGGACAAAAGTACCTTGTTTGCTTTGCTTGATTTGCAAACCAAGGAAAAAGGTGAGTTCACCCATCATCGACATTTCAAACTCCCTGCTCATGGTATCTGCAAACTCGGCAACCAAAGCATGAGAAGAGCCACCAAAGATGATATCATCCACATAAATCTGTACTAGGAGGAAATCTTTGCCATGCTTGAGAGTAAACAAAGTTTTATCAACAGAGCCCATCAAATACCCTCGCTCAAGCAGAAAAGACTTAAGTCTATCATACCATGCCCGAGGGGCCTGCTTGAGTCCATAAAGAGCCTTATGAAGTTTAAGGACTTTATGTGGGTACTTGGGGTTTTCAAAACCAGGGGGTTGTTTTACATAAACATCTTCACCTATGAAGCCATTAAGAAAAGCACTTTTGACATCCATTTGATAGAGTTTGAATCCCCGGGATGTCGCAAAGGCAAGCAAAATCCTAATGGCCTCAAGGCGAGCAACAGGTGCAAAAGTTTCAGTAAAATCAATCCCTTCTAGTTGAGAAAAGCCCTGAGCTACAAGTCTAGCCTTATTTCTAACAATTGTTTCATCCTCCCCTTGTTTATTTTTGAAAATCCATTTTGTTCCAATGAAATGAACATTTGGTGGAGGATCAACTAAAGTCCAGACTTGGTTTCTTTCAAAATTCTCAAGCTCTTCATGCATGGCATTGATCCAACTAGAATCAGAAAGTGCATGACTAACATCTAAGGGCTCGAAAGAAGCAACAAAAGCAGCATTAGTGAAATGAGCGTGAGAACGTGTTACCCTTTGGTCAAGCTCACCAATGATCTGCTCGGGAGGGTGCATCCTTTGGACATGATGTGGAGCCTCGCGGCGGGATGCAGTCTCCCCCTCAACTTGTGCGTTGGTGTGGTCCAAGATGACCGATGTTGAGGTAGTCGCTTCGGGACCTTGTGCCGAAGTAGTTGAAGCGGGGTTAGCTTCGGGGGTCGATGTCGAGGGTAGTAGGGGTTCATCCTCGAATTCTCCGGGATCTTCATCTTCGAATAAGGTTTGTTCCATGTCGTGTTCATTTGCCTGTTCAAAAGCAGAACTAACAGAGGGGGTTGATTCATCAAAAGTCACATCACATGACTCGATGACAGTGTTAGTTTCCAAGTTATAAACACGATAAGAATGACCATGAGTAGTATAACCCAAAAAGATCCCGTCAGAAGATCGCGACTCAAATTTATCCAAGTTACCACGTTTTAGGATAAAGCAGCGACAGCCAAAAACTCGAAGATGAGTAACCTTGGGCTGTCTCCCAAAACGCAGCTCATACGATGTCAAGTTTAAAATTGATCGCAAGAAAATTCGGTTTGAGATGTAGCAAGCAGTGTTCATGGCCTCAGCCCAGAATTTTCTAGGAGTCCTATGCTCATCAAGCATCGTCCTAGCCATCTCAACCAAAGTGCGGTTTTTCCTCTCAACAACACCATTCTGTTGAGGAACCCGCGGAGCAGAGAATTGATGTTCTATGCCATGCTCTATGCAAAAGTCAACAAAGAGACTATTTTTGAACTCAGTGCCATTATCGCTTCGAATGAATTTTAATGCACCAGGGAGTTCAGTAAAAAGTCTCAAAGCCAAGCTCCGAAAGTGTGAAAACACTTCATCCTTGCTGGCAAGAAAGAAGACCCAAGAGTAGCGAGAGAAATCGTCGACAATAACAAGTACATACCACTTGCCGCCTAAAGAACTAACCCGAGAAGGACCTACAGTGTCCATATGGAGAAGTTCTCCGGGCTGTTCAGTCATCACTGTGGTGACTGGCGAATGCGAAGCGGCAATCATTTTACCATGTCGACAAGGAGCGCAAACTAAATTCTTCTCAAACTTGAGCTTGGGCAATCCTCGGATCAAACCTAGGGCGCTCAGACGAGCGAGCAACTCAAAGCTCATATGCCCTAGTCTCCTATGCCACTTCCAAAGCTCAGAAGTCGAATGAGCAACAAGACAATGAGAAGAACCAGACGACTCTGAAAAGTCAGCTCCAAAAACTCTCCCAACCCTAAAGATCTTACACACCACAACGCCATCAGAATTGAGCACTTGCGAAGTATCGCGATGAAATCGCACTTCGAAGCCCTCATCAAGCAACTGAGATACAGACAGCAAATTGTATCCCAGGTTTTCAACCAAAGCAACATCTTTGAGAGTGAAGTTCGCGTTAATCCTTACCACACCTTTACCTTTCACTCTACTCCTTCGATTGTTTCCGAAGGTGATGTGTTCCCTTTGCTTGGTTGTGGTGAGGCTGGAGAACCAATTTGCATCTCCGGTCATGTGGCGCGAACAGCCGGAGTCCATGATCCACGTGCCCTCCAAGCCTCGACCTGTCGCCTACACATGATAAAAACGTCTCGATCGCTCAGTGCTGGGGTGAGTAAAATAATGGCGAGGCATCTAGCACTGAGTGACACGAGTAGTAGGCACAGTAAAAGCAGACGGTCTACGCACATGAAAATCAGAATGATGCAAAGTGCGAGGTCTACCTACATGCGAAGAACGCAAAGCATGACGAGGTCTCCTACTCTGACGAGGTACAAAGCTACTCGCCCGAGGTCTACCACCATATGGAACATGGTGAACACCTCGAGGAGCAAAACCTCTCCGAGAAGCACGAGGAGCCTCGAAAACAGGACGAGAGTAAAACTCAGACTCATGCATACCTAAAGATGGGTAATGCATGTCCTGATAGCTCATCGCCTGAGCACGTCGCTCATCCTTGATGCGACGGAAACAGAAACCAATCAAATGACCCGCCCTCTGACAATAAGAACAGTGAAACACTCTCCTGGGGGCACTCTCATGGGTCATAGGAGCAACTCTCACAGGCTCCTTGGGTTTCTTCTGAGTGGCTTTCTTGGGAGGATTTTTCTTGATAGGAGGAGTGGTTTTCTTTGGTGGATGGGTAGGCTTTTTGGCTGATGGGGTGTCCAACAGATCTCTCTCTTTCTCTAGGGTGGTGGGAGAGGTAAAAACAGTTTTGGTCTTACTGTCTGAAGCTATCCTCTCAAAACCCAAACCTAGAGCTACCCCTGCTCTGTCAGCACACAACTTGGTTTTGGCCAAGAGCAAATCCATCCTACCCTTTCCCTCAGTGCATTTGTTCACCACAGAAAGAAGGTATTCATTTTCTGACATGAGATTTTCATCACGCTCTCTGACAGTGCCTAGCTGGTCCTTAAGGGTGATGCAAGTGTCACAAACAGGTTGCACATCCTTAGAACTACCGGCCCTCTCCAATCTAGCCTCCAAATCATGAACATGCTTATCGCGTAAAGAAATGCTATCGCGTAATAAAGAGCAGTTCATGCAATCAATAATATCATGAGGTCTAGAATCCACCTCCAAAAGCTGCTTCTGTGCAGTCTCAAGCTCAGAGAGAGTTTGAGCATGTACAGAACGCAACTGAGCAAGCTCACTCATGACAACAGAACATGATTCACATTCAGCATCATCAAATTTAGACTTAAGCATGGCATATTCAGTAGATACATTTTCTAGCCTAAGTCTAAGGTCTTTTCTTTCTCTAGCGGCTTGCACAAGTAATCTATCCTGACCTAGCACAACTTCATTTAGCTCATCTAATTTAATTAGAAGCTGGTCAGATGATAGGTTTACCTCAGATGAGTCAAGCTCATCGCCGCTGTGATCGCTGTCGGCCATGAAGCAAAGGCCGGTGAAGTCACGTCCCTTCTTGTCCTTCTTGTCCTCCTTCCTTGGGGACTCCTCCTCCTCAGAGCTCGACTCCTCAGTTGAGGATGTGTCGATGTCGCTGAGAGCAGCAACAAATGCTCTGGAAGCGGCCTTGGCTACTTTCTTAGCCATCTTGCCGCGCTTGCCCTTCACAAAGGGCTTCCTCTCCTTTTTGTGGAATTTGGGGCGGTCACTCTCATCTCTCTTTTTGACCTTGGGGCAATTAGCCTTGATGTGAGAGGTGTCGCCACATTCATAGCAGCCACTAAAACCACTTCTCCGCTGATCCCGTCTCTCATGATGAAAGCGGGTGAACCTCCGGGCAATGAGAGCAAGCTCATCATCAGCTAGAGTGTCCACCTGCTCCTTTGTGACGGAGACCAGGGAGGACAAAGCAAAACCATCTGCAAGAACACAAGTGCCTGATGTGCTTGGTTCTGCAGTGGTGCCACGGCTAGTGCTAGAAACCAATGCCAATGGCTGTGGCAAGGAGCTTCTGTGCACTGCAAGAGATGCCTTGGCAATCTCTGTGGACTTCAGCTTGCTAAAGAGTTCATCACAGGTTAGAGTGTCATAGCCTGTGGACTCCTCAATGCTGGATATCTTCACTTCCCATATGCTACGATCAAGAGCATAGAGAAGCTTGATAGCCCTATCGTAATCACTGTAAGCAAGCGTCCCGTTGGATCGCAAGTTACTCACTATCGCGTCAAAGCGAGAAAACATGGCATCTATAGATTCACCAGGTGCCTGCACAAACAGCTGATACTGTTGGTTGTAGGTGCTTTGGCGCCTGGCCTTAATCTGAGCAGAGCCCTCATGAAAGACAGTGAGTGTTGTCCAAATCTCCCTAGCAGTCCTAAGGTGCTGCACCCTATCAAACTCACTCCGACTCAAACCAATGAACAGTATGTTCCTTGCCTTCGAGTTGGCAATATACTGATCTTTCTCAGTTTGAGTGGTGCGGGTATCAGGGATGGAGTATTGTGAGTCCACAATCTCCCAAATTGCATTTCCTTGGCTTAACAAGTAAGCCTCCATGCGCACCTTCCAGTATGCAAAATCTGTCCCATCGAACAGAGGAATTTTACTGCCTCTATCCATGTCGCCAACAGATCACAAAACCGGTTAAGGTCAACTGGTGATCTTAACCCGCTCTGATACCAATTGTTGGACCGGAAACGGCGACCAGAGGGGGGGGTGAATGGGAGCTTTTAAAATTTCGGGCTAAAAACTTAGCCTTCGGTTCTGTTCTGTCTCCGGCGGAACAGGCTTCGAACACTACCTTCGAAGGTCTGGTTCGGAGGTACCTCGACACCTTCGAACACAGGCTTCGGAGGAACAAAAGTTCGAAGCCAAGAAGACTTTGCTCCACTTACAACCCTCGGAAATCTACTCTGCTAAGTCAGTGCAAGCTCCGCACACGAGGTGCATCGAGCAGGCTTCGCACTTCACCCTTCGCAAGAGTGGACAGCCCTCTGAGGACTTCGACCAAGTACTTGGCGACAACAACTGGTGCTGGGCTTCGTACACGAAGGTCTACACGCACACACAACGGACTACGCTAAGGGCTTCGACACAAGAAGCACTACGGGAAACGATCAGGGCTTCACTAGTAAGCAGCGAGGTCTTGCCTCGTGTTGCACAGAGCGACAGCACACTGAAAAACACACTTCGCACAAAACACCCTTCGCCTAGACAGGCTTCGGTGCACTAAAAACAAGCGAGGTATGTAATGCGAGCTCAAGCAAAAAGCACAGGAAAACAGGGCTTCGCCGCTTGAACAAGGAACACAAAATATATTGAACTCTGGATGAAAACCAGCGAGGTCTGTGTACAGGAGCTCAACAGTAAATGCTCAAAGTGTTAAATGTTACCTACCGAGCCCCCATATTTATAGCCCACGGCTTCATCCTAAGGAAGTGACTACTTTACCCCTAGGGTTTACAACAGATTTGTCTCTACAGAACTAAGGGGTACAAAAGGTAGTCCACCTTTATTTTGGAGGCTTCTCTGTCAGCTGCAGAGGGGACAGTGTCAGCCTTTTTCAGAACAGACAGTGTCAGCCTTTACAGTGTTGACTTCTGGAACCTCCCTTCGCACGCGAGGGGTGCGGAAGCTTCGGCGAGAAGCCTGCAGCCTGTTGGCCTTCGCTCCGCCGAAGAAGTCCTTCGATACAGTGACAGTTTTGAGCCGAAGCCGTCAAAGCCCTTGGGCCTTCGCACCACCACCTCCGGAGTGGATCACCATGGCTTCTCAGCTACTCCGAGCTCGAACACCGTCCGTCCGTGTACCGAAGCCATGAATGGCCGAAGCACCACAAGTCATCCTCACTCCGAAACCCCACCTTCGGAGTACCACCCTTCGAAGTCCCTCCTTCGTCCAAGGCCTCCGCATGAAGCATTCCATGAGCACTCCGTCGCAGTGCCTCTCCCCGAGCACACTCCTCGACGAGCCTCACCCGGACCATGCCTTCGATGCGCCTCGACTTCTGAGACCTTCGTCGGGTAACCTTCGAGTGTCTCCCTCCGGAGCACACTTCGAACCCTTGCCTCCGCAGAGGACTTGGTCCACCAACTCCGAAGTCACTCCATCCGGAGTACCTTCGAAGTGCCTCACCTCTGAGGACTTTGTCTCGGAGCACCTTCAGCCGGAGCCACGCTCCGCACTCTCTGCCTTCACCTGGCACGTCTCGACCCGAGGACCGACCCGGACCACCTTCGCAGCCACCGTGACGAAGCTCCCCGCTCCCCTGGCATCAAGCCTCCCGCTTGACCCAGGTTCACCCGGCTCGAACCCTGTCCGTCGCCTCCGAAGTCCCTGCGCACCACCGACAAGCAGACAAGTGTATCCAGTACTCCGGAGACCTCTCCGGGTTAGCAACCTCCGGCACACACTCCGGTGTACCGCCCAAAGTACCGAAGCCTTCGGTACGAACCCAGTCATCGTGTACTGTCGGACCCCTCCGACAGGTACACTCCGCTGCACAGCTGCAGCAAGCAAACACCGAACACACTCCGGTGACACACCTCCGAACACCCTTCGGAGGTACCACCTCCGAAGCCCCTCCGGAGGTACCCTTCGAACAGAGGGTAAATAATCCTGTCAATCACTCATCACATACACTGAAACCACCCTTGGTTTCTCAGTCGGTGAAGACCTCACACCGATTCCCCACAAGGTAGTGTCTCCATATCTTCAAGGCATGAACCACGGCTGCTAACTCCAGGTCGTGGGTTGGGTAGTTCAGCTCATGCGGTCTCAGCTGTCAGGAGGCGTAGGATATTGAGGAGCCATGCTGAATAGCGTGGGCCTCATGGCTCCAGATGTGATGAGTCATTGTCAACGATAGTCAAAGAGGACTGAGAAGAGTGAAGATCTGCTATTTCATGGGCCGCGTGTGACTCAGGTACACGGGCAGCGAGCGACGGTCGGGCTAAGAGAGCTGCGGAGTCGGGCTGGCCTAATCTGGGTACATGGGCCAGAAGCAGCAGAAGACCCACTGGGCTGTTGACCAGGATTGACTCAGGTACACGGGCGGTGAGTGATTGCCGGGCTGAGAGAGCTACGGAATTAGGCCGGCCCAATCCGGGTACCTGGTGCAAAGTCGGTGGAGGCTTTGTCAGTTTCAGCGCAAAACTGACAACCACTGATCTTGTATCGGACTGTCCAGAAGAGAAGTCGTAGTTGCTACGAAAGCTTAGCTTCCGGATAAGTCATCTGTATCTCTAGGCCCACAGTCAGTCAGTCGAGTCTGTAAAAATTCCTAAGGGCAGTTGAGTCTTTTCCTTTATTTCAACGTCTGTAAAAAACCCTAAGGGGCTGGTGGAATATTCCTAGTATTGGGCAGCCTATAAATATGGCCCCAATCCCTAGGGTTAGGTCACCCTTTTGCTGAAATCATTTCTTACTCTATTGGGTCATTTTGTCTCCAGCACTTTTTCTCTCCTGCTCCTGTTCATGTGCGCCTCCAGGCTCCTTTGCAAGAAGTTTCTATTCCTGTACTCTCTCTATTCTTTTTAATGCAGTGTGATTCTATTTCCTGTTCTTGTTGTGGGGTGTGCAACGATTTCTCTAAATCTGAAGCTTCGTTTGTTGTGCTCTGCGATTTTATTCCTTAGCATTTGTGTCTCTGTTGCTTCTATTCTTCGTGAGGAGTACTAGTTCTTGCCTGTAGCAAGTAGTACTACTTCCTGTACCAACAGTACACTAGCCTTGCTTTTTCCTGCACAACTTTTTGATCGAGTAGACAGGGCCAAAGTCTCTTTTCTGGCTGTTTCTGGAGAAGCCCCTTCTCTCTGTTCGAAGTCCCTCAGCTCCGTGAGGCAGGCTTCAATCTGACATCCTCGAGGGCTTCGCTCGAACTTCGACTTCACTTTATGTACTGTGTTTCTAGCTTCGAAGTACGTTTTGTGCTCTGTCAGCTTGACATACTTCGACAGTCTTAGCGAAGGTGTTCTCTGTCTCGAGTTGTTCGAAGTCAATACTTCCACAGGCTTCGAAGTTAGCTTCGAAGCTAGTCTCTCTGGTAGACTTCGCTCGACGTGAGTTCCTTCTTGCTATCATTTTCGAAGGTCACAGTGTGTAAGTTCGGAGCTTGTCTTTCGAAGTTAACCCTTGGAGCGAAGGTCTCAACTTTGGTTGTCATACCTCGACCAACCTAGCTTCAAAGGTTGAGCGTAGGCTTCGATTTCGTCTTGCTGCCGTGTGTTTGGCTTCGCCTATCTTTCGGAGGTTGCTTTTCTGTGTACTGTGTTCGAAGCTTTCTGTTCGAAGTCTAGCCTTCGAAATACGTTGTTCGAAGCAGGCTTCGATACTCTCATACCTCACTTCAAAGCACACTTCGCTCTCTGCCACACTCGAACTAGGCTAGACCAAACAAACCTTCGGCACGTCAACGACAACCTTCGCTCAACTTCGACACAGTGAAGCAGGCTTCGGCACTGCGAAGCAGGCTTCGACACAGCGAAGCAGGCTTCGCCAAGTTTCGAACAGGAGACAAATTTGAACAGTAACTTCTCATCTCACTTTATATACACTTAGATCATCCATTGAGAAGTTTGACCTGCCATGTCTTGAATATTTTGTTTATCTGCCTATTAGCACTGCATTGGTGTTTCTCTGATTTTGTCACCTATTGATTCTAGGCCAGATACCTTTAGACTTAGGCTTTTTGTTCACTCTCTGCTGCTTAGTCTTTTGAGGTGCGTTGGGTGTTGGGAGCAGGCCATTGATTCAAAAGAATTTTTAGGCGCCCATTCACCCCCCTCTGGTACTACTTTCGGTCCTACAAGTGGTATTAGAGCCTGGTTAGGGTTTTTCCATACCTTAACCAGTTCTAAACCCCAGTAGTGATCATGACGTCTCCTGGCAAGGTCCCGTCCTTGGAAGCCTATGCTATAACTATTGGAAGACTCGCATGCGAGCCTATCTTATGAGCCAATGCTCGGACATTTGGGACATTTGCGTTCACGATACGTTTGTTATGTTGCCAATTGCTGAGCATGGTTCTCCTGGTATCATTTCCCAGCATCTGAGCAATAGTAAAGCTGTGAACATTTTGTTTTCTGGTTTAGGTCCCACTGAGTTTGAGCGTGTGAGCCATCTCTCCACTGCGAGAGAGATCTGGGCTACCCTCAAGGCACACCATGAGGGAACAGCCCAGGTCAAGGCTCGTCTCTATCAGACCTACCGGCGTGAGTATGAGAACTTCACACAAAAGCCGGGTGAATATGTTAAAGCGTTGTTTGGTCATTTTCAATCGATCATTAACAAGCTTCGGGATAACAAGGCTGAGGGTGCTCAGTTAGTCTCAGATCATGAGCAAGCGCTCAAGGTTCTCCATACCTTGGACCCAAAGATCTGGGAGATCAAGGTATCCTCTATCGTTGAGAGCACTTCTTATGATACCTTGACCATTTCTGAGTTATTTAGCAAGCTGAAGGCCACTGAGGTTGATATCCAGCTGAGATCAAATCTCACTGGTTCTGGATCAAAGTCCCTGACCCTTGCTACACCTTCTGTTGATCCCACTTCTGTGAGCTGTGCTGGGTTCTCTTTGATGTCTATCATTGAGGACCAGCTTGAGTCTTTGGGAGATGATGATTTGTGTCTTTTTAACAACCGGGTGCGTCGTGTTTATGACAAGAGAATGTTCAAAAGACACGGCACAAAATCCGGGTGCTTTGAGTGTGGTGATTCAGGACACTTCATCGCCGACTGCCCCAAGCGCAATGGACACAAGAAGGGCACCGGTGGTGGCTTCCACGACTCCGGCAAGCACGATAGCTCTTCCTTCAACAAGGGCAAGCCGAAGACCAGATTCTTCAAAAAGGCCCTGAAGGACTACCGGCGAGAGAACAAGAAGCGCGACAAGGCCTTCTTCGTCGAAATGGAGAAGAGCTACTCCAAGCAGTCCACGTCTTCTTCCTCTTCATCGAGCTCAAGCGATGAAGAGATCGTCATCAGGAAGGGGAAGGACAAGGACAATCCGGTGGGCCTCTGCTTCATGGCCTTCGGGGACAGACCGAAGAGCCGCTCACATCAGCACCGAAGATCCCGCAAGAGCTTCTGCTCAATGGCTCTTGGGGATAAGGAAGAGAAGAGCTCCTCCGATGACTCCGACGACGACGACAACCAGGTATCATCCTATGAACGCGAAATCGTTGATTTATTTGAGAGCAATCGTCAGGAGTTAAAATATCGGGAAAAACTGCTTAGAGGGGCCAAGAAGAGGATAGATGAGTTGGAGAGTGAGCTTGCCGTAGCCAACGACAGAATTGAGAGTCTATCTTCTCCCCCCTACTTGGGTGATAGCTGTGAGTGCCCGAATTGTGAGGTGCTTCTGTGTGACCTGTCGACTCTGAAGTCCAGGTACACAGAAAGGGTTGATGAGAGGGACGTTTTGGCCACTGAGCTTGAAAGCGCTCAGCTGGAGCTGAAAGATGCTCAAGCCACTGTCGTCGTCCCAGGCTGAGCTGAAAGCCAAGGGCGATGAGCATTTGGGGGATTTGGAGAGAGTGAGAGCTGAGCTGGCGTAGACTAGGCTAGAGCTTGAGACACTGTCAGTTCCACCCACTGTCTGTGAGAACTGTTTGTCTCTTAGAATGGAATTGATCAAGCTGAAAGCCGAAAATTCTGTCCAAGTAGAGAGTGAGTGTGAGACCTGCTTGTCTTAGGTGGAGGTTCTAGCTTCCTTGAGAGAGGAGCTAGCTGATTCTCAAAATGAGAACTTTTACCTCCGTTCTATCCTGAGTTGGATCAGTGCCAGAGAGCCACAGCTCGGCATGATGATCCAGCAGTTTAAGAGGCAGGATGGGTTTGGGGTAGGTTACACCTACACCAAGGCTGACTTTGAGAGTGCCATTAGCCGGGCAGTGGAGTGGTGTAAAATGACTCCTGAGTAGAGATACCCTAAGACTCACTCCACTGAGTCCTCCTAGGCTTGTCAGCCCAAGGATGGAGTGATCCATGAACCACCCAAAGCTCCACCCAAGAAACCTATCTGGGTTCCAAAGCCCAAACACCTCCACACTTCTCTTGACTCTCTTCCTGGACCCTCTCAACCCAAGAAGACAGCACCTAACACCACTAAGCCCAAGAATACCAAGCCTCAACCACATCTCAAGAAGCCCACATACCATTATGAGTTTTGTTAGAGAGACGGGCATCTTGCAGAGTTTTGCTTCAGGAGGAAGCGGGTTGAGAGAGCAGAGAGAGCTCGTGGTGATCAGGAGCAGTTCTACCAGCAGGGTGGTAGATTGCAGGTTCCTCGACGCGGGAAGAGGCTAGAGGCCAGGCCGCGTCGTGTAGGTGGTGGTAGGGGATACGGCTTTCATGCCCGTGCTCCAGATGGTGGTGTTCGTTCCGGCAGAGCTCCAGGCCATGTAGGCTACGGTCCTGGACCTCGTGGCCGAGGCTTTAGGCAGAACCGAGGACCGTGCTTTGAGCCGCGTTTTGGTCCGGACTCTCATTATGGTTTCTGCTTTCCGTCTTTTGAGCAGATGGCTCGACACTAGTTTAGCTCTTTTGCTAAACCTGGTGCCGGACCATTTGCTCCCACTTACAGCCACTGATTGTGCAGGATTGGGGACTGGAGGACGTTTGGATCATGGACTCAGGATGTTCTCGTCACATGACGGGACATCGCAGATGGTTCTCCAGTCTCACTCCCCCGAGCTCCAAAGAATACATCACATTCAGGAACAGTTGTCAAGGGAAAGTAAGTGGCATTGGCTCAATTCGCATTTCAGATCATTTCTCCTTGAAGAATGTTGCCTTGGTTAAGAATTTGAACTTCAATTTGATTTCTGTTTCGCAACTTCTTGAGGATGGTTTGGAAGTGCGTTTTAAGAAGGGTAATTCTTCTGTGATTGATTCTAGAGGGTCTTTGATTTGCCAGATTTTACCATTCGGTAAAGTTTTTCGAATTGACTTCTCTAGTTCTTTTGGCCCTTCTCGCTGTTTGATTGATGGATCCTCCTCTGAGCTCTGGAAGTGGCATAGGAGGTTAGGTAATTTGAGTTTTGATCTGCTAGTCAGGTTGAGCTCTATGGACCTCATCCGAGGATTGCCCAAGCTTAAGTTGGAAAAGGATTTAGTTTGCCATCCCTGTCGTCATGGGAAAATGTTTGCTGCTTCTCACTCACCTGTGACTCAGGTGATGACTTCGTATCCGGGCGAGCTGTTACATTTGGACACTGTTGGTCTAGCTCGGGTACGTTCAGTCCGTGGAAAGTGGTATGCGCTTGTCATTGTTGACGACTTTTCTCGTTTCTCGTGGGTTTTCTTTTTGGAGTCTAAGGATGAAACTTTTCAGTTTGTTCATGACCTGATTCTGAAGCTGAAGAATGAGAACAATGGTCGGATGTGAGCAATTCGCTCTGACAATGGCTCTGAGTTCAAGAACTCTCAGTTCATCAGCTTCTGTAGTGATCAGGGTCTTGACCATCAGTTTTCTTCTCCTTACACTCCCCCACAGAATGGCGTTGTGGAACGAAAGAACCGCATGCTAGTCGAGATGGCCAGGACGATGCTCGATGAGCACAGGACTCCTAGGCATTTTTGGGCTGAAGCCATGAACACGACTTGCTATCTGGCCAACCGCATTTTTCTTAGAGCTTACCTAGGTAAGACCTCGTACGAATTGTGGTTTGGCAGACAGCCCAAAGTGAGCCACTTGCGAGCGTTTGGCTGCAAGTGCTTTGTGCTCAAGAAGGGAGGGCATTTGGACAAGTTTGAGTCTCGTTGCTGGGGTGGTGTTTTTCTTGGTTACGCTTTGCATTCTTGAGGCTTTCGAGTTTGGAACCTCGACTCCCAGCAGCTTGTCGAGACTTGTGAGGTTTCGTTTGATGAGTCCTTGCCTTCTTTGACTCCTTCTTTTGAGCTTTCTGGTAATGATAAGCTCGGAGAGTCCATCTTCGAGGAAGATGAGGATACTCCAGCTGCTGATGAGGGTGGGCCTTCTGCGCCTCCTGTAGAGCCCACGCCTTCTGAGACTTCGACTGAGGACGAGGGCGGACCTCTGATCACTTCTTCCACTTCGATCGAGCCCCCTCAGTCGAGTCCAGAGGTGCCAGCTGCTGACTCCAGTGAGGTGACTTCAGATCACCAGGGAACCTGACCAGTTCAGTGTGATCACCCCTCAGAGCTCATCATTGGTGATTTGACTGAAAGAACTTTGCGTTCATCTGGTAACTCTCTTGCTGTATTTGCTGAATCTGCTTTTGTTGCATCTTTTGAGCCCAGAGATGTTTCTCATGCTCTTTCTGATTCTAATTGGATTAATGCTATGCAAGAAGAGCTTGAGAACTTTGTCCGCAATCGGGTTTGGACACTAGTTGAGCCGCCACCAGGATGCAACCCCATAGGCACCAAGTGGGTGTTCAAGAACAAACAAGGTGAAGATGGGGTTGTGGTGTGCAACAAGGCTCGATTAGTTGCCTAGAGTTTTTGCCAGAAAGAGGGTATTGATTTTGAAGAAACTTTCGCCCTTGTTGCCCGTCTTGAGTCCATTCGCATTCTCTTAGCTTTTGCCGCTTCGAAGGGTTTTAAGCTTTTTCAAATGGACGTTAAGAGTGCTTTTCTGAACGGGTTCATAGAGGAGGAAGTTTATGTTAGGCAGCCCCCCGGTTTTGAGAACCCTAAGTTTCCTCGACATGTTTTTAAGCTTCAAAAGGCTTTATACGGGTTGAAGCAAGCCCCCAGGGCTTGGTATGACCGGTTGAAGCAATTTTTGTTGGGGAAGGGCTTTGTGATGGGTTTGGTGGATAAGACTCTCTTTTTGCTCAGAGTTGCTTCAGATTTCTTAGTTGCTCAGATTTACGTGGACGGTAGTATTTTTGGCGGTACTACTGATTCTCTTGTGTCCAAGTTCTCTGAGCAGATGCACAGTGAGTTTGAGATGAGCCTCATGGGTGAGCTCAAGTACTTCTTAGGGCTCCAGATCAAGCAGACCAAGGACGGCACCTTCATCCACCAGGGTAAGTATACTAGAGACATGCTGAAGAAGTTCGACTTTGGTGGAGAGCTGAAGCCTCAGATGATCCCAATGGGTACGTCTGGGGGCCTGGACAAGGACGAGAGTGGCGTCAAGGTCAACGAGAGGGAGTTTTGAGGGATGATTGGTTCGCTATTGTACTTAACGGTGACAAGACCAGACATACAGTTCGCCGGGGGACTTTGCGCGCGTTTTCAGTCTTCACCACGCGCGTCTCATCGGCAGGTTGTCAAGCACATCTTCAGGTATCTCACTTATGCGCCTGATCTTGGTCTTTACTATTCAGCATCATCATCTCTTGATCTATCTGGCTTTTCGGATGCTGACTTTGGTGGGTGCCGGTTGGATCGCAAGTCGACTTTCGGTACTTGCCAGTTTCTTGGTTCGTCTCTTATTTCTTGGTCTTCTCGAAAGCAATCTAGAGTTGCTCTTTCGACCACTGAGGCTGAGTATGTAGCTGCTGCTAGCTGCTGCTCACAGTTGGTTTGGATGATTTCCACTCTGTGAGATTTTGGGTTGTTCTTTCCTACCAGGGTTCCATTGTTTTGCGACAGCACCAGTGCTATTAGTGTAGGGAAAAACCCTTGTCTCCATTCAAAAACCAAACATATTGATGTGCGCTTTCATTTTCTGCGGGATCAATATGAGAAAGGTGTCATTGACCTTGTTCATGTTGATACCCATCATCAGTTGGCTAACATTTTCACCAAACCCCTAGATCAGTCTACCTTTGAGCGTTTATGAGGGGATTTGGGTGTTGTGTATCCTTTCTAGGATATTTTGCATCAGTTTTCTTTCTTCTTTTCTCTTTTCTTGAGTCTTTTTGTGTGTGTTCATATCTTGCATATTCACATATCACACTTTTGAGCTGCTTCTGTTATATGATTGAACTACTTTACTTATTCTAGCTGGTACATGCTTTTGAATACTTGTCAATGATCATGCCTTGGTTCAATTCACTTGATATGTCTGATATCTGTCATATGCATGGCTTTTATGCTTTAAACTTAAAAACATGATCACCATTGCTTCTGGTAACTAGCATGTGTAGGATGAATGTTCTTGCTATCTGTTACATGCCTTGTAGCTAGTTCCTGACTTAGCTGCAAACATGCAACTTGGACATCTTTCTGCTTTAAAAACATGGAAATGTGCTATAGAAATGATGAAAAATCAAGAAAAATGAAAATTACATGCCTTTTCATGCTTAACTTGAAAAGATCCAGGTGGGTTTGCTTTGTCGCATTGCATTGTTCTAGACTGCGTACCATAGCACTTTGGTATGAACTAGGACAGTGTAATGTATGTCAAGACCAATGTCTTAAGCTTCTGATGGTCCAGTTCTGGCCTAGGCTTGACTTGGTCGGTCAGCATAAGGTTTGACATGCAAATAACCCATGGCAAAAATGAAAAAGGAAAAAGAAAAAGCCTGAAAATTGAAATGATAACAAGTTTGCTGAAGCACTTTGTTTTGGACAATGCTTATCTTGGTAGATATCAGTTAGCCTTTGCATCTCATGCTTTACCTTGCTTGTCAACTGGAAAATGTGGTGATGCTTTTGTTTGCAAAAATTGAAAATGCGTGCTAATGACTTTCTTTAGATATCATCTGTTGCACTGATCATGCCATGTATCTTAGACAGTATGTCTTTTGCTGTATCTATTAGATATTGTAATTGCAGTCAATCATATCTGAGAAGCATGCTTTATTCACTCCACCTGCACCCTAGCAGGCCCGTCTCCAGAAAAATGAGGCCCCGGAACGAGACTATAATAGAGGCTTTAAAATTACAAAAAATAAGATGTACTTAATAATGTATACTTCAGAACTATAGTGTTTACCTCATGTTCTACTAAAAAGAACATCCGCCTTGTGTTTCTTGAAATAAAATCTTCAATTATGCCTTCATAATCAGTATCCTCGAAGACATCATTTTCAATTGATATCATTGCCAATCCATTGAGTCTTTCTTGTGTCATAGTAGAACGCATGTAAGATTTCAACAACTTTAGTTTAGAAAAGCTTCTTTCTGCAGATACAACAGTAACCGAAATGGTTAACAAAATTATATATGCAATGATGACATTTGGATAAAAGGGATGCTTTTTTAGAAACTTCAAAATATCAAGAGGACCCATAGATTTCTTTAGTAAATCTTGGATCAAAATCAACTCCCCAAATAATTCCGTCCCATCAATATCTTTGTATTCTTTACTCTTAAGGGCATCCTCCATATTAACACAAGTAACCATCACACTTTTATCATGTAAAGATCGCAACTTATCTGAAGTAAACAAAAAAACAAAAGTTTTTTCATACCCTTGATATTGTTCAAATCTCCGTAGATGCTAATACACGAAGTCAGTAAGTCACATATGATGCATCTGGCCTATGGGCATCTGGCGGACTGGCCGAGCAGCACTTACAGCTGGTTGGGTCTTCTCGTATAAGAAAAGTATCAGCAATAGCTAATGGCTATGGGCTTTAAATATTTGAAATTTGGAGGCCCGGTTAACTTTGGGGGGCCCTGTGCCGTTGCCCAGATGGCACTTGGCCATCGACGGGCCTGCACCCTAGTTGCATTCATCGCATATTTTGAGGGGGAGTTGCATTTCAGGGGGAGTCTGTGTCTTTTTCGAGTGCTTGATGAGTTCACTTGTCAACAAGGGGGAGAAATTTTGGGATAAGAGTTTAAGGGGGAGTTTTTGTCTCGCTTATTTTTTTTGATATCCTTGTTGATGTTTCTGAGATCGCACTCATTTTGAGCTTTTACAGTTTGGTTAACCATAATGACCGCTTCTTGCTTTTGTTCGGCTTTTGGTCATTAGGGTTAAACTTTTACTTTATTTTCTCCTTCTTTGTTTTTCTTGTGTTTTGTTTTCGTGTTTCCACAGTTGTCTGCAGGTACTGAAGAGCTGAAGAAATGAAGTGTTGACAATGCACTCATCAAGGGGAGATTGAGGAGCCATGCTGAATAGCGTGGGCCTCATGGCTCCAGATGTGATGAGTCATTGTCAACGATAGTCAAAGAGGACTGAGAAGAGTGAAGATCTGCTATTTCATGGGCTGCGTGTGACTCAGGTACACGGGCAGCGAGCGACGGTCGGGCTGAGAGAGCTGCGGAGTCAGGCTGGCCTAATCTGGGTACATGGGCCAGAAGCAACAGAAGACCCACTGGGCTGTTGACCAGGATTGACTCAGGTACACGGGCGGTGAGTGATTGCCGGGCTGAGAGAGCTGTGGAATCAGGCCGGCCCAATCCGGGTACCTGGTGCAAAGTCGATGGAAGCTTTGTCAGTTTCGGCGCAAAACTGACAACCACTGATCTTGTATCGAACTGTCCAGAAGAGAAGTTGTAGTCGCTACAAAAGCTTAGCTTACGGATAAGTCATCTGTATCTCTAGGCCCACAGTCAGTCAGTCGAGTCTGTAAAAATTCCTAAGGGCAGTTGAGTCTTTTCCTTTATTTCAGCGTCTGTAAAAAACCCTAAGGGGCAGGTGGAATATTCCTAGTATTGGGCAGCCTATAAATAGGGCCCCAATCCCTAGGGTTAGGTCACCCTTTTGCTGAAATCATTTCTTACTCTATTGGGTCATTTTGTCTCCAGCACTTTTTCTCTCCTGCTCCTGTTCATGTGCGCCTCCAGGCTCCTTTGCAAGAAGTTTCTATTCCTGCACTCTCTCTGTTCTTTTTAATGCAGTGTGATTCTATTTCCTGTTCTTGTTGTGGGGTGTGCAGCGATTTCTCTAAATCTGAAGCTTCGTTTGTTGTGCTCTGCGATTTTATTCCTTAGCATTTGTGTCTCTGTTGCTTCTATTCTTCGTGAGGAGTACTAGTTCTTGTCTGTAGCAAGTAGTACTACTTCCTGTACCAACAGTACACTAGCCTTGCTTTTTCCTGCACAACTTTTTGATCGAGTAGACAGGGCCAAAGTCCCTTTTCTGGCTATTTCTGGAGAAGCCCCTTCTCTCTGTTCGAAGTCCCTCAGCTCCGTGAGGCAGGCTTCGATCTGACATCCTCGAGGGCTTCGCTCAAACTTTGACTTCACTTTATGTACTATGTTTCTAGCTTCAAAGTACGTTTTGTGCTCTGTCATCTTGACATACTTCGACAGTCTTAGCGAAGGTGTTCTCTGTCTCGAGCTGTTCGAAGTCAATATTTCCACAGGCTTCGAAGTTAGCTTCGAAGCTAGTCTCTCTGGTAGACTTCGCTCGACGTGAGTTCCTTCTTGCTGTCATTTTCGAAGGTCACAGTGTGTAAGTTCGGAGCTTGTCTTTCGAAGTTAACCCTTGGAGCGAAGGTCTCAACTTTGGTTGTCATACCTCGACCAACCTAGCTTCGAAGGTTGAGTGTAGGCTTCGATTTTCTCTTGCTGCCGTGTGTTTGGCTTCGCCTATCTTTCGGAGGTTGCTTTTCTGTGTACTGTGTTCGAAGCTTTCTGTTCGAAGTCTAGCCTTCGAAATACGCTGTTCGAAGCAGGCTTCGATACTCTCATACCTCACTTCGAAGCACACTTCGCTCTCTGCCACACTCGAACTAGGCTAAACCAAACAAACCTTCGGCACGTCAACGACAACCTTCGCTCGACTTCGACACAGCGAAGCAGGCTTCGACACAGTGAAGCAGGCTTTGGCACTGCGAAGTAGGCTTCGGCACAGCGAAGCAGGCTTCGCCATGTTTCGAACAGGAGACAAATTTGAACAGTAACTTCTCATCTCACTTTATATACACTTAGATCATCCATTGAGAGGTTTGACCTGCCATGTCTTGAATATTTTGTTTATCTGCCTATTAGCACTGCATTGGTGTTTCTCTGATTTTGTCACCTGTTGATTCTAGGCAAGATACCTTTAGACTTAGGTTTTCTGTTCACTCTCTGCTGCTTAGTCTTTTGAGGTGCGTTGGGTGTTGGGAGCAGGCCATTGATTCGAAAGAATTTTTAGGCGCCCATTCACCCCTCCTCTGGTCGCTACTTTCGGTCCTACAGATATCACCTTCCCATCTTGCATTAAGACACATCCTAAACCTTGGCGAGAAGCATCGCAGTAGACGTGAAAGTCTTTTTGGATGTCAGGTAGGGTCAGGATTGGGGCTAACACGAGCTTCTTCTTGAGGGTCTGGAAGCTTTCTTCACAATCTGGGGTCCATTCAAATTTTACTTCCTTCTACAACAGCCTGGTCATAGGTTTGGCGATCTTCGAAAAATTCTCGATGAACCGGCGGTAGTATCCGGCCAATCCGAGAAAACTCCGGATCTCGGTCACGGTCGTGGGCTGCAACCAGTTGGTTACCGCTTCCACGGTGGTTGGGTCCACTGCTATTCCTCCAGCAGATATAACATGACCGAGGAACTTCACCTCTAACGACCAAAACTCGCACTTGTTGTATTTGGCGTACAGTTGCTGCTCCCTTAGCTTTCCGAGGGTCAGACGGAGGTGGGTTTCGTGTTCTTCCTTGGTCTTGGAGTAAACGAGGATATCGTCGATGAATACCACGATGAACTTGTCCAAGAAGTCCATAAATACATTGTTCATCATGTTCATGAAAAAGGCAGGGGCATTCGTGAGTCCGAACGACATCACAGTATACTCGTAGAGTCCATAGCGGGAGGTGAAGGCGGTCTTGGGTATGTCTTCTTCTCTAATCCTCAATTGGTGATAACCTGACCTAAGGTCAATCTTGGAAAACACCGAGGATCCTTTCAGTTGATCGAACAGGTCATCGATCCAAGGCAATGGGTACTTGTTCTTGATGGTTACGTCGTTCAAGGCTCTATAGTCCACGCACATCCTTTTAGTCTTGTCCTTTTTCATGGCAAAGATGACCGGTGCACCCCAGGGTGAGGTACTCGGTCGGATGTAATCTTTCTGCTCCAAGTCTTCGATGTTGCTCTTGACTTCGGCTAATTCATTGGCGGCCATCCGGTATGGGCGCTTGGAGATTGGAGTGGTCTCGGGGACAAGTTCGATTCTGAATTCGATGTCTCGCTTGGGAGGCATTCCTGGTAGGTCCTCGGGGAAGACATCCATAAACTCCTTGACGATGGAGCACTTCTTCAAGAGCTAGAGAGTGAAGAGATGCTTCAGGGGGTTTGCGGCTGGTCATCCAAAAAGTGACGGCTTTGCCTTCGGGGTTGGTCACTATTACAGACTTGTTGGCATAGTCGATCACTCCCTTGTACCTCATCAACCAATCCATCCCTAGGATGAGGTCGAGTCCGGTGCACTTAATGAGGACTGGCTCTGCCCGGAACGATACTCCTTGTATCTCTATCTTAACCTTAGGACTGTATAAGTGGGCTAAGGTTTTATTGCCTGGAGTGGCAATCATCATGGGGATGGACAGAGGGAGTACGTCCAAGCCGTTGGTTTTCACAAAATCTTCCGAGATGAAAGAATGTGTTGCTCCAGAGTCAAATAAAATCATAACTGGTATGGAATTTGCAGTAAACGTATCGAGCATGACTTCGGGAGCCTCCTGAGCTTCCTCCGTGGTGATGTGATTGACGCGGGCACGAACCGCCTGGTTGGGTGCCGCGCCTTGGGGTGGGGACACTGGTGCGAATAGTGCCCTTCCTTCCGGCAGTTGAAGCAAATGACCAACCTTCCTTGATGATCCTTCAAGAGCGGGGCCTTGGTGGCGGGCGTCGGCTGAGCGGCCGGAGTTGGTGGAGCGGGACGGGGATTCCCGGCGTTGGATCCACCGGCGGCGTGAGGCGGCCTGTAGGCGGGCCGAGGATGCTATGCGGGTGCTGGTGGCGAAGGGACGAAGCGGGGCCTCTGAGAATTCGCCTGCTGATGCTTGATGGCGATCATCTTCCTCTTCTTTAGGTCCAACTTGTTTTGCTCAGTCTCTTGGATGAGCACTTTATTCACCAACCGTTGAAAGTCGGCGTAGTCGGTGGCGACGAGCTGGATGGACAGCTCATCCTTAAGTCCCCGGAGGAACTTGGCCTAGCGGAGGGTGTCGGTCTGCACTTCCTCTAGCGCGTAGCGTGCCAGATGGTTGAATTCATGGAGATACTCCATGACGGTCCGATTGCTTTGCCGCAGGTCGCGGAACTCCTACTGCTTCACCGCAATGACTCCGGCGGGGACGTTGGCGGCACGGAAGGTGATGGTGAACTCTGCCCATGTCACCACATGGTCCTCAGGCTGGGACTCACGGTAGTTGTCCCACCATTCGGCGGCGGGACCCTAGAGCTGGTGAGTGGCGAAGGCCACTCGCTCCTGGTCGGTGCAGGGGAGGAGGTCTAGTTTCTTCCCAATGGTGCGGAGCCAATCTCTGGACTCCATGGGGTTGGTGGTGCTAGAGAAGATGGGCGGGCGCACGCGCAGAAACTCCGAGAGTTGGGGAGCGGGTGCGGGTGCGGGAGGGGCAGGCTCCCCATTTTGTAGATGATCCAACTGAGTTTGTTGGTGCTGCATCTGAGTGAGGAGGGTGGTGATTAGCTGGTTCTGGTTTGCCATCATTTCCGCCAAGGTGGGATGGTTGGCGGATGGCGACCTAGAATGTCGTGGGCCTGTTGCACCCCAGTTGGGTACAACACCCTCGGGCGCGTCACGTCTTCCTCCTTCTCCGTTGTTGGAGCCGGTGTTCTGGTGGTCGGCCATCTTCTAAACATACGACGTTTTAAGGCAAAAAGACGATGAGTTAACAATATAATTAATATAGCTCATAAGGCTCATGCATACATGTCAATCAAGTGGTAAAATTGTTCATTACAATCAAGCTCTTATTCCATCCACAACACAACTCGTTGTAGACAGCACCACATACAAAAATTATTTTATTAGAAAGAAGTATCTAGCACCTACTCGCCACCGGAGGCGGTCTCCGTGCTCTCGGAACCATGGGTACGCGGCTCCCGAGGGATGGTGGGCTCGAAAAAGTTCTCGATGATTAGGTCGGAGACGAGGCCGGGGCGTGGTGCAGGGGCGCTAGCGGTGGAGGGTCTGGGTGTGGAGGGATGTGGCAGGATCCTCTTAGGGCGAGGGGCGGGCTCACGGATGGGCTTCCTCTTCCTCGGGAGGAGGGGAACCATCTCCGCAATGTCCTTCTGCAGCTGCATGATCTTGCGTTGTAGCTCGCCATTCTGCTGGATCAAGCTCTTCGTCTCTTCACGAAGAAACTCAACTGCCTCATGGTGCTCATCGGCGTCGAGCACCGCCTCAGTATGGAAGTCGTCCATAGCCTGAAGAAGACGTGACTGCTGGGCCATGACCGGATCACGCACGGAGTGAACTCCGAGGTAGATGCTACGGTAGGCACCGGGAGTGCGCTTCGGCACAAGCCGAAAGGATGAGTTCTGAAGACGATCATCATAGATCATCCTCAACTCCATGAGGGCCTGAAGGGTGACTTGTTGGCACGCGACGTCGAATGTGGGGCCCCCAAGCGCAGTGGTGTAGGGCGGCAGGTGCTCCCTGGAGCCGATGACGGTGAGGGAGACGTCGCAAGGCCCGGTAAACTCCTCCAAGTACACCCCTTGGAATTCGGGCTCGAAGAGGAACCCGGGGAATGTAAGCATCATGCGGAGCTCCCAGACGAAGCCCTCAAAGTGGCGGCAGTAGCTGTGGACTTGGTAGACAGGCATCTACAAAACAGCAAGTTGAAGAAAAGTGAGGGGAGGAACAAAGTTTATAAAGTAGGTTTTCGAGAAATAATTTTCTGCAGCTATTGGCTAGGCGGGTCTGTTTGGCTTCCTACAGTTAAGTCGGATCTGATACCATCTTGTAGCGCACCGATTTACCGAAATCGGAACATTATTGAATTTCCATAGAAAAACAATAACACAAGAGGTTCATCATGCGACAATCGTACATACGACAATATTCATGGTACGCAGACCATAATTATTACATCAGAGTTTTAATAAAAACAGTAATAAAGGTAATTAAAATGCATGACGAACGCCTTCTTCAAGATCTTTTCGCTTGACTTGGTCGCTACTCCAGACCGTCTTCATAGTAGGCATCCTCTGAGGTGTTCCACGGGTATGAGTACAAAAAGTACTCAACAAGCCACCGCAAATGCAAGTAATAATGCAGGATAATAACAAAGGAAGGATAACTGGCTAAAAGTGCGGAAAAGTACATTTTCAGTTATTGCAGTTAATGGAGTCAAATTTTATCATGCGGAAAGTAAACATGGACAACAATAACATCATCTAACTCGAGGAGTACATTTTACCTCCTCGCACAACAGTCCTTACATGTCAAACCATCATGCACATACATATCAAAAGTAATCTAACTGTGGGATGTCACGCAACCCGCCCTTGACCGTGGGCTCGGCTTTTCGAAAAGATTAATGACTCTGATCAGAGATGTACTATTGTACCCACAAGGCACGCACTCATCCCAAACGAGATGACCCATACCACGGGAACTCGTGCCAAAACCTCAACATGAAATGCTCCAAGCGATAACCACCCACTCTAGGTTTCGCCGGCGCGCCGGGCCGCATCCCGGCTAACGTCGCACCCCCTTTTGCGCCACATTGGTACAAGCCACCCGTAGGTGCTGCTTGACCCATCTCCAAATGGTGGCCTCGGTTTGGAACACTCCATACCTTAGTTAGGACTTACCCATTAGACTTGTGGTTAGTACGGAAGTGTATTGAAATGGATCCCGCAGACCGGTCCTTATAGTGCCCCGGGCGCTACCAACCAATGCCCTATCTTGCACCCGGAACCCACCATGAACTCACTCACAACCACAACTCCAACACCGACAGAATTCCAAAGATGAGAAATAACGGGGTTCATATAGTAGAACCAATCGTGTCAATACATTGGATACTAGCTAATAATACTAATCATTTGGTGACAAGGAGTTTAGGCTAGAGATAGCATGGCTTGGGTTGCACATCAAGGTCGGGGGGATCCTAAATTAATATATTGTAAGGGTTTCATTTGACTAATGCATGTATAGCCTATGTGTTTTAGCGATAGCTTAATAAAACAAGGGTTCAACATGCTCAAAAGATTGGTTTGGTGACTTGCCTTGTTCAGTGAAGGGAGAGGGAGGAACTTCCGGGAAATATGCCGGCTCCTCGATGGCGTCGTAATCTTTCCAATATAAATAAAATGAAATAAATACAACATTCAATTTAAACAATCTAAAACCACACAACAAGCACATAGGTTTAAATTTGTTTTAATTTAAAGGAAATTAAGTTGTTAAGTTTCTGAAATTTATTTTAGAAATAATTTAGAAGGAATTATATTGAAGGATTGTCTTTTATAAAAATGGGTCTCATTTTAAGTTTTCTAAATAATTTAAAAGGAAAGGTTCAGAGAAAACTTAGTGGTTTCATTATTCTAACAGGGAATAAATAAATATAAGCTTTACAGAAATTTAAATGATTAAATTTACATTTTTACTCTAAGGGCATTTGAATACCTATTTAAATAAACCTGAAAAATCCAAAGCAAGCATATGGTTTTTATTGAATGAACATGTAGAGAATAATATTACAAATTTTATGAAAGTGGAATGGGAATTTTTGAAGTCAAAATGCGCCAGATATGAATTTTACAAGGTTAAAACAATTTCTGGAATTTATTTTCAAATTTAAATCCCCTCGGGTCCACGGTGAGCCAGGCCCACGGTGAACCCGCGCACTGTGCACGTGCACCAGATCGATCTGGGCCGTTGGATCCAGATCCAACGCGCGAGAGCGAGGCGGGGGAGTTAAGTTACCGCGGACGGCCAAGATTAAAACACTGAACTGGTACGCGATGGTCGTTCCAGATTAAATGTAGGTTTTAAATAGAAATGAACACGCGCGATTAAAATGTAACGTTTCGTCCAGATCCGACGGTGCGGATTAGATTGCGCACGTGGTGAAGCTAGCGTCGTTCGATCGTGATCGCACGGCCGTGGTTAGATCCGACACGACACGGGTACTCAGCCCGTGCCGGTCATCTTCTCCGACGACGGCGAGCGGGCCAGAGGCCACGACGAGTGACGGTGGCCCTAGCTAAGCCTAGAAATGGAAATAGGACCTTGCGGGGATCACGAGGGTACCTTAGGCGAGGCGAGGGGTCGACGGGACGTGGTCGGCGGCTCCGACGGTGCGGATTAGATTGCGCACGTGGTGAAGCTAGCGTCGTTCGATCGTGATCGCACGGCCGTGGTTAGATCCGACACGGCACGGGTACTCAGCCCGTGCCGGTCATCTTCTCCGATGACGGCGAGCGGGCCAGAGGCCACGGCGAGCGATGGTGGCCCTAGCTAAGCCTAGAAATGGAAAGAGGACCTTGCGGGGATCATGAGGGTACCTTAGGCAAGGCGAGGGGTCGACGGGACGTGGTCGGCGGCGAGGGTAGACGACAGAGTGGTTCGGGCTCCTCGTCGGCGATGATGCTCTGGCGGGGTTCGTCGTCGGCGGAGGGATGGCCGAGGTTGGCGGAGTCCGTGCGGTCACAGCGGTGCACCTGGCTAGGGCGGAGGGGGTCACTAGCGACGGCGAGGGGCGATCGGAGCGAAGGCGACGGTGAGGCATTAAAACGTGAAATGAGGTGCTCTGGTTCGTTCTCAGTGCGATCTAGCGAGAGGGCTGGACGAGAGGGGTGGCCAGGGTTTAAATAGGGTCGTCGGCGGGGGCAGAGGGGGCGTAATCAGGGGAGGCCGAGAGTAAAACCTCTCTTCAACGCCAACGAGCTCCTGCCTTGCATGCGTGCGCTCGATCCGGGGGCGATGACGCGGTGGAATAATGGGGGAAACAGTCGGGAGATCGCGGGGGAATCAATGTCGTCGAGTAATTAAGGAGAGGGGGCCGGTGAGAGCGAATCCGAGGTGGGGTTAGGGTTTCGGCCGGCGAGGGGGGGGATTTGGGGGCGGATCTCGTGGGGAAGACAGACCCGACAGGTGGGGGTCACATGCCAGCGGGTGCGAGCGAGTGAGTGAGGCGGCTGATGGGTGGGGTCGGGCTCGGGCGCGAGAGGGGGCGGTTGGCGCCAACAGGTGGGATCAGGGTGTCGGGTGCGCGCGCGAGAGGAGAGGGGCTCGCTGACGGGTGGGGTCTAGCTGTCAGTCCGAGGCGGGCGAGGATAATGGGCTGGGCCGGCCGGGAGGGAGAGAAAGGGAGGAGGGAGGCCCAATAATGTTTCAAAACATTTCTGAATAAAAATAATTCCAGGAAATAGATTAAAATCTTAGGGCTACTTCCACGATTGATAAAAATTTGTAAAAATTCTCAAAAATATATCTTAGTCTTAGGATCATACCTAAAAATTCTCAGCTCGTGGTTTGGCTATTTCGTCTAGGTTGTAGTTCAAAATGGTGAAAGAGTGTATTAAAGGTATTTCCAAAATAATTAATTCCAGGAAAATATATTAAAGAATAGTTTTATTCCTTTGAAAATTTGGGGTGTTACATGAACACACCCTTAGCAGGCCGCAATTTAGTTGGGCTGCTGCATGTGAAGAGTTGCAGATCAATGAGAGCTATAAGATTGGAGCCAATGGTGCAGATTTGATGACTACAGAGAGCAGTCAAGCGGTGCGGTGATCTGGATCCCTCTATTGCGAGCTCTCTGTAATTACTAGCAAAACATCTTCTCTCCTGCTGCTTCGTCTTCTACCTCTCCACCGCTGGTGGTCTCCCGAGCCAGCACCGGTGCCCCGACCCCTAGGGATGGCAATAGGTTTAAAACCCACGGGTTTGATGAAAACCCGCTAGCGAAGCAAACTCGCGAAACCTATGTAAACACAAACCCATCGGGTACCCAAAACTTGACAGATAACCCGTGGGTTCAATTTATACTTTACATGAATTACATTACAATATAAATATAATTAAAAAACCACAACAAATAGAAGATTATCACATTACCAATACATAATTTGAAATGATGAAATCACTCAATATAACATTATCATGGAAAATGAATAATAAATGAGATGGACTCTATGTAATTTGAAGTAATTGGATAAACCAACAAAACCCGGCCCGACAATAAACAGGTATCGAACCCATGAACCCGCAGGCACAAAATTGAACCCAAACCTATACCCGTCTGATCAGGTACCCGTGGGTACCCGCACCAATGGGTAAAACTGTCATACCTACCCACCCTAGATCCACCTTGTGTCACCGCTTTGGTTCGCTTGCTCAGGCGAGTGCATGCTTTTGATTTGGTTCTGCGCGCAAATATGAAACGAGGGCGGACTTCCTAATTATGTGTGTCTCTTCCTTCCCTACATAGCCTTCTCTTCTCAGGGCGCCGCTCTGTTGGCTTCCTGCCTTCCTGTAGCGCTACGTCTGCTGCTTCGGTTGTGGAACGGGGATCCAAATGGGTGAGCGAATGTCCAAAGTGGTCTCCTGCTGCTGCCGCTACTCCTGTTCACAGCACCATGGGGTAACCATCGACAACACGGATACTGGTGTGTGGTGGCTTCCAGAATGCTTTATCTCCTCCTTTTTCTTCTGCTATTTTTGAAACTAGCTTTCCTTTTTTTTCAAGAAATTGTTGGTGTTCTGTGTTCACAATCTTACTTTCCCCCTGATGAGTTTAGCTCTAATTTTCGCCTAGATATAGCCATAATTTCTTTAAATCGGGCAACCATCTCTGCATTTGGAAGGTTGTTAAGCTGACTTGAGTTGTCATTAATTTGTTCTCATCATGGTCAAACTATTTCTGCCTTTTGCTCCACTTTACAGACTACATAGCATTTCTGATAATGATTTGGAGGTGCAAACTTCTTTGTTTGGCGTGCTTATTTCAATAATTTGAGTGGAACACTTATTTCTGTGTAGTGGAGGTGGAGCAAGGGGAGTTGTACAAGCTGCTGGCCTTCTAGGAGTTCTCCTTTGAGAAGTTGCGGCTAGCCACCTCAGGCTTTGCTATCGAGAAAGTCGTGTCTGAGCATGGTGAGAAGGCGCCTAATGTAGTGTACAAGGAGAATCTCAATGCGCGGTGGCGCGTTGCTATGAAGAGGTTCAACCGCTCCACATAGCCTAATCTGTGGTAGTTCTTGGTATCCTTATTGCCTTCACCTTAACCCTTTTGTGTTCCGAATGATGTGCATTTGCTAGGTGCTAACGGTAGTTGGGCGCTTGTTGATTATTGTGAGAATGGTTGATTCTGGACAACTTGTTGAAGGATATGCCCAAGAAAATTTTGTGGATCAGAAGTTCCGATAGATAGTATCGAAAGTTTCAATTATTTTCTAGTCTCGAGTCAGAGAGCAAATGTTGTTTTGAACGATCCGACATGGAATCAGAAGTTTTGACGAGCCAGAAATTCTGATTTGGAATCGAAGAGAATTGTACTGATCGGAGTTCTGATATGGTATCGGAAGTTCCGAGGTGGGCGAAAACAGATTGGATCTGTTGCATGTCGTGCAGAATTGAGAGACCTAAAATACCCTATCGGAAGTTCCGATCCAAGATCCGAAGTTCCGATGTAGGGTAATAGATTGGATCTGTTACGAATATGAATTAGTTGTAACTAATTTGTGGGTTCCAAGATGTGCACGACCAAGGGGATTTCAGCCCTATATAAAGAGAGGAGGAGGTCTTGGGACAAGGAATAAGCCTAGATTAGACCTAGCCACCATAGACTCCTCTCCTCCCTTTTCTTGATCTCAATCATTGAGGTTGAGGATTTCTCGTCTCTCACGTGCGGTGCTAGCACGCTGCCGTGGGAGGAACTCTATCCCTGTACGTGTGGACTCCATGGAGGCGTTGCTCCAAAAGCGAGGCACATGGCCATCACCATGAGGAAGGCGACTTCTTCATCGATTGGATCGGCGAGGAACAGTTGGGATAAAATGAGGATAGGCTTAATGCGCTTCATCAACCTCTTTTTCCGCTGCACCTAGCGCGTCAAGTGCTAGAAGGTACCGATCTGTGATCTTACACGAGCATGGGTCTTTGGTTTTAGGGCGGAAATTTTGAATTTGTCGGCTAGCATAGCTCCCCTATTCCCAACAGTGGTATTAGAGCCTACGTGTGTAGTGTTAAATCTGGATCCCTTATGTATTGAGATATATGGTGAAAAATAGATTAGATTTGTTTCTGTCCGCGGTAAATCATAAGTTTCGATATTGATTGGAAGTTCCGATGGTGGATCGGAAGTTCCGATGGTGATCGGATGTTCCGATGTCGAATAGTGATTTGTTACAGAAAGCAATTGGTGATGTCTGCGACTCCGATATTGATCAGAAGTTTTGATGCCAAATCAGAAGTTTTGACCCGACCGAATTTGAAATTCCAAGCCTGTTGAGCTGGGTTTTTCAGATCCAGAATCCAATCACTTGTAGATTGCTCGCCTAACTTTGTTTTGTAGAGAATGAGGTGACTGACATGGCCTTGGATAAATGTGATGTATGAGATGCATGCGATGAATGTAAATTAAATATGGCCTGCGTGTCATGGTTATTTACAGCCCAAGGCTGATGTAAAATTTATCACGGCTTGCATGTCGTTTTCGCGGTGCTTCGGCCCATGTAATTAGTATAGTCTATGCGAGATAGACTAGTGCTCTTCATGGAGGCCGGTAGCACGCACTCAATGACGGGAGCTATGGAAATTGAGATCGCCATGTGAAGAAGGCCATGCTATGTCACAATTAATATGATTGTCTATGATGCTTTCTTATGTTCATGTTATTTTATTTTTGCATGTTTCGTGTGTGCTAGGGACATTACTGTGCTAGAATAGTTTTCCCTCAGAAAATTAAGTGTTGATGCTCTTCCCAATAGCTGCACCCACAAAGGTTTACGATCATTGATATTGGGTCTGCCAAAGCAGGGTGTTATCTTTTATCTTGGCTAGTTGGGGCGGAAGTCGGACTTCTGCATGAATAATATTGGTTCACTTGACAAGGCTATCAAAATGGTTTTGGGCCTTGGAGCATAGGAGTTGGGGTCGAGCATTGGATGCTTCTCCAACGACAAGAGTCACATACGATGTGATTAGCAAAGAGTTGCTTACCTATGTCAACTAGCTTCTAGCAGTGATGCTAAAGCTTACTAGGAGATAGCGTGACCATGGATCTTGCACCACTATTAGTCATGAGAGAGAAAGTGACTGGTTTAGATAGTGGGACATCTTTTATTGGATAAAAGATAAACATTGCATAGCGCTGAACCTTGCATTTAATCTTTTGTAGATCATGGCACCACCTACTACTGTTAAGAGCACTCTAGTTTTTAATTTACGATCTATTCTTGAACGAGATAAATTATCTAGAACAAATTTTATGGACGGGTACAGAAACTTGAGAATTGTTCTCAAGCAAGAGAAAAATGATTATGTTTTAGAGGTACCTCACCCCGATGAGCTGCCGGAGAATGCGCTTGTAGCAGAAAAGCGTGATTATGAGAAGCATGCTAATGATTCAGTGGGTGTCAGTTGTTTGATGCTTGCCTGCATGTCCTCTAAGTTTCAGAAATAATATGAGGAATGTGACGTTTATGATATGATCATATGCTTGAATGGCATGTTTCAGAACCGGGAAAGGGTCACGAGATACAATATGTCTAAGGCCTTGTTTGGGAGTAGGCTGGTGGAAGGTAGCCCAGTGAGTCTCTACATAATTAAGATGATTGGTTATATTGAGACTCTAGAGAGACTGGACACTCCAATGGATCCATACGTAGCTATTGATGTTATTCTCTAGTCTCTACCCTTGATATTTGAGCCATTCATTATGAATTACAATATGAATGGACAGGAGAAGACTAACTGAGTTGCATAGGATGCTGAAAGCTACTGAGGAGAGTATCATGAAATCTCCGATTCATGTGATGATGGTTCAGAAGGAGGGCAAAAAGAGAAGGAGGAAAAAGGTTGTCTACGGATTCGATATCTAGTACTAAGCTAACTGAAAAGTCCAAGTCAGGTTCTGCCAACTCTGATGAGGGCCACCATTGCCACAAGCCTGGGCATTAGAAGCGCAACTACAAGGTATACTTGGAAGAGCATAAAAAGAAGGGAAGTACGACATCCACTTCAGGTATTAACGATTAAACTTGCTACTCATCCAAATGATTCATGGGTATATGATACCGGTTCGATGATTCATACTTGAAAATTGTTGTAGGGGCTGAGTAGGTCAAGGAAGTGTGCTAGTGGTGAGATGGATGTCCCCGTCGGAAACAGTGCAAGTGTGTCAACGTTGGTCGTCGGCGTTTATTCACTGCCACTACCGTCAAGACTAGTTTAGGAATTAAATAATTGTTATTTCATTCCCGCCTTAGGCAACGACATAATCTCTTCTTCATGTTTAGGAGAAGATATTTTGAATTCATAATAAATAACAAGAGTTGTTCAATATTCTCGAATGGTTTGCTTTATGGCGTTTGTCCATTAATGAATGGACTATACATTCCGAGTCTTGAAAATGCGCATGTGTATAACGTTATTACAAAGAAACGACGACTCAATGATTTGAATACTACCTACGTATGGCATTGTCGCTTAGGTCATATGAATGAGAGGCGCACGCAGAAGCTTCATAGCGATGGACTTTTGGAGTCATTTGATTTTGAATCATATGACGCGTGTGAATCTTGTTTATTTGGCAAGATGACAAAGACTCTTTTCAGTAGGTCTAAGTGAGAAGGCGAGTGAGCTATTGGCCATAGCACATACTGATGTGTATGGTCCAATGAGCCGCACGACTAGGAATGGGTTCTAGAAACCGACACTCTCACTTTAAATAGAGTTCCATATAAGAGAGTGATAGGACCAAACTCTAAAAAATGGTTTGGAACCATTAAGATCCGGATTAAAACAGATTGGATTTGTTTCTGTTTGCAGAACTTCAAAAGTTCCAATATTGATAGGAAGTATCGATATTTGTCAGGTTGGAAGTTCCGATGTTGATAGGAAGTTCCGATGTCGGACAAAGTTTGCGACAGAGGAATCAAATCGGAATTTCCGATGCCAGATTGGAAGTTACGATCCAGACAGATTGGAGTCCATATAAGGAAACCAAGTTTGGAAATTGGTGGATCCACCCGATGGCGTAAAAACTATTGAGTAAAGATGGATTTTAAGGAAAAAGAAGTTGATAGAAATGTTCACATATATTAGGCACGATTGGAGGCAAAAGGTTTCAAACTATTCAAAGTGTTGATTATGATGAAACAGTCTTCGCTCATCGTTATGCTTACGTCTGTTCGGATTATTGTAGCAATTGACCCATTTTATGTTTATGAGATATGGCAATCTTCTCGGAGTTGGAATCTTTGTTTTGATGAGATAGTCAAATTTTTTGACTCCATCAAGAATAAATAAGAGTCTTTTGTTTGCAAAAGGGCTAGTGGGAGCACACTTGTATTTCTGGTTCTATATGTGGATGACATATAAGTGATAGGAAATGACATTCCTTTGTAGAATGTTGTCAAGACCTTATTGAAAAATGGTTTTTCAATGAAGGACCTTGGAGACACGGCATACGCTTTGGGCATAAAGATCTATAGAGATAGATCGAAATGGCTAATTGGATTAGGCCAGAATAAAGTACATTGATAAGGTTTTGAAACAGTTTTAAAATGTTGAATATGAGTGTGATCTCGTATGCCTCCGTGATTAGGTCAATCATATGTGCCATGTACGCGCCCAAATGTGTAGGTATCAGTCAAACCCTGGTGAGAGTCACCGGGCTGTCGTAAAAGGGATCCTCATGTACTTGAGAAGAACTGAGGATATGTTCCTAGGACACGGTAGCGAAGAGGAGCTCGATGTAAGGAGTTACATCGATGCTAGCCTTTAGACCAATAAAAGATAATTCTCAATCGTAGTCTGGGTTTGTGTTCAGCCTCGATGGAGGCATAGTGAGTTGGAAAGGTTGCAAGCAATAGGCGGTGGCTGATTCTACAATAGTAGCTGAGTGTATTGCAGCTTTGGAAGCTACAAAGGAGGTTGTTTGGATCAGAAAGGTTATTTATGAACATAGCAAGATCCATTGACAAAGTCACTTCCACAGCCCTAGCATGAGGCACATATGAACTCCATGGGTATGAGATACTTGCGAGAATGAGTCATGTGTATGTGGCAGTTGCTAGTGATGTCTATGCTAATGTAGGAGATAATTGTTATCTTGTTCCTTGAATAAACGTCGTTTGCATTTAATTAATGAATACGACTTGTTATGTGAAACTATTTGCTTCGTTACGATGTTGTTCAAAAGGTCCCTAATCTTGTCGTCATGTGGGACATTGATGATACATGGATTAACACATTCAACTGATTGATGATCATGTTTCATAGATCATTGACATAACGATGAAAAATCAGTGATGTGGACACATGTTGGTGAACATGGTGTTGGACATACCCACTTGAGATACTATTGGGATTGTTATTGTAAAGTGTCATCAGTTGTCATCTCAATGGTATACCTACAGAGTCCTTAGACCTAAGATCGTCATTTGATTCTAGAATGCGTAGTGTAGGACCGAGAGTAGCGACTAGAGGGGGGTAAATGGGTGCCTCAAAAATTCTTTCGAATCGATGACCTTCTCTCAACACCAAACACACCTCAAAAGACAACCAGCGGAAACAAACAGATCTCAAATACTGAAAAATAATCTAAGCTAAAAATGACCGGTGTCCTAATCAAAATACACCACTAAAGTGCTTAAAGGTAGATCAACCAACATTCACGGACTAGACATGCAAATCATCAAGTGCCGAGAAAACGTACACAGTTCACAAGTATTCTATAACATATGAAATGAGTACACTATTTAACACATTTAATCTAGACCAAATAATTGTAGTAAATAAAATGTGCTCACAGATATGAATATTTAGTATTGTGCAATCTGAATAAAATGTATTAGTGGCTATTAAAACACAACACATAATATTTAAAAGAAATTACTACGGAAGATTGAAACAAGAATTGAGCTACAGTACCTTCGTTCAAAGAAACCTTCTGTCGAACACATTGTTGACACTAAGCAGTACAGTACCATGCGATCGAGCACCACGCGCCAGGACTCCAGAAGTGTTGCAACTGCGCTGCTTCTGGGATCTTCCGTCGCTGCCACGCCGCTGGGTACGTCCCGCAGGCAGCAAGCCACGGCCACAAACCCACCGCTTCCCTCCGGTCCGACAATGTCGGACCCAAGCGCCGCTCCCACAGCTTCAGCGCGCCACCGCCTCCTCCAGCAAAGAACCAGAACGGAAAGTAAAAAAACGGGAATAGTGATTCCCTCACAAAATCGGCCAGAGTACTCTACAGTTGGCACTGATTGCTGGTGCGCATTGAACAAGAAAACACAGTGTAAATCAGACAGAAGATGAACAACAGATAATTTCTTTGAATATTTGGTAAAGTGAACCCTGATTTGATTTTAAGTGAGTTGGTGAAATCCTAGGGTACACATGTCTTTTTATAGGCTGTTCAAAAAATGGAAATGATCAAATTATCCCTAGGGTAAAATACACACTGACTCAAAAATAAAACTACGGGCCCGACGAGAAAAATAGTAAAATCCTATCTACAGATAGCTTATCCTGATGCAGAGCTTTCGTAGCAGCTATGGCTTCGCTTCAGGACTGTCGGGTCCTCGATCGATGATCTGGATTGGTGCATCGGTTTTACGCCGAATCCGACAAAGCGTCTGTTGTCTTTGCACCGAGTACCCGGATTGGGCCGACTCGATTACGCGACACCCTCAGCCTGGCAATCGCTCGACACCCGTTTACCTAAGTAAAAATAGGTCAACAGATCAGTAGATCCCCTGCCATTCCTAGCCCATGTACCCGAATTGGGCCGACCCGACTCCGTGGCCCCTCTGCCCGACAGTCGCTCACCGCCCGTGTACCTAAGTCACATGCAGCCCAAGACACGATAGGTCTCGTCTCCTCTCTCATCTCTCTGTTGACTTCCGTTCACAATCACTCATCACTTCTAGAGCCATGAGGCCCATGATATTCAACATGTCTCCTTGCGTAGTGACACACTTAGATGCTTCCTAATGCTATTCCGTAATTGGGTAGTAATAAGGGTTGTTTTCAGGTGTGTTGTGAAACATGTCTTGGGATGTGAGCGGTCAAGATGGAATTTACCCCTCCTAATAACGGGAGAGTTGTCTCTTGGCCCCTCGAGGTATTTGATTGGGAAAGTTCATGGCCATGCAACTATGACTAAGGAGTTAGTCATGATTTGAATCCAATGCTTGATCGAGTGAAATGTTTAGCTAACCAACAAGAGTGGCACGTATCTCGCCTTGAGCTTGACTGACGGCGTGCGGTAAAGGGACTAGTGCTTGCGTATATTAAGGTTCATGAAAATTTGATTATGTACGCTTTCGGGGGTCAATAGGCGCTACTAGGTACCTCTATTGATCAATGAGTCAGAAATGGTTTTCGGTGAACAACCATTAGTGTATGAACCTACCGGGTCACACACTTAAGAGGATGGATTAAAAAACATGAAAATAATTGGTTCTTTTGCAAGTGGGAGATTGAAGGATATGCCCAAGAAAACTCCGTGGATCGGAAGTTTCGATAGGTAGTATCGAAAGTTCTGATTATTTTCTGGTCTCGAGTCAAAGAGCAAATGTTGGTTCAGAAGTTTCGATATGGTATCAAAAGTTCTGATGAGCTAGAAGTTTTGATTTGGAATCGGAGAGAATTGTACTTATCAGAAGTTCTGTTATGGGATCGGAAGTTTCAAGGTGGGAGAAAACAGATTGGATCTATTGCGTGTCGTGCTGAATTAGGAGCCCTAAAATACCCTATCAGATGTTCTGATCCAGGATCGAAAGTTCTGATGCGGGGTAACATATTGGATCTATTACGAATACGAATTAGTTGTAACTATTTTGTGGGTTCCGAGATGTACACGACTAAGGGGCTTTCAGCCCTATATAAAGAGAGGAGGAGGAGGTCTTGGGACAAGGAATAATCCTAGATTAGACCTAGCCACCATAGACTCCTCTCCTCCCTTTTCTTGATCTCAATCGTTGAGGTAGAGGATTTCCCGTCTCTCACGTGCAGTGATAGAACGCTGCCGTGGGAGGAACTCCATCCCTGTACGTGTAGACTTCGTGGTGGCATTTCTCCAAAAGCGATGCTTGTGGCCGTCACCACGAGGAATGCGACTTCTTCACCAATTGAATCGGTGAGGAACGGTCGGGACGAAGCAATGATAGGCTTGACGCGCTTCATCAACCTATTCTTGACGCGCTAGGTGCAGCGGAAGAAGAGGTTGATGAAGCGTGTCAAGCCTATCCTCGCTTCGTCCCGTCCATTCCACACCGATCCAATCAGTGAAGAAGTCGTCTTCCTTGTGGTGACGGCCACGAGCGTCCCTTTTGGAGCAACGCCTCCACGGAGTCCACACATGCAGGGGTGGAGTTCCTCCCACGGCAGTATGCTAGCACCGCATGTGAGAGACGGGAAATCCTCGACCTCAACGTTTGAGATCGAGAAAGGGATGAGAGGAGTCTATGGTGGCTAGGTCCAATCTAGGCTTATTCCTTGTTCCAAGACCACCTTCTCCTCTCTTTATATAGGGCTGAAAGCCCCTTGGTCGTGCATATCTCGGAACCCACAAATTAGTTACAACTAATTTGTATTCATAATAGATCCAATCTGTTACCCCACATCAAAACTTATGATCCTGGATCGGAACTTCCGACAAGGTATTTTAGGTCTCCCAATTCAGCACGATGTGCAACATATCCAATCTGTTTTCGCCCACCTCGGAACTTCCGATACCATATCGGAATTTCCGATTAGTACAATTCTCTTCGATTCCAAATCAGAACTTCCGGCTCATCGGAACTTCTGAAGCAACATTTGCTCTCTAACTCGAGACCAGATAATAATCGGAACTTCTGATACTACCTATCAGAACTTCTGATCCACGGAATTTTCTTGGGCATATCCATCAATCTCCCACTTGCACAAGAACCAATTATTTGCATGTTTCTCAATCCATCCCCTTAAGTGTGTGACCCGATAGGTTCATACACTAACGACTATTCATCGGAAACCATTTCTGACTCACTGATCAATAGCGGTACCTAACAACACATATTGACCTCCGAAAGCATACAAAATCAAATTTTCATGAACCTTGATATATGCATGCACCAGTCCCTTGACCACACGTCGTTAGTCAATCTCAAGGCGAGATATGTGCCATCCTTGTTGGTTAGCTCGACATTTCACTCGATCAAGAGTTGGATTCAAATCATGATTAACTCCTTAGTCACAGTGGCATGGCCATGCACTTTTCCAATCCAATACCTCGAGGGGCCCAGAGACGACTCTCCCATTATTAGGAGGGGTAAATTTCATCTTGACCGCTCACATCCCAAGACATGTTTCACAACACACCTGAAAACAATCCTTATTACTACCTAGTTACGGAATAGCGTTAGGAAGCATCTAAGTGTGTCACTACGCATTCTGGAATCAAATGACAATCTCAGGTCTAAGGACTCTATAGGTACACCATTGAGATGATAACTGATGGCACTTTACAATAACAATCCCAGCAGTATCTCAAGTGGGTCTGTCCAACATCATGTTCGCCAACATGTGTCCACATCACTGATTTTACATCTCTATGTCTATGATCTGTGAAACATGATCATCAATCAGTCAGATGTGCTAATCCATGTATCATCACTGTCCTACATTATGACAAGATTAGAGACCCTTTTGAACAACATCGTCATAAAGCAAATAGTTTCACATAACAAGCCGTACTTATTAATTAAATGCAAATGACAATTATTCAAGGAACAAGATAGCAATTATCTCCTACATTAGCATAGACATCACTAGCATCTCCCACATACACATGACTCATGCAACTATCCCATACCCATGGAGCTCATATGCGCCTCATGCTTGGGCTGTGGAAGAGGCTTCATCAATGGATCTACTATGTTCAAATCTGTGTGCACCTTGCAAATCTTCACATCACCTCTCTCAATGATCTAGCGGATCAGGTGATATCATCGAAGTACACGTTTGGACTTCTGGTGTTATCTAGGCTCCTTGGCTTACGCAATGGCACCACTATTACCATAATAGAGGTCCACTGCATTGGACGCACTAGGAACAACACTCAGCTCAGAAACAAACTTTCTGATCCAAACAGCCTCCTTCGCAGCTTCCAAAGCTGTAATATACTCGGCCACTATTGTAGAATCATCCATCGCCTATTGCTTGGAACCTTTCTAACTCACTACGCCTCCATTGAGGTAGAACACAAACCCAGACTGCAAATTGAGATTTATCTTTTATCAGTATAAAGGCTTGCATCAGTGTAACTCCTTACATCGAGCTCCTTTTCGATACCGTGTCCTAGGAACATATCGTCAGTTCTACTCAAGTACATGATGATCCCTTTTACGACTGCCTAGTGACTCTCACCTGGGTTTGACTAGTACCTGCACATTTGGGCGCGTACATGGCACATATGATTGACCCGGTCGTGGAGGCATACGAGATCGCACTCATATTCAGCATTTTGAAACCGTTTCAAAACCTTATCAATGTACTTTATTCTAGCCTAATCCAATTAGCCATTTCGATCTATCTCTATAGATCTTTATACCCAAAATGTATGTTGTGTCTCCAAGGTCCTTCATTGAGAAACCGTTTTTCAACAAGGTCTTGACAACATTCTACAAAGGATGTCATTTCCGATCACCTACATGTCATCCACAAAACCAGAAATATAAGTGTGCTCCCACTAGCCCTTTTGCAAAAAAAAGACTCTTCTTTATTCTTGATGGAGTCAAACATTTTGACTACCTCATCAAAACAAAGGTTCTAACTCTGAGAAGCTTGCCATATCTCATAAACATAAAATGCGGCAATTGCTACAACAATCCGAACAGACGTAAGCATAACGATGAGCGAAGATCGTTTCATCATAATCAACACTTTGAATATTTTGAAACATTTCGCCTCCAATCGTGCCTAATAGATATGAACATTTCCATCAACGTCTATCTTTTTTTTGAAGATCCATTTACACTCAATAGTTTTTACACCATTGGGTGGATCAACCAAGTTCCAAACTTGGTTCTCTCGCATGGATTCCAACTCGGATCCAATGACTCCAAGGTATTTCTCAGAGTCTGGTCCCATCATTGCTTTCGCATAGGTCTTGGGCTCGTCGTTGTCCAACAACAACACGTCGCGATGCTCAGTGGTCAAGAACATGTACCTCTCTGGCGCATGGACTATTCTCCCAAACCTTCGTAGGGCTGGCGCATCTATAACAGGGTCTGCAACAGCTTGCGCCTCCTGCTCTGGTTCAATGGGATCTGGAACACTTTCTAGTGGCTCTCAAACCTCTTCAAGATGCATAGTCCTCCCACTAACCTTTTTCGAGAGAAACTCTTTCTCAAGAAATACACCATTCCGAGCGACAAACACTTTGCCCTCTTCTCTATTATATAAATAGTATCCTTTGGTTTCCCTAGGATACCCCACAAAGAAGCACTTGTCAGACTTAGGACTGAGCTTGTCATATGTTAGACGTTTGATATACGCCTCACATCCCCAAATTTTTAGAAAAGATGGACTGGGACGTCTCCCAGACCACATCTCATATGGCGTCTTCTCTACTGACTTAGATGGAACTCTATTAATCGTGAAAGCTGTGATTTCTACAGCGTGATCCCAAAAGGACAATGGGAGATCAGTGTGATTCATCATGGATCCCACCATATCCAATAAAGTGTGGTTTCTCCGGTTGAACACACCATTCCATTGGGGCGTGCTAGGTGGAGTCAGCTATGGAACAATTTCACACTGCTTCAAATGATCACTAAACTCATGGCTCAAATATTCACCTCCATGATCCGATCGTAAATTTTAATTATCTTGCTCGTATGATTTTGTACTTCATTTTAGAACTCCTTGAACTTTTTGAAGGATTCCCACTTATGCCTCATCAAGTAGACATAGCCATGTCTACTAAAGCCGTCGGTAAAAGTGATTAAGTACTGGAAGCCATTCCTAGCCGTGTGATTCATTGGACCACACACATCACTATGTACTATGGCCAATAGCTCACTCGCCCTCTCACTCTGTCTAGTGAAAGGCGTATTTGTCATTTTGCAAGTAAGAAATACTCGCACGTGTCATATGATTCAAAATCAAATGACTCCAAAAGTCCATCACTATGGAGCTTCTACACACGCTTCTCATTTATATGACCCAAACGACAATTTCAGACGTTGGTTGGATTCAAATCATTGAGTTTTTGTTTCTAAGTACTAATGTTATAAACATGTGAATCCTCAAGACTTAGAATGTATAATCCATTCACCAATGGACAAACACCATAGAGCATACCATTCGAGAATATTGTTGACACAAAAACGTGCCCCCACACTTGGGTCAGTTCGACGATCCAAAAGTGTGCAGATACTTAGGAACGAGCCTAAGCGTAACACAGCACCGACGTCGCGTTCCGACTACCCTTAACTGTGGTAAGGGGGGTGGAGTCGCCAGGCAATCAGATCACACACAATAATCCAATTAGTCAAAAGAAATATATTAAACAGAATAAATCAGCAAACCGGTCAGAGCCTGTCTGATTCAAAGTATGGTGCGAAGGGGGCCACCGAAGTATACCTTCGGCGTCTGATGCAAAGTGTCCCGCCGAAGGGTGCCTTCGGCGTTCGGACTGATCTGGCCGAAGATGAACTCCGAACGGATCTGGATGCGACAATCACCTCCGAACAGCGAGGTTCGGTGCGAAGTAAGATACAGAATAATGACTCAAGCGCAACGCGTGAGCGTGACTTCGTCTGCAGCGGAGTACGATGTGGTGAAGCCTGTCATGACGAAGTCTACTGACGGAGCGTGCGGTCGAAGCAATCAATCTCGCCGAAGGGTGTTCTGGCAAACTTGGGACTCTTAGTGCCTAAAGATAAAATCGTCTTCCAAACCACGTCACCCACTTGAATAGACCAACAAAACCAGGGCATCGAAAGGCGGTCTTGTAGATGTCCTCTTCAGCCATAAAGATTTGATTATAACCAGCATTGCCATCAAGAAAACTTAGTACCTTATGTCCTAAAGCATCGTTGATTAGCATGTCGACTATCGGCATCGGATACTCGTCCTTTGGAGTGGCTCTGTTCAGATCTCTGAAATCAATACATACCCGTATCTTGTCGCTCCCTTTATTCTCTATAGGCACAATGTTAGTGACCCATTTTGCGTACCTGCATGGCCTAATAAATCCAGCTTTGAGCAGTCGCTCTACTTCTTCTTTAACTCGGTCATAGACGGCCGATTTAAAGCAACGAGGAGGCTGTTTATAAGGCCTAAATCCGGACTTGATAGGTAGCCGATGCTCCACGAGCTCACGGCTTAGTCCCCGCATCTCGCTATACTCCCATGCAAAGCAATCGACATACGACCGAAGCAACTTTATTACTTCGACCTTTTCATCAGGGTGTAAATGTTGGTTTACAAAAGTCGGCCTCAGGATGCTACCATCACCTATGTCAATTTCCTCTAAGGGATCGACTGACGCAAAACCTTGTTCTATTTTCTCTACTTCGCTAAAGTCTTAGATGGCCTCGACAATACCATCTTTGTTAGACTGATACTGCTCTACACGAGACTTTAGCCAATCCAGATTACTCTTGCTATACATGACTACTAATATAAAAATAGTTGCGCTACACCAGCCGGCTTTACAGACACTGGTACAAAACGTCCTCTGGACACGCTAACAAAATCGTAATCCAAAAGATCTCTACCTGACAAACACTATACCTTGTTGTGAATGGCGTCAACTGATACATCGGCCAGTGCCACTTGGGCCAAAGTATATGTGGGAATGAATTCTACTTCATCGTTGTCCCACTGAATTAGGCACTGGTGCAGAGTAGAAGGAATGCAGCAATTCGCCTGAATCCAGTCGCGCCTAAGTAGTACGCTGTAGTTACCTTGTACATCGACGATGAAAAATGTTGTTGGCAACGTCTTGTTGCCCACTGTCAACTCCATGGAGAGCACGCCCTTGGCCTCGGAACTCTCGCCGTTGAAACCGTTGAGCATCAAGTTGGTCTTCTTCAGATCATCCTCGTCCTTGCCAAGTTTCTTCAATAGCGAGTAAGGCATTAGGTTAATAGTGGCGCCACTGTCAACAAGCATCTGGGAAATTAGCTTTCCGTCGATGTGACCTCTAACATAGAGAGGCTTTAGATGGTGAGCCGAGTCCTCGAGATTCTCAAAGACAGCATTGCGAGGGTCGAGGTTCATCTGAGCGACCTCGGCCTCGTCCTATGGTAGGGCAAACTCGGTGGGCAGCGTGACGACGTTGATGTCCATCTCCTGGGGTGCAGGCCCCTCAAAGATGCACGAGTAGTCGTCATCGAGCATGTCGTCGTCATCGCTCGGACTTGGAGCCGGGTTGGTCATCTCAACTGGCTTCATCCTCCATACCTGTCTTGTAGTTGGTCGAGGGTGGATTTCTTCAAAAATAGCATTGCGCTCATCCTCGGCTTTCTTCTCGTGCATCTCATGTGCCCGTAGTCGTTGCAGACATCTCTTCTGTGATTTGGACATGCCCGGAGGTTCCCAAGATGGTTGTGGCTTGGTGCCAGGTGCTACTTCCTAGTTCCTGTCAACTTTAGCTGAAGTGGTACTGCCTCCCTTGGCCTCGTGCACTCTGTGTTCGGAGGGGTCTTCGCTACGGACCCCGGCAGTCGGACCGGCCTTATTCGGCTGATCGGACCAGGCTTCGGCGCGGGCTCCAACCGGAGAGGGGACTCACCTCCATCAGACTTCGGCGATAAGGCCTTCGGGATCGGGACTTCCTGAGACCCTACTCTGACTGTGATAGCTTCAGAGTCCCTGTCCTCGGCCCCCTCGCGCCTGTACCCTTCAACTTTGCTCTGCACGGGCCGATTCGGAGGTACCACGGACAGCCTGTGGACGATGCCTCCCTCCGCTGCGTTTGTTTGTCCCTGCCATTCATAATACTCCGAAGGAAAACAAGGCATAGTGTTAGGTTGCGGAGGGTACTCCGGCTGTGATACATACGGAGCCTACGGAGTCCCCGCCTAGTTGTACGGTGGAGGCATCAGTGGCTCCAGTGGCCTTGCCCACTGTGAGCCGAACCCGTTACCCGAAGGGGGGTTCGGTAGAGTCGACGGTGTCTCGGACCATATCAGTGAGGGGTCCTACTAGGACGGAGGTACGTCCATCCAGTGCGGGTCGAAGCCTCATGTCGAAGGGTTCGTCCAGAGTGGTGCGGGGTTCGGCCATTGGGGGTCGAAGTTACTGTACGGGGAATTTGGCCACTGAAGTCCGAAGCCACTGCACGGAGCGTTAGGCCACTGTGGTTCGAAGTCATCATGCGGAGGATTCAGCCACTGCGGTCCGAAGTCGCCGTGCGGAGGGTTCGGCCACTGCAGTCCAAAGTCACCGTGCGGAGGGTTCGGCCACTGCGGTACGAAGCCATCACGAGGAGAGCTCGGCCACTGCGGTCCGAAGCCACCCTCCGGAAGTCTTGGGCCCTTCGGTTGACTTAGTTTTTTAGCGCGGGAGTCTGCTTCCTTGGCTTTTCTTTGATGCTTGTTCAACAACATCTTGTATGTTACCTTCGGCTTCTTGTGAGCCTTAGCCGAAGGGGTGCTAATGTTTCGTTTCCACACCCCCACCTCGGGGTTCTTAGGTATGAGTGTGTGTGTGCGTGGTTCTCCGACAATTATCGCCTTCCCTTTAGTCGACTCGGCCTATTCTAGCCGAATCAATACCTTCTTCTCGCCGAGGTCGAAGGCGTTGACGGGGAAAGGATCTTTGTCCAGCTTCATCTTTGGATTGTGGTCTATTTTCAATCGTCCTTCCTCTATTGCCGATTGAACCTGCCGTCGAAAAACATTGTAATCATTAGTATTATGTGAATGCAAGTCATGCCACTTACAGTATGGATGTTTCTTCAATTCGTCAGCAGATGGAATGACTTGGCCTTTAGGCAACCTGAGTAGCTGGTTCTTTAAGAGAAAATCAAATATTTTATCACACTTAGTTATGTCAAATGAGTACTTGACCTCACTAGGCCGATTCTTTGTGGGAGACGGTCGTAACTCGGAGCACGTGATAGGTTTGCTCTTAGCGTTCCAAACCCATTCGACCGCGTACATGTCGGCCGAATCCTCCTCTTCTGACTCCTCGTCAGAGTGTTCCATGACGTGGATTTCAGCCCTAGCCTTGTTAAACGTCTTAATAAACTTTTCATCTTTGGCTCGGCCTTCCTGGACCAGAGCCTGCTGTAAAACTTAGCTAAGTTCTAAAAAGTTCTGGTTGTCTAATATTTCTTTAATCTCGGAACGCAACCCATTAAAAGCTAGTTCCGCCAAGTCCCTTTTTGAAATATTAAGGCTAAAACATCGGTTTCTAGTATCCCTAAAACGCTTGATGTACGCAGAGGCATTCTCGTTAGATTTCTGCCTAACCGATGTCAAGTGTGAAAGCCTAAGTTCTGTCTCACCTGTGTAAAAGTTATCATGGAATTTTCGTTCTAAATCATCCCACGTCTGAACGAAGTTCGGTGGGAGCACCGAAAACCAAGTGAAAGCTGTGCCGGATAGCGAGAGAGAAAATAGTCTAATTTTTAGAGCGTTTGTCCCGCTAGCTTCTCCACACTGTGCTAAAAATTGACTAACATGTTCTAGTGTGGTTTTGCTACCCTTGCCGTTGAACTTAGTGAATTCGGGGATTCTATAGCCGCGGGGGTAGGGTATTGTATCGAAATGATCGGGATATGGCTTCCGGTAAACCATAACCCGACCCTTAGGCACGAAACCGGCGCACTCCCTAAATAGTGAGCGGATCCACTCCTCTAGGTCATCCTGGCCTGCTGCCTGCGCACGTCTCTCGTGCGGGGGTGCGACACATGGTGGGATATCGGCGTGTCGGCCATGGGCCTTTTCCCTACGCGCTAGTTGTACGGCGTGCTCGAGCCTAGGCGCCTGTGCATGTGGCACGGGCAGCGTGGGCAGGGCTGATACTGGCGCAGCTGGTGGAGCGTGGTACGCGGTGCTAGTTTGGCCGTAAGCATAATGACTAGTCTCGGCCATGGGTGTTGAGGCCGGAGACGTAACGGTCTTGCCATTGTTACCGTCAGTCCTACTGTACACATGATTTACCGGAGGCACACTAGCAATAGGGACAAGTGGTACGGCCTCAGTAAAGCCAAACCTTCTTAGAGTCGCCTCTACATGGGACCTAACTGTTGAATCTAAATGGTTGGCTAGCGAAGCTCTAACGGCCTGATTGTAACACCCCAAATTTTCAAAGAAATTAAAATATCATTTAATATATTTTTCTGAAATTGATTAATTTGGAAATACCTTTAATGCCCTTCTTAGCTTATTTGAACTAGAACATAGGTGAAATGACCAAACCAGAGGCTAGAAGATTTTGTATATGATCCCAAGGCCAAAATATATTTTTGAGAATTTTTACAAATTTTTATCACCCTTGGAAGTAGCCCAAATATTTTAAATCAATTTATGTAATTATTTTTATTCGGAAAAGGATTTAAACAGTAACGGGCCTCCCTCCCTCAATCTCCCTCAATCGGCCGGCCCAGCCCGCTCCCTTCCCACGCCTCGGACTGACATCCGGGACCCGCTTGTCAGCGACCCCCTCCCCCTTCGCGCGTGCGCCCGACCGCCCGACCCCACACGTCAGTCTCGCCCGTTGCCTCACTCGCGCTCGCTGACCGGTGGCCCCCGTCTGTCAGATCCATCGTCTTCGCGAGATCTGCCCCCAAATCCCCCCCCCCTCACCAGTCGACGCCTTAATGCGCCTCAGATCCGTTGCTCCCAACCCCTTCTCCCTAAATTGAGCCCGCCATTACACCGCTCGATTCGCGTCCAGGTTCGATGAATCCCTTGCAACCGAGCTCGTCGGTGTTTAAAACCGCGTTTACCTCAGTCTCCCCCGATTACGCCTCCCCTGTCCCCGTCGGTACTTCTATTTAACCCCCTGGCCTCCACCGCGTTCGGCCCCCATGCTCTCGCAATCCAGAACCGAACAGAACGCCTAAGACGCTCATTTTAGTGCCACACCGCCGCCCGCACTCCAGCCACCGTTCGCCGTCGCCGGAGACCTCCTCCACCCTCGGAGACCGCACCCGTGTGATCCCCGACGTCACCCCAGCCTTGTCCACCCCTTCATCGCCAACGAACCCCGCCGGAACACCGTCGCCGACGAGGACCAGAACACCTTTGTCGCCCCCGCTCGTCGCAGGTCACGCTCCGACGACCATTCTTCCCGCTAACGGTACCCTCGTAATCCCCGTAGTGTCCTCTCTCCATTTTAGCCCTTAGGACCCCTCGTCGTCGCTCGTCGTGGCCCCTGGCCCGCTCGCCGTCGCTGAAGAAGACGACCGGCATGGGTCGAGTACCCGTGCCGTGTCGGATTCAATCGCGACCGTGTGATCTGGATCTGACGGCGGCGATTAGATCCCTTGTGCGGTTTAATCGGATCTGTTAGATCTCGGCGAAGCGTTACGTTCTAATCTATCTGGGCCATCCATCGCATACCGGTTCGACCTTTTAATCTCGCGCGTCCATTTTCACTTAAGCCTCCCGCCTCGCCCCCGCGCGTTGGATCTGGATCCAATGGTCCAGGATGCGCCGGACCACGCGCACAGTGCGCGGGTTCATGGTGGCTCTGGTTCACCGTGGACCCGAGGCCGTTTTTGATTTAAATTAAAATCCAGAAATTGTTTTAAACATAGAAAATTCATATCTGGCGCATTTTAACTTCAAAAATTATCATTTCAATTCCAGAAAATTTATAACTTTATTTCTACATGTTAATGCAATAAAAACAGTAGGTTTATATTGGGTATTTTATTTTTGTTTAATAATATATTCAAATGCACTTTAGGATATATAACAAAATGATTCATTTCAATTGTAGCAAAATTTATCTTTTATCCTTTTCATGTTAGTATAATAAAACCACTAAGTTTACACTGAACCTCTTATTTTAAATTAGTTAGAAAATTTAAAATACAATGGTTTACATTATTATCCCTTTTAGAAAGAACATTTTTCATTAAAGTTCATTTTAAATATTCATAAAATAAATTTCAGAAACTTAACCACTTTATTTTCTTTGGTTCAAACAAATCAAAATCCTATGAGCTTATTGTGTGATTTTGGAATGTTTATTGAGCGTTATGTTTATTATTTTTGTCGAAAAGACTACGACGTCGCCGAGGAGCCGGAATACTTTCCCGAAGTTTCCCCGTCGCCTTTCACTGAACAAGGCAGGTCACCAAACCAATCTTTTGAGCATATTGAACCCATGTTTTACTAAAGTATTGCTAAAACACATAGGATATACATGCATTAGTCAAATGAAACCATTACAATATATTTATTAGGATCCCCCGTCCTTGATGTGCAACCCAAGCCATGCTATCTAACCTAAACTCCTTGTCACCTTATGATTAGTACTATTAGCTAGTGTCCAATGTGTTGACACGATTGCTATAGGATTTAAAATGAGTCGTAGTAACTTGGTTCTACTATATGATCCCCCGATATCCTTAACTTTGGAATTCTGTTGGTGATAGAGTTTTGGTTGTGAGTGTATGCGTGGTGGGTTCCGGGTGCAAGATAGGGCATTGGTCGGTAGCACCCGGGGCACTATAAGGACCGGTCTAAGGGATCCGTTGCAATACATTTCCATACTAACCACAAGTCTAATGGGTAAGTCCTAACTAAGGTATGGAGTGTTCCAAACCGAGGCCACCATTTGGAGATGGGTCAAGCTGCACCTACGGGTGGCTTGTACCGACGTGGTGCAAAAGGGGTGTGACGTTAGCTGGGATGTGGCCCGGCGCGCCGGCGAAACCTAGAGCAGGTGGTTATCGCTTAGAGCATTTCATGCTAAGGTTTTGGCACGAGTTCCCGTGGTATGGGTCATCTCGTTACACTTTTGTGTTTGGGATGAGTGCGTGCCTTGTGGGTTAAGTAGTACACCTTTGATCAGAGTCATAAATCTTTTCGAAAAGCCGAGCCCATGGTCAAGGGCAGGTAGCATGACATCCCACAGTTAGTTTATTTTAATGAATGTGCATGATGACTTGGCATGTAAGAACTGTTGTGCGAGGAGGGAAAACATACTCCTCGAGTTAGTTTGTGTTATGATGTTCATGTTTAATATTCCGCATGATTAAATTTGACTTCACTAAATGCAATAACTGAAAAATGTACTTTTCTGCATTTTTAGCCATTATCCTTCCCTTGTTATTATCTTGCATTACTATTGCATTTGCGGTGGCTTGTTGAGTACTCTTGTACTCGTACCCGTTGGACACACAATTCAGAGGACGCCTACTACGAGGAGGATGGTCTGGAGTAGCGACCTAGTTAAGCAAACGATCCTGAAGAAGACGTTCGTCATGCAGTCTATTTTTATAGTTCCTTTTTATTTTACACTTGTGTAATAATGTGGTCTACGAACCACGAATGTTTGCCCGTATGTACGTTGTCGCATGATGAACCTCTTGTTATTATTGTTTTTCTATGGAAATTCAATAATGTTCCGATTTGGTAAATCGGGGCGTCACAAGATGGTATCAAAGCCGACTTGACTGTAGGAAGCCAAACGGACCAGCCTAGCCATTAGCTGCAGAAAACTATTTCTCGAAAACCTACTTTATAACTTTGTTCCTCTCCTCACTTTCCTTCAACTTATTGTTTTTATAGATGCCGGTCTACCAAGTGCACAGCTTATGCCGCCACTTCGAGGGCTTCATCAGGGAGCACCATATGATGGTCACCTTCCTTGGGTTCCTCTTCGAGCCCGAGTCCCATGGGGTGTACATGGAAGAGTTCGCAGGACCCTGCGACGTCTCCCTTACCATCCACGTATCCGGCGAGCACCTTCTGTTTTTCACGGCAGCACTTGGGGGCCCAACCTTCGACGTCGCGTGCCAACACGTCGCCCTCCAAGCCCTCATGGAGCTGAGGATGATCTATGACGATCGTCTTCAGAACTCGTCCTTTCGGGTCGTGCCGAAGCGCACTCCCGGTGCCCACCGTAGCATCTACATCGGAGTTCACTCCGATCGCGATCCGGTCATGGCCCGGCAGACGCGCCTTCTTCAGGCCATGGATGATCTCCATACCGATGCCATGATGGACGCCGAGGAGCACCATGAGTCGGTCGAGTTCCTTCGTCAAGAGACGAAGAGCTTGATCCAACAGAATGGTGAGCTGCAGCGCAAGATTATGCAGCTGCAGAAGGACATAGCGGAGATGGTCCCCCTCGTCCCGAGGAGGAAGAAACCCATCTGCGAGCCCGCCCCTTGCCCCAAGAGGATCCCGCCACACCCCACGACCACCGGACCGTCCAGCTCCAGCGCCCCTGCCCCGCGCCCCACCCTTGTCTCCGACCCCATCATCGAGAATTTTCTCGAGCCCACCATCCCTCAGGACCCTCGTGGCTCTGAGAGCACGGAGACCGCCCCGGACGACGAGTAGGCGGTAGCTATCGTTGATTGACTTTAAAAATTTTTGTGATTGTGGTACCACCTGCAACGACTTGTGTTGTGTCGCGCCCAGATTTAATAAATCCGGACATTTATTGAAATTCCATAGAAAATAAATAAAACAAGACGTTCATCACACGACCGCGTACAGTACGACAAGCATTCATGGTTCGTAGACCATATTAGTACAAAAGTGATAGAATAAAGGAGAAACTAATAAAATAAGAGTCCTAGATGAACGCCTCCTTCCAGTCTCGCCTTGACTGGGTCGCTACTCCATACCTTCATCCTCCTCGTAGTAGATGGGCTCTGGTGGTGTAATTCAATGGGGGTGAGTACATACGTACTCAGCAAGCCACCGGATGCAAATATAATGCAGAGTAATAACAAGGGAGATAGTGGCTAATTTTGCGGAAAAGCATAATTGTAAAGCATTAAATGTGATCAATTTATTAGTACTGAAATGTAAACATGAGTATGCATCATCATCTTCTAACTTGAGGGGTACAGTCAGCCCCACCTCGCTCAACAGTCCTTACATGCCATGAATAACTCAACCATTCAAACAATTGTAAAGTAACTGCGAGTAGTCACACAACCCTCCCTTGACCATGGGCTCGGCTTTTCGAAAAGATTTAATACTCTGATCAGAGGTGTACCACTGTACCCATAAGGCACGCACTCATCAATTACACTAAAGTGCAACTAGATGACCCATACCACGGGAACTCGTGCCAAAACCTTCCATATGGTCCTCCTCGACCCGACAACACCCTCTTATGGGTTTCATATGGTGCCCCGACGCGTCGAGCCACACCATACCCCCCCCCTTGAGCCACGTCGGTACAAGTCACCCACAGGTTGCCCCTTGCCCCCTCCACTATGGTGCATCGAGTCGGATTGTTCCATACTTTCAATTAGGACTTACCCATTAGACTTGTGGTTAGTACGGAAGTGCTTTGCAACAGATCCTACAGACTGGTCCTTATAGTGCCTCGGGTGCGACCAACCAATGCCCTAGCTTGCACCCGGAACCCACCATACTTATAACATAGCCAATTCCACAGAGTCCAGAGACGAGAATAACGGGGAAAATTCATATACTAGAATCCATCTATCTATGACTCATTCTTTTTATCCTATAGCAGTTGTGCCGGTACATTGGGCACTAGCTAATACTTTTATAGTAGAGTGACAAGGAGTTAAGGTTCAATAAGCATGGCTTGGGCTTGCACACAAGGACGGGGATCTAATAAATATAAGTGTAGGGCTTGATATTTGACTAATGCAATATTATCCTATGAGTTATAGCGATAATTTATTAAAACATGGGTTCAATGATGATCAAAATGGGGGTTGTGACTTGCCTTGATCAGCAAATGGGGAAGGTGGAACCTTGGGGAAAAACTCCGGCTCCTCGACGAACTCGTAGTCTTCTCGATACAGAAAAAGTAAACATAACATTTAATAAACAATCAAAACATCACAAGTCATAAGCATACAAGTATTATGGGTTTTAATATGTGAAATAAAGATTTATTATTCTGAAGTTATGTTGAAAAACATTAAAGATTAGATTTTAAGGTTTTTCCTAATTTATTTTATGAATTAACAATTTATCCCTAAGGGGTTTTTTTATTCATTTATTTAATAAGAATATTTTGTTCCAAGGTAACATATTGTTTTTATGGCATAAACATGTAGAGAATAAAATGCTGAGTTTAACAAAATTTGAATGGTGAAATTTGGAGTTAAAATGAGCAAGTTATGAATTTTGAAAGTTTAAACAAATTTTTGGATTATTATTTAAACAGAAAACAGTCTCTGGTCCACGGTGAACCAGGTTCACCGTGAACCCGTGACTGTGCGCGTGGACCCGATCGATCTGGACCGTTGGATCTGGATCCAGCGGCCAGATGCGAGGCGGGAGGGTTAAATGAATTTTGACGGTTGTGATTAAAACGCGCGAAAGGGTATAACATGGACGCACGAGATTGAGTCACGGTTTTAAAGAGCGATCAACGACCCAGATGGCCCTGTACCCCTTTGACCGGATCAAGGGCGGAGATTAAATCCCGTAGGGATTTAATCAGAGTGCTCCGATCGCGATCGTGCGGCCAGGATTAAATCCGGCACGACACGCGCTAAGGGGCTCGTACCCCCCTTCGTATTCGACTCCGGTGGGCTCTGGTGCGGCGTTGACGGCGACGGCGAGGGGGCTAGGCCCTAGCTCTTGGCGAAAACGGAAAGAGGGGAGTGAGGGGAGTGCGATGGTACCGGAGATGGCGACGACGGACGACTGACGATGACCGGCGGTGAGGGTAGACGGCGAGGACCTTCGGGTGCTTGACGGCGACGGCGATCGGGCGGTCTTCTCGGCCAACGGAGGTGTGGCCGAGGACGAGCGGTCGTCGACGGTCATTACGGTGGCAGTTGCGTGGACGGAGGGGGCCGGAGTCGGCGGCGAATGGCGGCCGAAGGTGGAGCAGGAGAGAAAAGCCGAAACTGGGCAGGTGCGCTTTGAAAGGGCTACGGCTCGGGTTTAGGCTGGGTGGGCAGTGAGCGGGACCCGAGGGGTATTTATAGGGGCACCGGCGGCGGCCAAATGGAAGGCCTTCTCCGACAAGGGTTCCATTTCCTCGGCCAGGCTTCCATACTTGCCAAATGAAAGTGATCGCGGTGGTTCGAGGAAGGGGGTCCGGGGCGTATCCAGGCGGTTAGGGCGGCCGGTGGCGAGAAAGGAAGGTGGGGGTCGCCGGCATGGAAGGGGGGATCCCCTTCCATTGAAGACGAAGCATCCGACAGGTGGCCCCCACCTGTCGGCGGGCGAACAGAAAAGGAAGGGCCGACAGGCGGGCCCGGGCTGTCAGTGACGGGAAAAGGCGCTAGTGAGGCTGACGGGTGGGCTAGGCAGAGGCGGGCGCGGGGAGGAGAGAGGGGGTGCGAGCGACGACAGGCGGACCCCGCATGTTAGTGGCTTACGGCTGGACTGGGCCGGGCTCAGGGCAGATTGAAGGTTTGCGGCCCAACTGTTTGCCTGGAAGTATTGTGCCCAACTGGGGCGCAACGGGCCAACGTCAGACTGGGCCACCGTCCGCCAACCACCCTACCTTGGCGGAGATGATGGCAAATCAGAACCAACTGATTACCGCCCTCCTCATCCAGATGCAGCACCAACAGGCACAGTTGGACCGGCTGTAGAATGTGGAGCCTGCCCCTCGTGAACCAGCCCCCGCATCCGTGCCTCAACTTTTGGAGTTCTTGCGAGTGCGTCCCCTGATCTTCTCCAGCACCACGAACCCCATGGAGGCCAAAGATTGGCTCCGCACCATAGGGAAGAAGTTGGACCTCCTCCCCTGCACCGACCAGGAGAAAGTGGTGTTCGCCACTCATCAGCTCCAGGGTCCCGCTGCAGAATGGTGGGACAACTACCATGAGTCCCAACCGGAGGACCACGTGGTGACTTGGAAAGAGTTCACCATCGCCTTTCACGCCACCCATGTTCCCGCCGGAGTCATCATGGTAAAACAGCAGGAGTTCCGCTACCTGCAGCAAGGCAGCCGGACTGTCATGGAGTACCTCCATGAGTTCAACCACCTAGCAGGCTACGCGCCAGAAGAGGTGTGAACCAACGCCCTCTGCCAGGCCAAGTTACTCCGGGGACTCAAGGATGAGCTGTCCATCCAGCTCGTCGCCACCGACTACGCCGACTTTCAACGGTTGGTGAATAAAGCGCTCATCCAAGAGACTGAGCAAAATAAGTTGGACCTCAAGAAGAGGAAGATGATTGCATTCAAACATCATCAGGCGAACTCTCAGAGGCCCCGTTTTGTCCCTCCACCACCAGCACCTGCCTACCATCCTCAGCCCATCTACCGGCCACCTCACGCCACCGGTGGATCCAACGCCGGGCATTCCTGCCTCGCTCCACCAGCTCCGGGTGCTCAACCGACGTCCGCCACCAAGGCCCCGATCATGAGGGACCGCCAAGGGAAGCCGGTCGTTTGCTTCAACTGTCGGAAGGAAGGGCACTACTCGCACCAGTGTCCTCACACCAAGCAGCCACAAGGCGCGGCACCCAACCAGGCGGTTCGCGCCCGCGTTAACCACATCAGCGCGGAGGAAGCTCAGGAAGCTCCTAAAGTCGTACTCGGTATGTTTTCGCAAATTCCTTACCGGCTATAATACTATTTGACTCTGGGGAAACACACTCTTTCATCTCGGAGGACTTTGTGAAAACCAACAACTTGGAAGTGCTCCCTCTACCAGCCCCCATGATGATTGCCACCCCAACCAATAAAACCTTAGCCCACTTGTTCAGCCCTAAGGTAAAGATAGATATTCAAGGGATATTATTCTGGGACGAGCCAGTCCTCATTAAGTGTACCGGACTCGACCTCATCCTAGGGATGGATTGGTTGATGAAACACAAGGGAGTGATCGATTGTGCCAACAAGTCCGTAACGGTGACCAACCCCGAAGGCGAAGCCGTCACTTTTCGGATGACCAACCATGAACCTCGTGAGGTGTCTCTCCACTCACTAGCCCTAGAGGAAGTACCCGTAGTCAAGGAGTTCATGGACGTCTTCCCAGAGGACCTACCTGGAATGCCTCCCAAGCGGGACATCAAATTCAGAATCGAGCTTGTCCCCGGTACCACTCTAATCTCCAAGCACCTATACCGAATGGCCGCCAATGAACTAGCCGAAGTCAAGAGCAACATCGAATACCTGGAACAGAAAGGGTACATCCGACCGAGTACCTCACCCTGGGGTGCACCGGTCATCTTCGCCATGAAGAAGGACAAGACTAAAAGGATGTGCGTGGACTATAGAGCCCTGAACGACGTAACCATCAAGAACAAGTACCCATTGCCTCGGATTGACGACCTGTTCGATCAGCTGAAAGGATCCTTGGTGTTTTCCAAGATTGACCTCAGATCAGGTTATCACCAATTGAGGATTAGGGAAGAAGACATCCCCAAGACTGCCTTCACCTCTCGCTATGGACTCTACGAGTATACTGTGATGTCGTTCAGACTCATGAATGCCCCGGCCTTTTTCATGAACATGATGAACAACATATTCATGGAGTTCTTGGATAAGTTCATCGTGGTATTCATCGATGATATCCTTGTCTACTCCAAGACCAAGGAAGAACATGAAACCCACCTCCGTTTGACCCTCGGAAAGCTAAGGGAACAACAATTGTACGCCAAATACAGCAAGTGTGAGTTTTGGTCTTCTGAGGTGAAGTTCCTCGGTCATGTCATATCTGCTGGAGGAATAGCTGTGGACCCAACCACCGTGGAAGAAGTGACCAATTGGCTATAACCCACGAACGTGACCGAGATCCGAAGTTTTCTCAGATTGGCTAGATACTACCGCCGGTTCATCGAGAAATTTTCGAAGATAGACAAGCCTATGACCAGGCTGTTGCAGAAGGAAGTAAAGTTTGAATGGACGCCAGATTGTGAAGAATGCTTCCAAACCCTTAAGAAGAAGCTCGTGTCCGCCCCAATTCTGACCCTGCCAGACATCCTGAAGGACTTCCACGTCTACTGTGATGCCTCTCGCCAAGGATTGGGATGTGTCTTAATGCAAGAAGGGAAGGTGATATCTTACGCCTCTCGACAGCTGAGACCACATGAGCTGAACTACCCGACCCACGACCTAGAGTTGGCAGTCGTGGTTCATGCCTTGAAGATATGGAGACATTACCTTGTGGGGAATTGGTGCGAGGTCTTCACCGACCACAAGAGCCTCAAGTATCTATTCACCCAATCGGACCTGAACCTCAAGCAGAGGAGATGGTTGGAATTGATCAAGGATTATGACTTGGGCATCCATTATCATCCAGGAAAGGCCAATGTGGTGGAAGACGCCCTTAGTCGAAAAGGGTACTGCAATGCCATCATGATACAGGACCAGGCCCCCTTGCTATATAAGGAAATGGAAAGACTGAATTTAGGGATCGCCAACAGAGCGTATCTTGCTGCTTTGGAGTCTAGACCTGTCTTGATAGACCAGATGCGGGAGATGCAGAAGGAAGACCCAGACATCTTAGAGGTCCAACAGAACATGCGGAAGGGTAAAGCCCCTGGATTCTCTAAGGACGAGCAAGGTACCATCTGGTTCGGAAACCGGATATGCGTACCCGACAAGCCTGAGTTGAATACTCTCATCCTTCAAGAAGCCCACGATACTCTATACTCCATACATCCAGGGAGTACAAAGATGTATCAAGACCTAAAGGAGAAATATTGGTGGGTCAGCATGAAGAGGGAAATATACGAGTATGTGGCCAAGTGCGACACATGTCGGTGAGTCAAGGCAGAGAACTAGAGACCTGCTAGACTATTGCAACCCCTCAAGGTCCCCGAATGGAAGTGGGAAGAAATGGGAATGGATTTCATCACAGGACTGCCTAGGACCCAAGCCGGTCATGATTCTATCTGGGTGATCATCGACCGACTCACCAAGGTGGCTCACTTCATCCCCGTCAAGACAACTTACACTGTCGCCAAGTTGGCCGAGTTGTATATGACCCGGATTGTGTGCATGCACAGAGTTCCAAAGAAGATTGTATCTGACCATGGGAGTCAGTTTACCTCTAAGTTTTGGAAGAACCTGCAAGAGGAACTCGGCACCCGGCTGAACTTTAGCACCGCCTATCATCCACAAACCGATGGTCAAACCAAAAGGGTCAACCAGGTATTGGAGGATATGCTTAGAGCTTGCGCTCTAGACTTTGGCGGAATGTGGGACAAGAACTTGCCTTATGCGGAGTTCTCCTACAACAACAGCTACCAAGTTAGCCTGCAGATGTCCCCGTTTGAAGCACTTTATGGGCGTAAGTGCAGAACGTCGTTACTTTGGGATCAGACCGGAGAGTCACATCTGTTCGGGACAGATATATTAAGAGAAGCCGAAGAGAAGGTCAAGATCATCAGAGACAGATTGAAGATAGCCCAGTCCCGATAAAAGAGCTACACCGATAACCTACGAAGAGACCTAACCTTTGAGGAGGGTGATTATGTATATCTCCGAGTCACTTCTCTTCGTGGCACTCAAAGGTTCAACATGAGAGGCAAGCTAGCACCTCGCTATGTCGGACCTTTTCAGATTCTCCGATGGCAGGGAGAAGTGGCATATCAACTAGAACTGCCTCCATCCTTGGCAGGAGTCCATGATGTGTTCCACGTCTCTCAGCTGAAGAAGTGTCTCTACGTGCCCGCCGAACAGGTCGACCTCCAACAACTCAACGTCCAAGAGGATTTGACCAACATCGAGAAACCCGTCAAGATCCTGGAGACTAAGGAGAGAGTAACCAGGAGCCGTGTGGTTCGCTTCTGCAAGCTTCAGTGGGACAACCACCCCGTTGAGGAAGCCACATGGGAAAAAGAAGAGTTGAAAGCCAAATACCCCGAGTTATTCGAGTAACGTTCCAATCTCGAGGAGAGATTCTTTGTAAGGGGGATAGGTTTGTAACACCCCAAATTTTCAAAGAAATTAAAATATCATTTAATATATTTTTCTGAAATTGATTAATTTGGAAATACCTTTAATGCCCTTCTTAGCTTATTTGAACTAGAACCTAGGTGAAATGACCAAACCAGAGGCTAGAATATTTTGTATATGATCCCAAGGCCAAAATATATTTTTGAGAATTTTTACAAATTTTTATCACCCTTGGAAGTAGCCCAAATTTTTAAATCAATTTCTATAATTATTTTTATTCAGAAAAGGATTTAAACAGTAACGGACCTCCCTCCCTCAATCTCCCTCAACCGGCCGGCCCAGCCCACTCCCTTCCCGCGCCTCGGACTAACATCCGGGACCCCCTTGTCAGCGACCCCCTCCCCCTTCGCGTGCGCGCCCGATCACCCGACCCCACCCGTCAGTCTCGCCAGTTGCCTCACTCGCGCTCGCTGACTAGTGGCCCCCGTCTGTCAAATCCGTCGTCTCCGCGAGATCCGCCCCCAAATCACCCCCTCGCCGGCCGACGCCTTAATGCGCCTAAGATCCGTTGCTCCTGACCCCCTCTCCCTAAATTGAGCCCGCCATTACACCGTCCGATCCACGGCGACCGTTTCCCCTATTCAAATCCGGCCGATTCGATCCAGGTTCGATGAATCCCTTGCAATCGAGCTCGCCGGCATTTAAAACCACGTTTACCTCGGTCTCCCCGATTACACCTCTCCTGCCCCTGCCGGTACCTCTATTTAACCCCCTGGCCTCCACCGCGTTCGGCCCCCACGCTCTCACAGTTCAGAACCGAACAGAACGCCTGAGACGCTTGTTTTAGCGCCACACCGCCGCCCGCACTCCAGCCGCCGTTCGCCGTCGCCGGAGACCTCCTCCACCCTCAGAGACTGCACCCGTGTGATCCCCGACGTCACCCCGGCCTCGTCCACCCCTTCATCGCCAACGAACCTCGCCAGAACACTGTCACCGACGAGGACCCGAACACCTTCGCCGCCCCCGCTCATCGCTGGTCATGCTCCGATGACCATTCTTCCCGCTAACGGTACCCTCGTAATCCTCGTAGTGTCCTCTCTCCATTTTAGCCATTAGGATCCCTCGTCGTTGCTCGCCGTGGCCCCTGGCCCGCTCGCCGTCGCCGGAGAAGATGACCGGCACAGGTCGAGTACCCGTGCAGTGTCGGATTCAATCGCGACCGTGTGATCTGGATCTGACGGTGGCGATTAGATCCCTTGTGCGGTTTAATCGGATCCGTTAGATCTCGGCGAAGCGTTACATTCTAATCTAAGATGTTCGTTTATATTTAAAACCCGCGATGAATCTGGGCCATCCATCACGTATCGATTCGACCTTTTAATCTCGCGCGACTATTTTCACTTAAGCCTCCCGCCTCGCCCCCGCGCTTTGGATCTGGATCCAATGGTCCAGGATGGACCGGACCACGCGCACAGTGCGCGGGTTCATGGTGGATCTGGTTCACCGTGGACCCGAGGCCATTTTTGATTTAAATTATAATCCAGAAATTGTTTTAAACTTATAAAATTCATATCTGATGCATTTTAACTTCAAAAATTATCATTTCAATTCCAGAAAATTTATAACTTTATTCTCTACATGTTAATGCAATAAAACAATAGGTTTATATTGGGTATTTTATTTTTGTTTAATAATATATTCAAATGCACTTTAGGATATATTACAAAATGATTCATTTCAATTGTAGCAAAATTTATCTTTTACCCTTTTCATGTTAGTATAATAAAACCACTAAGTTCACACTGAACCTCTTATTTTAAATTAGTTAGAAAATTTAAAATACAATGGTTTACATTATTATCCCTTTTAGAAAGAACATTATTTCATTAAAGTTCATTTTTAAATATTCATAAAATAAATTTCAGAAACTTAACCACTTTATTTTCTTTGGTTCAAACAAATCAAAATCCTATGAGCTTATTGTGTGATTTTGGAATGTTTATTGAGTGTTATGTTTATTATTTTTGTCGAAAAGACTACGACGCCGCCGAGGAGCCGGAATACTTTCCCGAAGTTTCCCCGTCACCTTTCACTGAACAAGGCAAGTCACCAAACCAATCTTTTGAGCATATTGAACCCATGTTTTACTAAAGTATTGCTAAAACACATAGGATATACATGCATTAGTCAAATGAAACCCTTACAATATATTTATTAGGATCCCCCGGCCTTGATGTGCAACCCAAGCCATGCTATCTAGCCTAAACTCCTTGTCACCTTATGATTAGTACTATTAGCTAGTGTCCAATGTATTGACACGATTGCTATAGGGTTAAAAATGAGTCGTAGTAATTTGGTTCTACTATATGATCCCCCGATATCCTTATCTTTGGAATTCTGTTGGTGATAGAGTTTTGGTTGTGAGTGTATGCATGGTGGGTTCCGGGTGCAAGCTAGGGCATTGGTCGGTAGCACCCGGGGCACTATAAGGACCGGTCTGTGGGATCCGTTGCAATACACTTCCGTACTAACCACAAGTCTAATGGGTAAGTCTTAACTAAGGTATGGAGTGTTCCAAATCGAGACCACCATTTGGAGATTGGTCAAGCTGCACCTGCGGGTGGCTTGTACCGACGTGGCGCAAAAGGGGGTGCGACGTTAGCCGGGATGCGGCCCGGCGCACCGGCGAAACCTAGAGCGGGTGGTTATCGCTTGGAGCATTTCATGCTAAGGTTTTGGCACGAGTTCCCGTGGTATGGGTCATCTCGTTACACTTTGGTGTTTGAGATGAGTGCATGCCTTGTGGGTACAGTAGTACACCTCTGATCAGAGTCATAAATCTTTTCGAAAAGCCGAGCCCACGGTCAAGGGCGGGTTGCGTGACATCCAACAGTTAGTTTATTTTAATGAATGTGCATGATGACTTGGCATGTAAGGAATGTTGTGCGAGGAGGGAAAATGTACTCCTCGAGTTAGTTGGTGTTATGATGTTCATGTTTAATATTCCGCGTGATTAAATTTGACTTCACTAAATGCAATAACTGAAAAATGTACTTTTCCGCACTTTTAGCCATTATCCTGCCCTTGTTCTTATCTTGCATTACTATTGCATTTGTGGTGGCTTGTTGAGTACTCTTGTACTCGTACCCGTTGGACACACAATTCAGAGGATGCTTACTACGAGAAGGATGGTCTGGAGTAGCGACCCAGTCAAGAAAATGATCCTGAAGAAGACGTTCGTCATGCAGTCTATTTTTATAGTTCCTTTTTATTTTACACTTGTGTAATAATATGGTCTGTGAACCACGAATGTTTGCCCGTATGTACGTTGTCGCATGATGAACCTCTTGTTATTATTGTTTTTCTATGGAAATTCAATAATGTTCTGATTTGGTAAATCAGGGCATCACACTGATCTACTGATGCGGCTATTCTTTGCTCAATCTCCAAAGAAGATAAACGAGGCGATACGGGTGTTACCTGGATCCGAGCAAGGCCGGGGGCGATGATGTCGTGCTTGATGAATCCTACGCGTGTCTTGACGTAGCCCCCAAGCATCATGTCTTGGAGCGCCTTCAATTTCGCCTCGATCTTTGCCCGGTCTTCTGCGGGGATATCTTCAAGAGTAGGTGTTAGGATTTTGCGGTTGTTGATATCCGCACCTCCTATGGTGTCCATCGGCGGTGTAGATGTAGTAGCTGTTGTAGATGTACCAGTGACTGATGTAGACGTACCTGTCATGTTGGCGTAGCTTTTCCCCAGCGGAGTCGCTAAAAAGTGTGTTGACACGAAAATGTGCCCCCACACTTGGGTCAGTTCGACGATCCAAAAGTGTGCGGATACTTAGGGACGAGCCTAAGCGTAACACAGCACCGACATCGTGTTCTGACTACCCTTAGCTGTGGTAAGGGGGGTGGAGTCGCCAGGCAATTAGATCACACACAATAATCCAATTAGCCGAAAGAAATATATTAAATAGAATAAATCAGCAAACCGGTCGGAGCCTGTCTGCTTTGAAGTATGGTGCGAAGGGGGCCACTGAAGTATACCTTCGGCGTCTGATGCGAAGTGTCCCGCTGAAGGGTACCTTCGGCGTTCGGACTGATATGGCCGAAGATGAACTGCGAATGGATCTAGACGCGACAATCACCTCCGAAAAGCGGGGTTCGGTGTGAAGTAAGATACAGAATAATGACTCAAGCGCAATGTGCGAGCGTGACTTCATTCGGAGTGGAGTACGAGCGTGGCGAAGCCTGTCGTGACGAAGTCTGCTGATGGAGCGTGCGGTCGAAGCAATCAATCTCGCCGAAGGGTGTTCTGGCAACCTCCAAAACTGATCTCTCAGCTCCGGACACCTCCGACGAAGTAGCTCCGAACGTGGCAACCTGCAACAGAGTGGATTCAAAGTACCAATTCGGCCTAAGGACCGAATTCTGCTAAGTGTTGCACTAGTGGCAAAGGTAGCAATCTGTTACGCAGATTAGCGGATACTTCACAGGCGAAGTAACAAGGCGATAGCAATCTATTACGTAGATTAACGGATACTTCACCAACGAAGTAACAAGGATTACCATTGTTTCGAAGTGACCGTCGGAGGGCTTCCAGGCAAACCCATGAAGAGTACAGAAAAGTAAAGATAAAGTAAATGTGATTCAAAGCTAGGGCTTTGTGGTTGATTTTCGTTGAGGGGCCTCTGAACTGGCTTCGCCTCTATATTTATAGGGGCTAGACCTTTAATCTAATCTGCTATAATTCGGCTGAATAGAGATAAACACTTAGCCGGAATCGGGTCCAACTCTATCTCTTCCCGAAGTGGGCCTTCGGCCAGGACCGTCGAAGCCTGCTCCTTGTGCCGAAGCTTCGGCGGCGTGGGCCTACGAAGACTTCCTAGCCGAAGGCCGTGGGCTGGCTGGAAGCTTCCGGAGCCCATAGCCCAATTGTCCTTTGGCCCTGTAGGGCTTCGGCCTAACCCAGAACATGTGTATTTTTGGCCCAAATTACCAAAATTGATATTTTGACAATCTTAACCATCGATGCCATTTTTTGCTATCAACAAATATCGAACAACATTTGTTCTTTATCACGAACTCATAATCTTCTTCCTCCAAATATGAGGAAGAGATAATGTTTCTGCCCAATGTTGGAACATAATAACAATTATTCAATTCTAGAAGTAATCCTGAGGGTAGTGACAAAAAATAAATGCCAACGGCCAACGCTGCAACCTTTGCACCATTGCCAACATTTGCACAATTGCCGACATGAATATCCAGTTCATCTACTGCACACTTTCTTGACCTACTCAGTCCTTGCAACGATTTGCAAGTGTGAATCATCGAACCGGTATCAAATACCCATGAATCACTTGGACGAGTCGTGAGATTAATTTCAATAACATTTATACTTCCCAGTAGCAAAATTTGTCCAGCATCAGAACTTCCAATCAACCATCGGAACTTCCAATCCAACAAATATCAGAACTTTTCTAGAACATTTTCCTCTCGCTTGAGAACACTGCTCAAGTGTCTAAACCAATAAATAAAATTTGTCCCAAAAAGAATCAATCACAAAATAAAGAGTAAAGTGTTCATAATAGGCGGTGCCATGATCTACAAAAGATTAAATGCAATGTTTAGCACTATGCAATGTTTATCTTTTATCCAATAAAATATGTCCCACTATCTAAACTAGTCACTTTCCCTCTCATGACTAATAGTGGTGCAAGATCCATGGCCATGCTATCTCCTAGTGAGCTTTGGCATCACTGCTAGAAGCTAGTTGACATAGGTAAGCAACTCCTTGCTAATCACATCGTATGTGACTTTTGTCGTTGGAGAAGCATCAAATGCTCGATCCCAACTCCTATGCTCCAAGGCACAAAACCATTTTGATAGCCTTGTCAAGCGAACCAATACTATGCGTGCAGAAGTCCGACTTCCGCCCTAACTGGCCAAGATAAAAGAGAGCACACTGCTTTGGCAGACCCACTATCAATGATCAAAAACCTTTGTGGGTGCAGCTATTTGGAAGAGCTTCAACACTTAATTTTCTGAGGGAAAACTATTCTAGCATGGTAACGTCCCTAGCATACACAAAACATGCAAGAATACAATAATATGAACAAAAGAAAGCATCACAGGCAATTATATTAACTATGACATAGCATGACCTTCTTCACATGGCGATCTCCATCTCCATGGCTCCCGTCATTGAGTGCGTTCTCCCGGCAACCATGAAGAGTACTAGTCTATCTCGCATAGCCTATAATAATTACATGGGCCGAAGCACCGTGAAAATGACATGCAAGCCGTAATAAATTTTACATAAACCTTGGGTTGTAAATAACCATAACATGTAATCCATATTTAATTTACATTCATTGCATGCATCTCATACATCAGATTTATCCAAGGCCATGCCAGTCACACCATTCTCTGCAAAACAAAGTTAGGCGAGCAATCTACAAGTGATTAGATTCTGGATCTGAAAAACCCGGCTCAACAGGCTCAAAATTTCAAATTCCGCGTGGGTCGGAACTTCCGATCTGGCATCAGAACGTTTGATCTGGCAAAACTTCTAATCAATATCAGAATCTCGGACTGCACCAATTTATTTCTATATCGAATAACTATTTGATATCGGAACATCCGATCACCATCGGAACTTTCAATCCGCCATCGGAACTTCTGATTTACCGAGGATAGAAACATATCTAATCTGTTTTCCACCATCTATCTCCATACATGAGGGATCTAGATCGAACACTACGCATGTAGGCTCTAATACCACTATTGGGGAATAGGGGAGCAACACTAGCCGGCAAATTCAAAATTTCCACCCTAAAACCCAAGATCCATGCGCGTGTGAGATCATAGATCGGTACCTTCTAACACTTGGCGCTCTAGGTGCAGCGGAAGAAGAGGTTGATGAAGCGTGTCAAGCATATCCTCGCTTCGTCCCGGCCGTTCCTCGCCAATCCAATCGGTGAAGAAGTCGTCTTCCTCGTGGTGATGGCCACGAGCGTCGCTTTTGGAGCAACGCATTCATGGAGTACACACATATAGGGGTGGAGTTCCTCCCATGGCAGTGTGCTAGCACTCAGGGGTGGCAATATCCCCGGTGGAGCCGGGGACCCGCCGGGGACCCGCCCCTACGGGGCCGGGGATGGGTTCAATTTTTCACCCGCGGGTTCATCGGGTCGGGGCCCCGCATAATGTCGGGTTCGGGTTCGGGTTGATTATTTAACCCGCGGGTCCCCGCGGGTACCCGATCCAATAAATAAAAAAACTTATATATATGTATATATTTATATATGTATATATGTATATGTATATGTATATGTATATATGTATATTTATATATGTATATTTATATATGTATATGTATATATGTATATTTATATATGTATATGTATATGTATATATATGTATATATATATTGGTCTAATGTAAGATGATAAAAAACCTAACTTTAATATTGATGAATTTTGTTTGTTGGAATGTTGGAAAATGTAAACAAGATGATTTACGGTGATATTTAGTTTGAATTTTGTTATATTTGTGATTTATAAATTATGTCATTTGTATATTTTTAAATTTCAAAACGGGTCCGCGGGGACCCGACGGGTTTGCGGGGACCCGACGGATCCGGGTCCGGGTGAAAAATTTCACCCGCGGGGCTAACGGGGCCGGGTCCTACCGGGTCCGGGTTCGGGTCTGGTATTCACCAACCCGGACCCGCCCCGCCCCGTTGCCACCCCTACTAGCACTGCACGTGAGAGACGGGAAATCCTCGACCTCAACGTTTGAGATCGAGAAAGGGAGGAGAGGAGTCTATGGTGGCTAGGTCCAATCTAGGCTTATTCCTTATTCCAAGACCTCCTTCTCCTCTCTTTATATAGGGCTGAAAGCCCTTCATCGTGCACATCTAGGAACCCACAAAATAGTTACAACTAATTCATATTCATAACATATCCAATATGTTACCCCACATCAGAACTTTTGATCCTGGATCGGAACTTCCGACAGGGTATTTTAGGTCTCGCAATTCAGCACGACGCGCAATAGATCCAATCTATTTTCGCCCACCTCAGAACTTCTGATACCATATCGGAACTTCTGATTAGTACAATTCTCTCCAATTCCAAATCGGAACTTCTGGCTCATCAGAACTTTCGATACCATATCGGAACTTCCGAAGCAATATTTGCTCTCTGACTTGAGACCAGATAATAATCAGAAGTTCTGATACTACCTATCGGAACTTCCGATCCACAGAATTTTCTTGGGCATATCCGTCAATAATTACTTCTTATTTGTACAACGTCGTATGCATACCAATCCTAGCTTGTGTTACCCCGCATATGAGAGTTCGTCTACACTGATCGATGTTGCTGCTAGTGACCACTAAGACTCAGCAGGTTTTGATGCTTGGGAGGCTGACCTCATTAAGATTTTCAGGCCTTCGCAGCTTCACGGAGCACCACCGCCCACTCAGCCTTACGAGCAGCAGCACGCTAGATCGGTTAGGGTGTGTCGTTCACCCAATAGACTTACATTGTCCTAGCAGCTCCGAGATGCACTAGGTGTTGGGCCAAAAATTTGTCGGTGTTGTTTTCGGTCACACACGTGGCTTGGGAGATCTGCCTAACTCTAGTGCAGGTCCTAAAATCTTGGGGTTCTAAGCGTGCCAATCAGTTTGACCTTGCAACTGATAAGGTACAGAAAGACGTTAGTAGCAATGTCCATCGGCTATCGATCTGATGGCCACAATACGCATCAGGTTACACATATCAATCGAGAGAATCTGTAGCACGTGATGCATGTAAACCATCAGGTGTCACGAGACAAGAGCCTAGCCATTAGGCTGATCAGGCAATCGGTCGATATGTAGTACCCGCACTGATCAGGTCGAGGATAGGACACGCGATGCACTATATATTCGAGCCGATTGATGATCCCTAATGTAGATGAGATGTGACATAAAATTAAAGATAACCTACCGACTTGCGCTACAATATAATATAAATCTAGTATACCAGAGAGTGCGTCTATACTATCAAATCATCATAACAACAAGATCAGACTTAACCAAAACAGTTGCTAAAATCACAAATAACTTATAGTATTTCAACACCCTGAGCACACTTTATTCAGATGAATGATGCACAACAATAAATCGGATACAATAGATCAAGATGTCGGACCTAACCGATGAAGCCTCAAAATACTATATCTAATCTAAATAAATCTAAGAGATTATAACGATGTAGCCTTAGACGACGTAACTCATACATCAAGATAAACCAACGATTATACTAACCGAACTAGTGTGCCATAAGATATTGAAGCGATGTAGCCTTGAGCAACACCAATCCAACCAATACAATTGTCGGGGTAGCAAGACTTACCCCTTTGCTAGAGGTCAAAGCGATGTAGCCCAGCTCCAGGTGCCTAGTCCTGCGAGATTAACCTTGAATGAACAAGGGTGGCGTTGCACCGAGAGTAGTTTTGTGGTTGTAGTTGTGTGCGTAATCTACCTAATATCTACATATTTATAGTCTGGAGACTTGCCATCCACTATGATCATAATCGATTCTAGCTTTTATATCTATCTTTATCTCTATCGGCTCCTCCATACCCGGTCATGTATAACGGACGAACTTCTTTGATAAACCTTTGACCGAACCTCTTTGACTTTTGTTGACTACGCTAGATCCTTACTAGGCTTGGGCCTTAACCAAATTTTGTCATCAACACTAGGGCTAGGTGTTGACACCAAAATTTGGCACCAATTTGGAGTAGAACAAGTGCTATCCAAGTTTATAATAAATTGGAAATTATGCGCGTAGGTCGATCCGACCTTTTCTACATGGTCGATCCAACCTTAGTGTTGTAACCGGTCCAACCAGCAATACATGGCCAGTCTGACCGCCCATGTACAACCGGTCCGACCGGCCATGTATGGCAGGTCTAACCTTCAGGGTACCAGCACTTCGAGTCCGAGTTAGTTACGACTAAATCTCGTGTTTCTTAGTTTAAACCCGGGATATTTCATACCCAAATACATCTCTAACCACCCTAGGACGTGGATAACATCCAACTCTTGCAAGACCACCCCTATATAAAGGGACAAGGCCGATTCAAGCCACCTCCCGGTGGCACTACATTGAATCGTTCTTTTCTCTTTCAATCTACTATTTCCTATCTACTCTTGCCCTAGCTTTATTATTTACTCTAGCAGTAGCCCTTTGTCAATTTGATCAGTAAATTGTTCGTATTTCGCCATGTTATCGTGAGTTCTTTGTGGGTTTGATCTGAAAACCTTCTTTTTCACCCCCGATGGCCGGATTGTCGTTAATCTCATCTATTTTGCAGGGGTTAACATGCTCATCTACTTCGCTAGGAACACCTGCACCAAGCCCTCGCTATCAGTGCATCTAGCGATGAAACGAAGTGCTCCCTGCATCGCTGGCCGGTCCGACCGGCCAACTCCGGTCGGTCCGACCGGACCGTGCTGACACAGGCCGGTCCGACCGATGGCACGAGGCCGGTCTGACCGCCAAGCCCCAATCGGCCTATTTTCCCTTCTGATCGATCCATGTGCGCCATCCCCCGCATCGCCGATCTTACCGCCACCTTTAGGCTGGTCTGACCGACCCCTTCACCATGGTCCAACCAGCCCTATTTGGCCGGTTTGATCTATCCCCTTCACACTTCGGTTAATCGAGCCGTATTTTCATAGTACAGTTTGATTGCCTGGCGACTCCATCCATCTATTCCCTTTTCATGGTCAAGGTTCATCGGAACGCGGTGTCAACGTCACATGACGTTTAGCGGGCCACCCCTAGGCGTCTGCGCGCTTTTGGATCGCCGAACTGACGTCGGTGTTGTTGTCGCTTGGTCGACTGATTTTAGCGTCAACACTAGGCATTGTGGTTAGGTCCATACTATGCGGTTAGACGATTTGTATTGAATAGTTTAGTACTATATGTTTTAGGTCATCATGCCCTTATTATGATTACACACTTATTATGATGATTACACACTTGAAATATCTCTTGTCTGCATTGTTTTTTCTTGTACTCCCTATCAGCCTCATGCTCCTCTTTTGCCTTGTGCTCCATCTCCTCTCTCTAAACTATCCCTAATATACTTCTAAATTACTACTAATTTACTTCTAATCTACTACTAAATTAATCTAAGCTTAATAACTACAGAAGACAAAATATGGAGGAGAACCTATCTAGGAAGAGAGTCGGAGATGCACTTTGTTGGAAAGTGTCGAGGTCGAGGATGTGCTGAGAAGGGTGTTCGACCCTCTTTTATAGGGCTAGGTTTGGCCTTTGAACGGCTGAACCAGGCCATGGTTAACACGAAAACGTGCCCCCGCACTTGGGTCAGTTCGACGATCCAAAAGTGTGCGGATACTTAGGGACAAGCCTAAGCGTAACATAACACCGACATCGCGTTCCGACTACCCTTACCCGTGGTAAGGGGGTGGAGTCGCCAGGTAATCAGATCACATAGAAATAATCCAATTAGCCTAATAAAATATATTAAACATAACAAATCAGCAAGCCGAGTGAAGCCTGTCTGAGTCGAAGTGTGCGGTGCGAAGATATCGCCGAAGGATACCTTCGGCGTTTGGTGCGTAGTGTCCTGCCAAAGGGTATCTTCTGTGTTTGGACTGATTTGGCTGAAGATGAACTCCGAACCGATCTGGACGCGACAATCACCTCTGAACAACATGGTTCGGCGCGAAGTCTCTGGTACCATAAAATAACTTAGACGCAATGCGCGGGCGTGACTTCGTCTGACGCGGGGTACAGGTGTGGCGAAGCCTGTCATGACGAAGCCTGTTGCGAAGCGTGTCGGCGTGCGGGATTCGGTCAAACCGACAACAACGTGACGGTCCGGCACGGGCGATCGAAGTAGTACTCTCACCGAGGGGTGTTCTGGCAGCCTCCGAAACCAATCTCTCAGCTTCGGGCACCTCCGGCGAAGTAGCTCCAAACGTGGAAACCTGCAACAGAGTAGACTCGAAGTACCAATTCGGCCTGAGGACCGAATTCTGCTAAGTGTTCACTAGGGGCGAAGATAACAATTTGTTACGCAGATTAGCGGATACTTCACAGACGAAGTAACAAGGCGATAGCAATCTATTACGTAGATTAACAGATACTTCACAAGCGAAGTAACAAGGATTACCACTGTTCCGAAGTGGCCGTCGGAGGGCTTCCAGGCAAACCCACGAAGAGTGCGGAAAGTAAAGGTAAAATAAATGTACGGTTCAAAGCTAGGTCTTTGTGTTGATTTGTGTTGGGGGGTCAATGAACCGGCCTCACCCCTATATTTATAGGGGCTAGACTTCTAATCTCTAAGCCTAATCTGATAGGATTCAGTTTGATCATGCGTGGAGCTAAAGACTTAATCAAAATCGGACTCAACTCTATCTCTGCCCGAAGTGGGCCTTCGGCCAGGCCCGCTGAAGCCTGCTCCTTGGGTCGAAGCTTCGGCGGGGTGGGCCTCCAAAGGCCTTCGGGCCAAAGGCTGCAGGCTTGCCGAAAGCTTCCGAAGCCCATAGCTTTGTGGGCCTTCGGCCCTGTAGGGCTTCGGCTCAGCCCAGAACATGTGTATTTTTGGCCCAAATTACCAAAATTGGTATTTTGATAATCTTAACCACTAATGCCATTTTTTGCTATCAATAGCCACGTCAATATGTTTCGGCCAAACTAGTCGTTGTGCGCACACGTGGAGTAGTCGTTGCAGGCTTGCAGCCACGTCAGCATGATTCGGCCATGGTCAACCAAACCAAGCTGACATGGCAATGTTCAGCCGATATCAGTCAAACTAGGGTTGATTCCACCTGGTTCAACCGATGGTCGGGCGACTATACACAATTGAAATTTTTTCGAAAAAATATTATTAAAAAATCGCCATTAGCACTGTAAGAAGCTATAGTATACCTTTTCATCTCCCCTTAGCCAGATTATTTTTTGTCTAAATATATACTTTTCTATTTTTTATCTTTGATGTTTTAATGGAAATTAATGCTCAAAGTTAACAACAACTTAATTTTGTGAAGAAACATGCAGTCTGAGTTACTATTGCCAGAAATTGATCTCGTTAAGAATTAATAAATGTGCAAAGATAAGCGTGAAAGTTATTAGTTAGATTGCATTCAACAGGACCGTTGGCATGTGATTAGATGTTAGATGATCTGACTTTTTGTTAAATAGTTTAAAGTTAACAAATTTAAAGAATAAATCTCATGTAACCTCCCTTAAAAAATTTATATTAACAATGTTTTGCATGTATTGTCTCCTTCTTCGCAGAGGAATGGGAGCTAGAGGACGGTTTAGGATAAAGGTGATGATTGTGAACCAATGGTTGGGGATCCGATGGAATCAACGATGAGGATGGATGTGGATGTCGGTGCGACGAGTGCGGGCGATGGTGGAGCGAACGATTAGTTTATACTTAACATCCAAAAGATAACCAGAGATGATTATTACATTAGTGGCGTGTGAATTGTGATAATTATGTCTAAAACTAATTTCTATGTGACATAAAAAATATATAAAATGCATGATGTCCGGAATTTGGGATTGCTGTCTCATCTTTCAAAAAAACATGCACACACATGTTGCCCGCCAAAGTCAAATCGAATAAATATTCACCAACCATTCCGCGTGGAAGAAAAGAATGGCCACCAAATTTACTCGCAGGATCACATCGGCATCGTGCAACCAAACAAGAAAGAAGAGAACAGGATCAACTGTCCCAGCTCATAACCTACTGCCAGTAACCATGAGAACATTGTAGCTACTTCTTTTCTCTTCTCCATTCTAGCTCACCCCTGCAGCAGCATCAACTGCACTGCAGAGAACAGGAGCGAATCAACCACCGTCCGTTGGACGGAGAACGCCAGGCAGGCCTGATCGGACGGCTGGATTGAAACCTTCGTTCACTGCTCACCCTGTGTAATCCCCAAACTGCCCCTCGTCGTCGTCCTCCCTTGTCGGAATGGGACTATGGGAGCTGTGGTCACTCCCCCACCTCCCCTCTCTAGGGTTTCTCCCCAATTCAGCCCCACCTCCATGGCCAAGACCAAGCAGGGCAAGAAGGACGTCGACTCCTACACCATCAAGGGCACCAACAAGGTCGTCGGAGGTACGTACGCCCCCCATGGCTGATCCCCGTCGACAAGATTTGGTCTTTTTTTCTGACGGACTGGGTTTTCTTTTCTCGCTGCGTGCGAAGTGGGGGACTGCGTGCTGATGCGGCCGTCGGACACGGACAAGGCGCCGTACGTGGCGCGGGTGGAGCGGCTGGAGACGGACGGCCGCGGCAGCTTGCGGGTGCAGGTGCGGTGGTACTACCGGCCGGAGGAGTCCAAGGCCGGCCGTAGGCAGTTCCACGGAGCCAAGGAGCTCTTCCTCTCCGATCACTTCGACACCCAGAGCGCGCACACCATCGAGGGCAAGTGCGTCGTCCACTCCTTCAAGAACTACACCAAGCTTGACAACGTCGGCCCGGAGGACTTCTTCTGCCGCTTCGAGTACAAGGCGGGTACCGGCGCCTTCACCCCTGACCGCGTCGCCGTGTACGCACCCGTGATCTTTCCATTTCGATCTTTTCGATCACTGATCGTCGCCCATCTGTTTCGCCTCTCTGCTTGCTATGTAATGCGGGCTCGCTCTCCTTGTGTTCACTATGGTGGTTTGGTTGGTGCTTATGTGAAGGTACTGCAATTGCGAGATGCCGTACAACCCGGATGACCTAATGGTGCAGTGCGAGGGGTGCAAGGACTGGTAAATCACTTGCATCTTCATGAATGGTATTTCATGTTCGTGTCCTGGTCACTTAGTCACATACTCACATGTATATGAGGAAGTATCAGCTAACTTCCATTTTTTGCATTCTGTCATTGAGTTGCTTTCTGCCCATATATCTATATCCTTGTTTTGCATAATGAGTTTATCTTGTCTTCAACTTTTTTTGTTTTTATTCTTGGATAGCAGGAAGCACCACAGATGATCCCACAAAAAGGTTATCATAGATGAGCTAACTTCATGATTACATATTTTGATAATGAGCAAGTTTATCTTGTCTTCAAGTTCTTCCTTTTTCTTCTTGGAAGGACAAGTATAAATAAATATTAGAGGACCAACTTACAGATAAGATCAGCAGAGTGCAATTCATGACCATCTGAGGTTCCTTAGGACCTGATGTGCTGCTCCCTTTTATTTTCTTCTCTTTGTAAAGATACAGTATGCAAAGTGTCACTTACATGGTCAGTTTAAAGCTCACGTCACCGACGGAAAGGGCTGATTTTCTGTTAGCGATTATTATATTGTAGCCAAAGCCATTTTTACTTTATTATCTTACTTGAGCTCTGCTTTGGCAAATGGCATGTATACTTGAGCTCTGCTTTGGCAAATGGCATGGTTGCTTTTCCCTTGTGGGATTCATGGAAAACAAATTATTGAATTTGACTAGAGCCAAAGTGCCTTTGGTGTTCTGTAAGAGTTGCATGTTTTGTCTAATAAGTGTTTAGAAACTGACATGACCAAGAACTCACAGCTTGTGCCCTATTCAAATCCTAAGTAAATAAATAGCATCTCATCCATACATCAGTGGCCAGAAGCACCTAACCTACCTAGTATGGCATCAACGAATGTACACATACTTGAATAAAGTTGTATGGCATTTAATACTACAAGGCATAAAGTAAACATAATTACAATAGTTGCATGGCATTTAATACTACAATAAGACATAAAGTAAACATAATTACAATAGTTGGTTGATTTACATAGTTATTCTTTAGTTGATGCAATTCTATCTTATTTGACTGTTCATCAGGTTCTTTCTGTATAGCATATTAGCATTTTCTGTTTACTTCATAGTCCCATAAATAGGATATAGACCCATAAACTGTTACTTTGCTTCGAGTACAAACTATTTGGTAGTGTTGTGCTCTTTTTACATGCATATATGTTGTCGTGCTACATCATTTCCATATTTCTGTGCTGGTTTTTCATTTTTCATGTTTATTGAAAATTCACCTTTTAACTTGTGCAGGTTCCATCCATCTTGTATGGGAATGACCATTGAGCAGGCCAAAACGTTAGAACATTTCCTGTGCACAGATTGTGGCAAAGAAAATGGAATGAAGAGACCTTCAAATTCTTATCCAGCATCACCAAATTCTGATCAGGTTGGTGATTTTTCTCACCCTCTCGAGTCTTGACTGACTGTCTAATGTCTATTGATGCTCTGCTTGAAGATGGCTTATCTTGCTAGCTTTAAGGACAATAGACATTATTGTTACACGTAAAAAGGTGGTGTTGTTTGCCTTTGCTTCTCAATCAATTGAGAAATGCAGGGTCATTGTTTGGTGTTGAGTAGAGAAATGTTCATCTTGTTTAAGTTTTGCTGTCATGAACTCCCTGAATATATGCATGCATATGTGGGGTGATATGTTGTCACACGTCTTACTCCTGTGGTCAAATCTAGCTCATGATTGTATGTTGTAACATTGATCCAGTGTTTCTTTGATATGATGTTTTTGCACCTTTCTACCTGACAATAATAAGTTCATAAGCATTATATTTTGGAGTAAGCCTATTTCACATCCCCAAACTAACCCCCTCAAATTTAAAACTGGTTATTTCACCCCCTCGTCTTCTAATACTGGATCAAATCACACTTCAAGCGGTTTTAGTTGGTTGTTTTAGTGATGTGCATTATCTTAAATTTGGTTTTGCCACGTAAATGTGGTTTTGCCACATGGTTTACACGCGAGATGATGGAACCAAATTGCATAGTGTTTGCCACTCTGCTTCAAAGAGTCGTTGGTGGCATTGACCGACAACTGCATAAGGGTTGGAGCAGCAACTAACTAATACTGATTAGGGTATGATTTGATCCTATATTAGAAGATGAGGAATTTAAATAACCGGTTTTAAAGTTGAGATGGTTATTTGAACTTTCAAGATAGTTCAGGGTGTAAAATGGACTCATTCCTTATATTCTCAATTTTCATTGATCCTTGTATTATGAAGAAGGCTATTTAAGTATTTATATCGCTTTTACAAAACATTAACAATGTTCTTGCCTACCATGGTACGAATGTTGTTATTGGTCATTAATCTGTGGTTTGGAAAAGCAAGTTTACCTTAAGTGATTCCAAGCTTCTCTCTGGAAATATCAGTAAACCTCTGACAAAGGAATTCATATGGAAACTGCAGCTAACTTTGCAGCCTGCTAGATACTGTTTTCCACCCATTTCTCCATTAGCATTTCCGATATGCATTTCTCAGAGATTATCTCAATAGCATGTAGATTTTTTTCACATAGAACTTCTATTTTCCACTTGCCAAGTGCAGGTTGAGCCAAAAAGGCGGAAGAGGTAACTGATGTAACAACAATAGCCATCCGTGGTGAGGAGACGCACTGTTTTATGTCGTCAGCTCTTCATTGCTGGTGCAAACTAAAATGTGGAGGTGTACAGTGCAAAAGAAAAGCTAGGTTATTTTAGGACCCATATTGTGTTTTATCTTATCATTTGGTTGAATTTGGGAACGTTTCCATGAGTTTAGGCATCGGTGGACATATTTCAGCAGCAATCTGTTGAGTGCCACTGTGTGTCATCGTGTTTTAACTCTTAACTTAGTACAGGAAACGTTCCCTGTGTGAATGGTGTTGATGATAAGTTGATAACTTGAGTTAGTCTCATGATATGTATGCGTCCAAGAATTCCATGAAGTGGTTACCAACTTACCATTAGTGCCGCATGATGATGCAGTTGCGAACTTGCAATCTTTAGCACATTCTTGCTGTCATTTTGTTCCTTCACCACTACCAGTCGATAACTGGATCTACCTCGTGCGGGGACTCGCAATGTTATTTACTGAAAAAGAAGTGCACGAAAGCATGCTGTCAGTGGGAGAAGCACAGCTAAACCATATGAAAAAAAGTTTAATTTGGAGGTGTCACGGGTATGGGAAAAACCTTCAGTAGATATGGAAACTCTTGAACGTAGATTATATTGATGAGAAAAAGGTGATCGAGGGCCTGAACCTTATCAGCGTGGCGGAGCCATAACGGCGGGTTGCACCAACGAGGTAGGATTACAAGGGCTAAGCCTAAACAACTCGATGCCAAAACCCTCAGCCTTTGTACTATTTATATAGGTACGGTGCAGGCTGGAACTAACAACCTTAACTAACTCAATCTTAACTAATGTTGGGGGAAAATATTTCATCCTCAGGGTCACTACTGTAACAAGACGAAGGCAGTCTATTAAGCCGAAGCTCTCCAGTATCTAACTCCGGTTTAGTACTGGGTCAAGTTCGAAGGATCGAGGCGGACTATAGATCAGAGTATATCTTCGAATATAGACTCTACAGAGAACCTCCCTACCAGCTAAGATGGAAGACTTATCTTCTTTCTTATTAGATTAGTATTTTACCATTTTAGCCCTATTAGGGGTACCGAATAGTTTCCACTATGTCGGTTGTAATAGAGGGGTAAAAAGGTCTTTTCCTTAAGGTTTTGGCCTATAAATACCCCCCGTTTTATCCTGTAATGATTATCGAATACTGAGTTATTCAATACACATCTTCGAATTGTTTTGAGCTATTATCCACTTCGGAGGCTTGAAATAGTTTGCTTCGCAAACACCTCGTTTGTTAGTTTCTAAGCTTCGGAAACCTGTTAGCGTAATCTTTTACGCCAACAACTAACTTACCAAAACAGACTCAAACTCTAATAACTAGGACTCTTATTACCCAAGCAACTAACGAGGACTCTTTATTACTTAATCTGGAATCCATTCTGGACTCCTCTTCCTGCGCCAGTCTGGACTCCTCCCTAGACTCCCTCCCACGCGTGGCTCCCTATGACTTCTTCCTGATCGGCCCTGGGCCGATCCCTTCTCTTCTGGCGCTGGTACACCAAGCCGGTCTTGACATCTCTCCCCCTTTGACAATTAGCGCATCCTCGAGCTGATATGCAAAAAAATTCTTTCTGAAATGTTGGCAATTCAACCCAAGTGGCATTGGTTGCATCCTGGCCTCCCACCTGACAAGTATTTCCTAAATTCCTCGAACAAAACGACCTTTGATTACCTCTGTCGGCTGAGGACAGGCTCGGCCATGATGAATCGGTGGCAGAACTCTTGGACCCAGCGGAACAGTACCTTTATGCAGCTTAAGTAGGCCAACATGAAAAACATTGTGAAGACGTGCATTGGGAAGCAATTCCAGCTTGTAAGCCACTGATCCAACCCTTTCAATGATTTTAAAAGGTCCATAGAAACGAGGACCCAACTTGCTTCGTCCAGCAACATTCAATGATGCTATCGGCCGATGAAGAAGGCGTAACCATACCCAATTTCCTACCTCAAACTCCAAGTACTTGTGGTTTTTGTCATAGGCTTCTTTGTGGTGTTGTTGTGCTTGTTCCAGACGGTCTCAAACCTCTACCAAGAATTCATCTCGAGCCTCCAACTATTGCTCAACTGCAGAACCCGAGCAGTATCCCTAATGTAAGGAGTTACAACTGGAGGGTCGCGACCATATACCACTATGAATGGTGATGTTCGTAGTGAACTCTGAAAAGCTGAGTTGTAGCAAAATTCAGCCCAAGGCAGCCATTGCACCCATTGACGTGGTTGATCTCCTGTAAGACATCGAAGACACATTGTAATAATTTTGTTTTCTGCCTCGGACTAACCATCTGATTGCGGATGGAATGTTGTTGACATGAGCAATTGGACTCCTGATAACTTAAAGAGTTTGCCCCAAAAGTTGCTTGTGAAAGTGGGGTCTTGATTGCTGACAATCGAACAAGGTAACCCATGCAGTCTAACGATATCAGTGAAGAATGCACGGGCTACTGTTGTAGCTGTGTATGGATGCCCGAGGGGTATGAAGTGTGCATACTTCGAAAATCTGTCGACCACTGTTAGAATCACCGATTTGCCATTAACCTTGGGCAATGCTTCAATAAAATCCATAGCAATACCAGCCCAAACGACGGATGGAATCTGAAGGGGTTGAAGAAGTCCTGCCGGATGGAGCTGTTCTGTCTTGTTCCGTTGGCATGTCAGGCAGGTGCGAACAAAGTTTTGCACAATACGACGCGTCCCTAGAATAAAAAATGTCTAACGAAGTCGATGAAGTGTTTTCTAAGTACCCTCATGGTCGACTCCATGTACTGCCACTAATACCTCTTGGAGGCTTGGAGATGATGTTGGTAGAAAAATGCGGTCGCGATACGTGACTAAGTCATCGATGATTTCCCAAGAGTCACCGTGAGCGCCATTATGTATCTCATGTCGTAGAGTAACCAGTTCTGGATCCGAACACACCTCCACCCTCAAATCATCCAAAAAACAGAATGATGGTGTTGAGATGGTGTTTACCGTGGCTGATTTGTCCATGTCGCGGTGAGAAAGAGCATCAGCCACCGTGTTGGACGTTCCTAGCTTGTACTCCACCCTGAAATCAAAGCCTAACAGCTTGCTGACCCAGTGATGCTGTGGAATTGTGGATAGTCGCTGGTCCAACAAAAACTTGAGGCTGCCATGGTCGGTGCATACAATAAATGGTCTCCCTCATAAATAAGGACGCCAGTGACACACGGCTTGCACCAATCCCATTAGTTCTCGTTCATAAGCTGCCAAACATGCGTGTCGGGGAGCCATCTGCCGGCTGAAGTAAGCCACCGCACCCTCTCCTTGATGTAGCACCGCACCGATGCCAGATCCTGAAGCATCACACTCGACCACAAACTCCTTGTCAAATGCGGGAAGGCGTAGAACAAGGGATGTGGTGAGCGCTTGCTGTAGTGCATGAAAAGAATCCTCGGCCTCCTGAGTCCACCGGAAACGTTCCTTGCGAAGTAGTTTGGTTCGCGGTGCTGCTATTGTTCTGAAGTCTCTGATAAATCACCTGTAGTATCCTGCTAGTCCCAAAAATGATCGTATCACTCGAACGGAATGTGGAACTGGCCAAGCTAATACTGATTGTACCTTTTGCTCGTACATGGATACTCCCTCGGCCGAGATGACATGTCCCAAGTAGGCCACTTGTCGTTCGCCGGAGAAACACTTGGATTGTTTCAGAAATAGTTGGTGTTCCTGTAACTTCTGAAAAACAAGTCGAACATGTCGGAGGTGCTCCAACCATGATGTACTGTAGATCAGAATATCATCAAAGAAAACGAGGACGAATCGACGTAGAAATGGATTGAGAATGTCGTTAATAAGTGCTTGGAAGGTTGTCGGGGCGTTGGATAGGCCAAACGGCATGACTAAAAACTCAAACAAGCCTTGATGCGTGTGGAAAGTCGTTTTCTCGATGTCATCGGGGTGCATCCGGACTTGGTGGTAGCCGGAACGAAGATCTAGCTTGGTGAAGAAAGTAGCCCCCTGTAACTCGAGGAGTTCCTCCACTACAAGAATGGGGAACTTATCCTTGATGGTCTTGTCGTTGAGGCCACGGTAATCAACACACATGCGCCACGAACCGTCTTGTTTCTTGACTAAAATCACTGGAGCATAAAAGGTTGATTCGCTTGGCCTAATGACACCGAGATGGAGCATGTTGGTGCACCGGCATTCGATTTCCTCCTTCTATGTGTGAGCATATCGGTATGGTCGCACGGCAATAGCAGTCGTTCCTGCAGTGAGGCGGATTCGATAACATCGTTTACGAGCTGGTGGTAGTCCGGTAGGTGTACTGAAAATGGTACTTAATTGGAGATATTCCATCATGTCTGAAGATGTCATTGTGAGTGTTGGATTTGAAACCGGCGATGCTTCTGTTGACCATAATATGTGTCGGCCATTCTGAACGAACGCTAAGGTCCGTCGACCGAAATCCCACAGTACAGGGCCAAGGGATTCCAGCCATTGAACTCCCAAAACCATGTCGAAGGAGCCAAGAGCGAGCCCATAGCAACACAGGACGAAGTGTTCATCGGCAATGTGGATGTTGAGGTTCGAACATCATCCTGGGCTTGTGATGTGGTCTCCATTGGCTACTGCCACCCGCAGTCCTGCATCTCCTAAGAAAACCACACCCACATGTTCTGTTGCATTTATATCAATGAAATTATGGGTGGAGCCCGAGTCGAGGAGGGCGTGTAATGAGGTATTGCCGATGGTGACTAATACATGCATGGTATGGCCTATGCGGGGTTGAATCCCTGTCAAGGCTGCAAGGGATATAGTGGGCTCGCCGTCCTCGTCATCTTCATCCAAGAGCTCAATGTGGAAGAGGCGTTTGCAAGTTTCTCGGTGGCTGGGTGTGAATTTTTCGTCACATTTGAAACAAAGTCCCTTGTCGCGACGATCAGCGATTTCTGCTGGAGAAAACTTCTTTGTGCTGACCTGATTAACTGAACCAGATGATGAAGTTGTGTCGGTTGTCCCTGAATTGCCGAATCCTATTGAGGTAGGTGCCCAGGATGCCCTAGATGTAGTTTTGTTTGAAGTTTTGGAGGGTTGTGAATAATGTGCTTGCTGTTCATATGCTCGTGCATACATGATTGTGTCTTCTAATGTAGCGGGGTGTTGTAGAGCGACGTCCGTGCGTAGTGGTTGTCCTAAACCCGCCATATTTGGTGTGCTTCAGTGATGCTCGAGTCACGATAGGAAAGAGCCATGAATCTGTTACAAAAAGTGTCGACGGATCCATCGTGACAAAGGAGAGCTAGCTCGCCGATCGGGCTCTCTGTCAGTGGAGGGCCGAACCTTGTATGGACAAGTTGGACGAAGTGCTGCCATGACGGAGGTCCCCCGTTGAGTTCAAGGCAATGATACCACAATTGTGCATCATCCAGTAGATAGAAGGAGGCATACTTGATGCGCTGGCTCTCTAGTGTCCCCCAGGGGATGAAGTATCTCTCACAGCGATTGAGCCAAACCATGGGGTCGCTTGTACCGTCGAATTTTGGGAATTCGATCTTATGTGTTAGTTGTGAGGGTCGATCGGTACTATCAGAATCACCGGTCGGAGCTTGCCACCAGGCTTGCTGCGATGAGCAGCCGTCAAGGGCAGGGAGGGCGGCGGACATATTGCCTCCAGTTGCGCCGATCGCCCCTGCTGCTGCTTGGGATTCTGCCGGCAAACCGATTGACGGTGTGTTGTCCCCTCCTCTAGAAGATTACTTCTCCAAGCGAAGAACAACAAGGCCGAGGCCCTGCTGCTGCATGTCCACATCATTTAGCTTCCCAACCATGGACCGTATCATCTCTTCAAGGCGATCCAGCCGTTTGCCGATGTCTTCGCTAGACGAACTGACGTCCTTCCCCGCACCCGTGCCAGATGGAGACATGGTGGGAGAAATCGTGGTCTCTGATACCATATTATCACGGGTACGGGAAAAACCTTAAGTAGATATGGAAACTCTTGAACGTAGATTATATTGATGACACTACAACAAAACAGGCAACTTCCGTCGGCCAAAGTCGATGGAAGTTAGCCCTTTCCCGACGGAAGAAGACAACTTCCGTCGGCAAAACGCTAACTTCCGTCGGCCTTTGGCCGACGGAAGCGAGGCGACGGAAGTTAGCTAACTTCCGTCGGCCGCCGACGGAAGTTAGCTAACTTCCGTCGGCTTGACGTGGCCGACGGAAGTTAGCGCCGAACACTGCCACGTCAGCAGGGGGCTTTAACTTCCGTCGGCCAGCCTGGCCGACGGAAGTTAGGGGCAGCTAACTTCCGTCGGCTAGGGCCAAAGCCGACGGAAGTTAGCCTTTCTGCCCACGTGGCCGAAACCAGCTAACTTCCGTCGACTATGGTCAAAGCCGACGGAAGTTAACTGATCGAGGGCCTGAACCTCGTCGACGCGGCGGAGCCGTAACAGCCGGTCACACCAACAAGGCAGGATTACAAGTGCTAAGCCTAAACAACTTGATGTCAAAACCCTCGGCCTCTGTACTGTTTATATAGGCACAGTACAGGCTGGAACTAACAATCTTAACTAACTCAATCTTAACTAACTTACCAAACCAGACTCAAACTCTAATAACTACTAGGACTCTTATTACCCAAGCAACTAACTAGGACTCTTTATTACTTAATCTGGAATCCATCCTAGACTCCTCTTCCTGCACCAGCTTGGACTCCCTCCCACGCGTAGCTCCCTGAGACTTCTTCCTGATCGGCCCTAGGTCGATCCCTTCTCTTCCGGCGCCGGTACACCAAGCCGGTCTTGACAGGTCATTCAAGAACATACATTTTCAAGAGGTGAGAGTGAGACCTCAATGCTTCAAAAATATCTAGACCTGGTAAGTGGTAACAAAGATAGTACATGAAAGACTGGTGTGTGTAGTTGGGACAAGAATGTGGACCACTGGGCGACGGTAAAAACAGTAGCCTCATGCCACGGTAACAATCAGCAATCAGAAGTTCAGAGCAGTTTGTACAGCATATGCCCACGCCAAGCAACAAAAAGAAATGGAACGAATGGCAACATATATAAAAGAACATATAATAATAAACTAACAACAGCCAAACCAAGAATAACATTTACATGACAGGCTATGGTACAAATCTATCGAGCAGATAACCTGGCGTCAAACCCAACCAATCAAGCTCTAAAAAAAATCAAACCGCTTGGATAGCAGGGCTAACGAGTGCCTTAGTCGTCGCCTGCCGACATGGCAAGTGTTCGCCTGGAGATTTCCATGTGAAGCTGCTTTACGAGGTTGATCCAGGCACCAACGCTTTGCCCATCTATCGTCACCCAGTCAACGATTGTTGCTGCCGGTTGCTCATACCATTCATCGACCTGCAAGTTACAAGGGCAATGGTAAGTAGAAAAGAAGTTGATGGGGAGAAGCACAAAGGCAAATAGAGAGGCAATTGAGATACGGTGAGGAATAGACATCAGATAAACGCTATGGCACCACTGCAGACATATTTGAGCTCACATGATCAATTGAGCATGCGAGTGCTTCGTTGCAGTAACAGGTTATAATGTAACAGAAATTTCAGACAAAAAGAACGAGAACGGAAATTAGTTCCCAAAAGAAAAATAAGTGGAAGAGAGCATTCCTCCCTCAGAAAAAAGGGTGTTCAAGGCGGTGTTTACAAATCGTCCAATTAATCGTGATTAATCAGCCTAATCGGTTTTCTAGAGCCAACTAGGCGTTCTGACACGACTAGAGCAACTAGAAACGTGGTCATCCAATTAGTCGACGACCAGGCGCAATTAATCGGGCGATTAGGCGAAAACTGGCGACCAGCCAACCATGTTTGTTGGTCAGGTTTCTTCTGTGTTTTTAGTGGGCATTTTTCTGGTGGGCTTGTTAGGGAGTTAGGGTTATTTCTGTTTTGACCTAGCTCTAGGTCTCCTCCCTTGTGTGCCGCCAGCGGCCTAGGTCTTCTCCCTTATGCGTCGTCTGGCCTCTCACGTCACGTGCCCGCCTTCTCCAGCCGATGCTGCGTGCACACCTTGTCGCCTCGCGAATGCTGAAACTCCCGTTGACGCCGCGCACACGCCAAAGCTCCCGCTGACCGCCGTCCAGCACCAGCTAGCGAAAGTTCCCACGGCCTTGTCCGGTGCTCCGACGGCTAGCTTCTACTGTGTGTGCTTTAGGCCTGGCCATCCACAACGCTCATGTTCCAGCGCCTACTCCAACCGTCAAGACTCAAAGATCCTCCTCCTCAGGTAGGAATGGCAATCGGATATGACGGGTACGGATATCCTCAGGTAGGAATGGCAATCGGATATGATGGGTACGGATAGTGCATACCCATACATGTACCCGTTTACCCAATGGGTAAAAACCCGTGCCCATACCTGTGGGTATACCCATTTACCCGTGAAATAAAAATTGAAGAAATTTAGGAGCGTTGGGGCTGGGTTGGATTGGAGGCCGATCGAACAACACGCGAGGGTGCTCGCCGACCGCGGGGGCGCAGGCACGTGGCCACATGGACCAGAGCAGTGCAGGGCAGCGCTGGCGTTGTGCGGTGGCGCCGCCACGCGGGCCGGCGCAGCGCGACTCTCGGCGACACACCCAGGAGGTGCACAAGAGTAGAGAACGGCGTGGGAGAGGAGTGGAGGAAGGAGAGAAGAGAGTTGGGAGAAGTGTGGCAGCTAGTGAGGGTGTTGGGAGAAGAGAGAAGAGGGGTAGTGGGTTTTTAGGGTTTCATATTTATTTTTATAGTGAGATAATCGGGTATGGGTAGTTGATACCCATACCCGTACCCGTTTACCCGTCAAGTATAAAATTGAGAACAAACCTGACCCTAATAGGGTTTTTACCCACGGGTAATCGGGTACGATTGTCATCCCTATCCTCAAGTGAGTGATTCTTTTCAGCTAGAAGTCTAGAACCCTAGGATTGAATAGATCGACTAATCGCAATTAGTCACCTGGTCGGTCCCATGGCGACTAGGTTCGACTAGGCGACGCGTAAACATTGGTTCAAGGAAAGCATTCCTTGCAAAGACTGGCGTGAGAAAGACCCTACTAAGCCATAATCATTTCTCTCGTTCAATTGCATTGTTGTAATCCTATTTTAATCCCTCCCAATTGTGTCCTCAACGGATTGTCAGATTGGCAGTGAAGCCAGAAAATTGTAATACAATGCAGTATTTACTTACCAAACCCCTAACACGTTGGCAATCCTCAAAACACCTTTGAGCCTCTTGAACTGCATTTCTCAGTTCTGGCAACCACCGTTCTGACACAACCTTTTCTTGTTCACCAGCTAATTTAAGACAGTAGTTGGCCACCCTACATAAAGGAAATATCAATAACCATTCTTGAGACGTAAAGTAAGCTGGAACATACATTCATCTCATCAAATATAACAAAATATTCAAGACCAACAAAATGCAGAACTACTTGCGATTAAATAAGGGTGTCCCAAACTGTTTTAGACAGACATCAGCTGGACATTAATTATATTTCCTTGCATATCAGCATACTAAACAATATCATGAGGACCTGACAAAACCATCGATTCAAAATAAAAAAATTAGAGTATGCCTTCAGTTCATAAGTCCAGTAGTACACTGCTCAATTTGTAAATGTTACCGGTGCTACATTATACAACATGTGGTGAGCAATATGTATTTGCAACCTATGTTAGATATCTTATCAATAACAAAGCAACCCTTCCAAGAAAATATATCTTCATCACTTTCCAAACAGTGAAAACATGCCAACAGTAAAAACTTGATGGCAACCTAAAATACCTAAATGAAACTAAGCATGTCACAGTATACTTGAACCTCTTAAGTGTATATTAGCTACAAAACGACAGTGTCATGTTGTACTGAGGAACAAGACTGCATCAACAGTGTCCTACAAGCTGAATACTGACAAAGTGACAATCATTGATACACAAGATATTTCCCTCATATTAGTAAGCTTCTAGCTGGATTCAATAAATATCTACTGCGAAGAAACAGACAGAAAGAGTAAAAATATAGCATACCTTTCATATTCTTGTTGAGCACGATGTGCACGGTTTAGCAAAACACTATCGTTCTCAACTAGATTTCTTCGTGTGTGCACCAAATTAATAGCTTTTGACAAGTCCTCTAGTATACTAGCTTCAGAACCACAAGGTTTTAGGCAAAACTCCAGTGAATGTAAAACTGATGCCAAGCCAGAATCCATGGCTTCTGTACCTGGTGAAACTGTTAGAAAAGACACCAGAAACATGTCAATATTACAATCAAATAGAAAAATGTCAAAGCAGTTCACAAATCAAGTGAAAACAGCACATATTACAAGTGGATGCACTCAACAACACACATAGTACCTATTTGGATCAGGCTTCATACCCAAGCCAAGTGCTAGAGACTAATATCTCCAACACCAGGAGCACATTTTGGCTCAATATAATATATAACACATACACCCACCATAATCCAACTTTTTCTTGAATGAAAAACAATAACAGCAGAAATGAACTTGCCAGAATTATACTGAAGAGCAGTAGAGATGCGGCATACAGACGGCATAGCAGATGGATCTCTAGCACCAGCTCGTGCAGTTAACATAGCAGCATGTTTCTCTGCAGCTGCAACTGCTTCTGATCCTGTTACACCATTGGAGCCGAAAGCCTCCAAAAGGGCCTAGGAAAGAGAAAAAACAGTGGTGACATAAGAGACTGAAGGTATCAACAGATTGGCAACACCAAATGCAATGAAGGGATCTTATAGCTTTCATTCCACTAGCCTGCATACTAAGATAATATATTTAAGGCTGATGTATAAGATACATGCAATTTTACTATAAGGAGAACTCAGAACTGTGAGTCATCTTTCATATTTATAGTGGCTCAGGATTTAAGATCATCCAATTTTTGCATGTAAAACAGTAAAAAGATACATGTCTATTAATGTAGGAGGAAAGCAAACATGTGGGATTTGAAATGTATAATCATGTTTTTAGGGGAAAGAAGTTAACAATTAACACTAACTTAATCATTACCAACCTGTGGAGTTGCTGGCAACCTGCATAAGCTATTATCCAAGCTCTGACCGAATGTGGATAATTCTCGCTCAATGAGATCTTTTGAGCTAGTTGACATGTCTACCACAGCATTGCAAGCAGGGATGATCGTTCTTGATGCATATCCTCTTGCAGATAATGGTTGTTGCTCCCAAAATGCTGATGCCTCCTATGTATAGAAAGATTTGATGTCATCTTTCCAGAAGACACCATGCTAGTGTATTCAAAAATGAAGACAAATATAGAGAGTAAAACTCAAACCCATGAGGATTCACAACTTAGAATTGGGTAATTTGAGCTCATTAAAATGCTGTGTCAGATGGAAAGTAACTAAGATGAAACCAACTAACCATGTTGACAGGAAATTGCTTCTGTTTTTATATTCATGTCTATATTGATTTTTTCCCTGGAATTTCAATATTGAACTAAGTAAAGAACTGGTAAAGAAAAACACAGCAATTCCAGACTAACCATATTGGCCCTCAGCAGAGCATTGTAAATGCACTCAAGTTCTGATCTACGAGCATCAAATTCTTCAATTTTTTTCCACTTCTTCTTCAAGGAATCTTCTGCTTCTTTCCACTCAGCACATAACTTATATAGACGCTGTACCTCAGATGTCAGAGTACTCAAGCTTGCCTTTAACCCAGCAACTTCTCTTTCCTTAGCCCAGACATCAAGCTAAAATGAGGTGGAAAACAGACAACAGAGCAGTCAGGGAAAGATAAAGACATCTTTTTGTTTTATGTTGAAGTTGAAAATGAAAATGCACAACTAGCTACGTCACTTACAAGCAGCAAGCAAAAGCAGCTTCCAAAAGAGAAGTTTCACCACAATTTGTATAAATTACCGGTTAGTATGGTCTGAACGTGTTAGACAAATAGAATGTGCAAATACATTATAAGCACCCAGGAATGCCATAATCATATTTAACTTAGTGTGAAGTCAAAACATAAACATGTCCTACTGGTTACTGTTAAAAAAGGACTCGAGCTACAAATCGTTATAGAGATTATGCTAATATGATATTCTTAATACGAAACTGGACTACCAAATTGCATAAGTTAAACAACTTGTGTGCATATTATCATTGTTTGTTTTTTGTAGAGAATACATGTTTCTACTGTTGCTTTCTGATTGTAAACATTAACATATCATTTAGCAAGGAGCATCTTAAATCAACTTCATTATAATGTGGTGGCATTTGAATAAGTACCTCCAAATGTCTGCTGTTAGTCATGTTCTGCGAGTTGTTCCCAGTAGGCATTTTTTTACTTTCCGTCGTATCAATAGTGCCATGAAGGCGTTGCAAGAGCTTCTGGCATAGAGCTTTAGCTTCTGCGGCTTTATTTAAAGCATCTTCTGTGGCCAAGAATTGCTGAACATGTTCTTTCTGCCAGGTAAAAATGTAATGAGGAAGTTAATGTCAGTGCCATGTGCTTTATTTAAGGATCTAACTATCTAAGCATAATCCACAAAGAAGAATTTTAGTAGTCTGTGGAGAAAGAATAGCTTGATGAAATCATGAAAGCTTTTTTGATCAAGTGGAATTGTGAAATATCTGGATAAACCACCTAGGATAACAACCTAAAAAGATAGTTTGCCATTTCCAACTTCTGAGTGCATACATATATATTAAGTAATATTTTCTGAAGAGTATAGATGAAACAATGTAACACATAAAATGCAAATGATCCGAATACAGTTCTTGGAAAAAAGTGTGAAACAAGAAGAGGAGCACATATCCAATAGAAACAATATCAAAGATTTTCTTTTCCTGAAAAGGTAGCAGATAAACAATAATAGGAGCAACAAACTGCATCTTAAGGGGGTACCTGTCTTTCTAGTAGCTGGTCATATGTTCCACGGGAAGAGATCTCTGATCCAGTCTTTCCATTGCCATACACCTGATATGGTAAGGGTGAGCTTGCATCAGTTGAAGCAGCATCAATGACCTGCTCATTTTCATATTTATACCTAGGAACAAGAATTTGTATATCTGGTTAACATCTAACCAATAGGAATATAAGAAACTTAGTAACATTTAATCCATTTTGAAAAGCAGATCAGAACGCATTTTGAGTAGAAATTGAACAGATAATTTCTCATTACAAGTGCATACAGCATTTCCCTTCCAGCAAACATCTATTCGTTTGTTTCGCAAAGTTAATTCACAAATGTAATTGTATATGCAAAATTCCGATCACAGGATTATGACAGACTATTGTACAAAGAATCATCATCATATGGGTGGAAAATCGAACTAGTTTTCATGTGTATACATGAAAAAAAAACTAGAACTGAAAATGGAACTAGAGTAGTAGTACCTCAATAGTTCTGCATCAGCACGTATGTCAATCTTATCTGTTTCTTTATGTATAAGTATTTTCATGCGTGATGTGTATGTGATGATTGATTGCAGTAGTAAGGAAGGGTTCTTTAGGGAATCCAATGCCACAGATTTAACATCTTGTGGTATTTCACCATCTAGATCAATGCTCAACTTTGTCGCATCTAACTGTAACTGGCAACTTGAATTGATGCCACTCCCTTCAAATGCTGGGAAAGAGCTTCGTATCATTTCAATCATATCTCCAGCAAGAGTTTCACATGCTTTCCGAATACTCCTTTCACGTGAGGTCTCTACAAGATCTTCTGACAATCTGTTGCTTTTGACAGTTGAGTAGAGATCTTCTCTCTCACTCTGCAACTGCATATCCTCAATAGTATCTGCAGATCCAGCCACACCTAAAATTGACCTTCGCACATCTCTTGCTTGATTTACAAATTGATGTAGACGCCGCTGGTATTCAGAAAATATCTTGCATGCTTCATCGCATTGCTGCTCATATGCCTCAAGCATAACTTGTTTGTGCCTAATGCAAAAAGGAAATGATACATCATACATGCATTCTTACTTTTTTATTCTTGATCAGATCAAAATGTTTTTGTGTGTTATGGTTATTGAATGAAAAAGATGACCAAGACCAATGATGAAAATCACAGAAGTTAAGTGTGAAGCAGTTAACTAATTTTACAATGAGAACAAAGCATATCTATAATCTTATAGATTTATAATTAGGTAGAGTGGTACATGCACTTCTACAAGTAAATTATAAAAACTGAAATTGAACACATTAACACCCAAAACATATAAAAAATTATCTACTCATGTTAGTAGATGAATGGAATTGCTGACAACGTTCAAAATCGGCCCTACTACAGTAGTACACATGGAATCGGTAATTCTACCCTTGTTCCCACGTAAATGTGTGAATCACCAGTTAGACAGTTAGACCACGTAATCAGGCTGTTTGGGTTGTATGCAAACACAAAGTCATTTCTATCAGTATCAGTGTTGAAAAAATCGGCCGATTAGCCGATTAATCGGCCGATTAATCGGTGATCGGCCCCAGTCCATTTAATTTACAGGAAAATCGGCCAGAAATCGGTGGAGCGATTAATCGGCCAGTCAACCCGATTAATCGGTGGTCAACCCGATTAATCGGTGATTAATCGGCGATTAATCGGTGATTAATCGGTGGCACCGATTAATCGGTCCGGTATAGAAAAATGGGATTTTGCACACCCCACCCAGCACTTTCCCTCTCTCCTGCACACTTTTCCCCTTTTCCTTCTTTCCTGCGCACACCAGATCTGGACGGAGACGTGCCCAGCTTGGCAGATCCAGCGCCGCGTCCCCGCCATCCGCCGTCCGCGCCTCGCCCCTACTTCTTCGGCGTCGTCCGTGCCTCGTCCCCGCTTTTCTGCGCCCTACAGCGAGCTGTCCGCGCGTCGTCTGCGCGTCGTCCGCGCGAGCGCAGTCATCCACCGCCAAATCCAGGCCGCCGCTGTCGTCGCCATCGGACTCGTTGGATTAAACTGTTTCTGGCATTTGCTTTTCAGTAGAGAAAAGGGAGAAGGAGATAGGAGAGAGAACAAGAGAGGTAATGTATGCGGGATGGGCAGTGGAGAGATAGCAGTCTTGGGCAGTGCTAACACTGAAGCAGTTGGGGGCAGGTGCAATGAGATAGATAAAGTAAAAGAGATAAAAAAATATGCAGAAAACAGGCAGGTAAAAAGTAAGGGGCTGTGAGGAGATACAATAAAAGAGAAAGAGAGAAAAATAGGCAGGTAATATATTATGTAATTATTTATTGACCAATTAATAGGTTGACCGATTAATTCAGTTAATCCCCGATTAACCGATTAATCACTACTCGGTGGTCGACCGATCAGCTACCGATCACCGATTTTTCTAACACTGATCAGTATGAATAAACAGAAACAGTAATATAGTACGTCATCCTAGATAAGTAGATTGCCAGGCATTTATATCAGTAATTCCTCGAGAAGCAAAGCTAAAGATAAAATTTTAGCATAATTTTAAATTGTCAAGCAGTCAACCAGGAACATCTATCCCGCCATGGAGGGCTAGTTCCCAGCTTGTGCCACTCAATTCTGCTGGAATTTCGTGTACCTAGCATTGGAGCGCTCTCCGAGGACGCGCTTACGCTCAGCCTCCTCGCGAACGACCTCCGCGATGCGGGCGCGCAGCTCCTTGCGCTGCCTCCGCACGACACCCCGGAGCCGCTCGGCCTCCTCTGCGGCGAGGTCTCGCTCCCTCGCCTCGGCCTCCCTGGCCGCCGCGTCGCCCGCACCGGCGCCGGCGCCCCCCTCCCGCGCCCGCCTGGCGGCGACGCCATGAACAAGAATGTTCTTGCGCGCCGTGGAGACTGTACGCTCGGAGCGGACGCGGCGGAGCAGGAAGGACCAGACGGGGAGCATATTGCCGCGACAGATCTTGCGGAGCTGCTCCGGGGCGGGCGGCGCGGAGGGGTAACCCATCTCGTCCTGCAGCCACTCGATGATGGCCTCCGGCGACACACCACCGGGGCCGCTACCGCCGGAGACGGAGGAGGCGGGCATCGCCGGCGGGAACCCTAGGTGCAGCCGATCTGGTGGAGGTTGGATTGGCGGTGGGTAGTGGAGGGAGGAGTGAGTAGGGGTGGTTTTTGAAACTTTTTTCTTTTTTTGGAAAATTAGTTTCGATCTTTGTAACTTACTTTTTAGGAATTTTTGCTGCCGCGGAGTGAGCGCTGTTTATTTTTTTATCACGTATTGTTTGTGTGTTTGATAACCGGATCTAGGAGCCACGTGTCATATATTCATATGGGACAAAAATAACAAATTTCACCAACTTATGTGTGGTATGAGAGCAAATCTCCCTAATTTTTAGCATAGACTAAATGACATTTCACAAAATTAGTTTAAAACATTTTTAATACTTTTTATTTCTTAAAATTACATCGTTGCACTTAGCTCATCTATCATTTACGCCATGGTCATCGGTTTGCCAGCCGATCGATTATGCTACTAACGTCTATCTTTCCCAGTATCTTATCAGTTACATGGTCAAACTGATTGGCACGTCTGAACTCTTTTCTAAGACGTAGGACCTACACTGGAGTCAAGTAGATCTTTCAAGCTATGTGTGTATCAGTGTGTGACCAAAAAGCACACCAACACGGCCATAGACGACGAGGCTGGAGTCGTGATGGTTTCCTGGTACTCCCATCGGTTCTATTGTGTATGTGATGAACAGGGGGTACACTAGCAATCGGAGTTGGAGAGGCGGCCTCGAAAAAACCGAATCTCCTAAACATCGCCTCCATCCTAGAATTTACTTCGGGCCCTAGACGATTTGCAAAAGTGACACTAACGGTTTGATTTACCGTGGTGGCTATCTTTTGCTCGATGTCTAGGGAGGATAGTGGAGGGGATGACGGTATTACCTTGCTTCCGAGAGATCGGGGATGTCGATATCGTGCTTGACGAAGCTCCCGCAGGTCTTGGTGAAGCGCCCAAGCATAAGAGCGTTCAACTCCTTCGTCTTGGCCTCGATCTCTGTCCTATCTTCCTCGGAGAGGTCGGCGAGGGTGGGGAGAATAATGTTGTTGTCGTCAATCTCCGCACTCCCCATCGGGTCCATCGACATCGAGGGTCCCGTTGATGTAGACGTATTAGATGTACCCATCGCTGATGTAGTAGTACTTGGCGTGTTTTCCCCAGCGGAGTCGTCCAAAAGTGTGTTGACGTAGAAATCCGTAGATCAAAGCGTCAATGCACAGATGTCGACCCGACGATCCAAAAGCATGTGGATACCTAGGGATAACCCTAAGTGTAACACGATGCCGACGTCGCGTTCCGACGACCCTTGATAGTGACAAGGGAAGATGGAGTCTCTAGACAATCGGATTACAAAATAACCTAATTAAACAAAGTGAAGATGATTAGATCTAACCGGCCAATAAAGGTCGATTGGACCAAAATAGGGGACACCGGCCTAGGGCTATCGGTCAGACTGACGGTGCACAGGCGGTCGCACCGGCGAACGTGGATAAGGCGATTGGGGCGACGACACATGGGCGATTGGACCAATCGTGTATGGTCGGTCGGACCGGTTGTCGTCGGCATGGCTCAGTCAGACCGACGACAAACGGTCGACCAGACCGACAGGCAAGCAACAACCTCTTTAGCTCGCCGACGATGGCACTAATGAAGAGAAAAGTTGGGGCAATTGTTATTGGCGAAGAAAGGGAAGATTAAACGTTACAAAAAACACCAAAAGATCAGAGGCAATTCGGCCTAGAGACCGAATTACCGATAAAAACCGATAGAAATCCGTTACGTGGATTAAACGAGTGATTCACGAGCGAATCAACAAGGCTTACCGTGATTACGACGCGGCGGACGGAGAGTTTACAACGCAAAATCACAAAGATGGACGTAGTAGTTACTCTTAGGGTAAGGAAAATAGTAAAGAACGATTCAAGGTAAAATAATAGATTGGATCTATTAGGGTTTTGGGGTCCCTTGAATCAGCCTTACCCCTATATTTATAGGGGATGGACATGACGTGTCTGGGCTTTAATCTACTTAAAAAATGCGTCCAAGTTGTTAGGATTATGCTAGGGATAAAATTAACCCGAAACAAATTAATCCTTCTCGGACTCAGATTGGGCCGGTCTGACCGAGCCCACATGGCTGGTCGGACCGGGACTACATGGCCAGTTGGATCGGCCTGTGCTAGGTATAGCATATTTTCGACCCAAAATTACCAAAATTGATATTTTGACAATTTCGACCATTAATGCCATTTTTTGCTATCAACAATTACTCTAGAGTTTATAACAGATTTGAACATATGCTTTACACTCATGCTGTCAAAAACTACTTACTTGATCAACAAAAGTAGCAACAGACAACGCAAATAGGAAGTAGTCGAAGTGGAGATTCACATGAGCGGTCACGTAGAAGCGCTGCCTAGAAACCTAATCGCCGCCCCGTGCAGGAGTTCTTTGCGGCAATGGTTCAGAGATCTCACTCTTTTTTCAATCTGGTGCACGTCAAAAAAAGTTGATGAAGTCTAGGCAACGCAACAACTCAAAGCAGTGGAGAAGAGAAAGATAATGGGGATCAAAAAGCAGTCTTCAGATTGGACGTCTTCAATCTTTTATAGACCATCATAGCCATGTCAAATAAAATTTTTGAACTTATTACTAGTAACCATCAAATTCATATCTCATAAATTTGGCCACAACATACTAGTAATGGAAGTTTTAAATCTCATATTCAAAACGACTAGCAACTGAACTATTTATTCCGGTATTTGATGGCTATTCAAATTTCAGTTTTAATCACATTAAATCAGTGCATTTAGATATAGATAATGCATACATGAATGTGTAAAAAATTCAAATTGACTTGGTGTTATTCTGCTACCACGCACGTTGTCGCTTGTCGCAAGTCACAAGTCACGTGGTATCTCACGCGAAAAAAACACGAATACACATGTGCGTGTGGATTTAGCTAAGTCCTCATGAATTTTCTCTATTTAATAAATAGAGATAACTTCACCTTATAAATGGGTCTCTATCCCACTAATAGACAAAATGATATTAATCATGTACACATGTTTTGGGATTAAATAACTATAATAATTCCTATCTACGCTTCTCCGTTTTTAAAATTCATAAAATATATATCCATCCTCTTTAATTTGACTCTTATTCCATATTTATCCTCACTTCACAATCAATGATATAAGTAGGGATGACAATAGGGTCTGATCCCTGTCGGGGATTTTCTCTATTAAGAGACGAGTTTGGAAAAATTTCATCCCCACGGAGAGGAGAAACGGAGAAATTTTCTCCCCACCGGGTAAAGCAGGGACATGGACGTTCCTCTAGTCTTCATCCCCATTCCTCGCGGGTATACCCGCAAAACTAACATGTATGTGAAAAATGAATGTTTCTACAAGTCCTTAACGTTCTTTTCTTTGTTACAAATAAATATATAAATATATATTGTTGTCTATGTTTTGAACTTTTTATGCTAATAAAGATAATCAAATTGAGTTGCATAATGTCAATTGTTTCATCAATTTGAGTATATTGGAGTTGGAGGATTAATTCTATCCACGAGGATTTATTCCCCGTTGGGTATCCGTCAACCCGAAGGGCCTGTTCGGTTGGGCCGGGGATGGTGGGGTTTGGGCCGCAATCCCCAGGGATTACCCCGGCCTGGTAAAATTCCTAGCCCATCAAACGTGTTGTGTTCGGTTAAGCCCGTAGAGGATTGTAACCCGGCCCAATTACCTCATTTCCCCCATCCCAACCTGGGATTCCACCCCGTAGGGTTGGGGAGCGGAATCCATCCCGGCTTCCCGGCGGCGGCGCTATTCGCTCTGTTCGCTACGCGCGGGGCGGAGGCGGCGTTGTTGACGTGGGCGTGGCGGAGGTAGTGCGGTGCGCGACGGCGGGGGCGCGCGCCTGCGTTGTAAGGGCGTGGCAGAGCTGTTCCGGCTATTCCCGCGCGTGCTTGGGGCGTGGGGGCATGGCGGAGCTGCTCCAGTTATCTCCTCCCACGCGCGCCTAGGGTGTGGGGGGCGTGGGGGCTGGAGCTAATCACCGGGCCGGAGCTAAGCACCAGCTATTCCCGTGCGTGCTTGGAAGCCTGTCCTGTTGACGGAGCCCTACAACGACGAGACTCTTGTTTCTTGGGTAAGTACCATGAACTCTGATTTTTTGTTCAGTTTAGTTGGCCGTCCAAAGCTAGACCAGAAGAACTTAACACTGAAACTTGTGGCATTTCTTCACTGGGATAGTGATTGCTGCAGCATTGGGATTGTGAAACTTGTTTTGCTTTTCTCGGTTTTGCTTCATAGATTATCCATTTCTCTATCAGAAGGCTCTCAAGAAGTATAGGATTTGCTTGAAACATTCAAAAATTATGAACTATTGGTAGTTACTGCTACAAATTTCTTGATTACTGAGTGTAATGTTTTTCTCGGTGTTGATTCATGAAGTTTATTAACTGTGTCAAATAATTGTTGGATTAGTTAAACTTTCTGAAAGTTGTATAACAAATCCATGCTTTTTTTGTTCTAGGAAGTAGGACCACTAGTTAGCATGCATACTTTTAATACTTGCCCATTTATTCACTTTTAGATGATAGTTTTGTTTGATACTTACCTATTTTTTCATGTCTGAGTGGTAATCATTTATTACATGATAGAGGTAACGGTAGTCATTGAACATTATTTTCAATATTGATGGGCTGATGGCTCATCCAATGACGATGGTAGCAATAATCACTCTTACATTTTTTGTGGGATGATTTCTGATTTAATAACCAGAACTTCTCGGTAACTAGTACACCGTTGTAAACACAATGTGATTAAATGATCTAAAGAATCACTCTGCATTTTAGAAATAGCAATGGTGCTTAGTAAATAGTAATATTTTAGGTTCTGTACTCATGTACCAATCTCTTAATCTTAGTAAATAGTAGTTTTATTGGTTGCTGCCACCATAGCAGATAAAAATTTGTCACATTAAAACTTGACGTGCGTAGCACAGTACTTGTACTGTCTATGAGTTGTAGTCTTGTGCTTGTCAATATCTATTTAATTGCACCTACGATGCGTTTTTAGTACATTGATCTTGCTTTTTGTGATTATGCAGCTTAAAGGTTGCAGAGGATGTTGTGTTGCTAACATGGAAAGGGTGGACGGAGATCCGATGCATGCTATCGAGTCAATCTTTTTATAATATTCGGTGTTCCTTTCATTTTCATGAGTCGAGTTCAAATGTCGTGTTATGTGTCAAGCTATCTTTATCTTTGGATGTGGTTATGCAAGTTGTTTTGGATGTGGACTGTTGCAAATGTTTGAAACAATTTATGAACATAATTTGATCAAATTGTGGTTTTATTGTGTGATTAGTTATATCTTTGTTGTTTAACATTTTATTAATCACTTTGTTGATTAGAATTAAATTTTCAAATTTGCATAAGATCATGCTTTGATTATAAACTATTGCAAATGTTGAGCCAATTTGTTTCAACATGATGGTTAGATATTGTAAACCCCAAAGGGATTTAATCCTAGACAAAAGAACACATAATTAAAAGGGGGATTTAATCCCCAATGGGAATTAATCCAGGAAAGGGATTGAGTGACATGAGAGGGATCCACTCAATCCCTCTTGAGATAGAATCCCCTTAGGGATTAAATCCCTGTCAACCGAACAGGCCCGAAAGGGGATCAGGATGAGAGAAAAATGTCCCCAATACTAGGAACATGGATGGAGAACGGGAAAATTTGCCTAATGGGTATCGGAGACGAGGACCTCTCTTGTCAGTGAGTGTCCCCATTGCATACATATATAATAGATCTTTGACTTGACTCTTGTTCTATATTTATCCTCAATTCTCGATATAAGATACGAAAGAGAAAAATAAAAAATATATATGATAAGTATAAAAAGTAAAATATATAGCTAAAAATAATACGATTAAGCTTTCGTAAAGATTAACGGACCATACCTGACGAATTTTTTTAAAAATAATATTTTTTTAAAAAAAATTCAAATATGTATGTCGATTTCAAAAAATTTGCAAAACTAACAAGCAGTCGGCACTTCAAGTGCCAACATGGTGCAGACGGCACTAGGCCCGGCACTTCAAATACCGACTGCCTATTAGTTTTGTAATTTTTTGAACTTAACATACATATTTGTTTTTTTTAAATATTATTTCAAAAAAAAATTCAAAACCTGACCCATCACAATTCACGAGGATCAAAAGAACGGTACATTTATACCGATGGGCTTAGTATTCGGTGTTCTCCATGTCTAAAAGGCCCATACCTGGGCCCAATCCAGGCTACGGATTACGGAAAGCCAATTAGATTCTCGGGGGGGGGGGGGGGGGGCAAACTCGTAAATCTGATAAACTAAAACCCTACCCCAACCAGTATATATACCCTCTCGACCTCTTGTTCCTCCACTATTGTCTTCTCGGCGGCGGCGGCGCGGAGCAGAGGAGCAAGCAGCAGTCGGCGGCGGCCAGGAGAAGCACGGCGACCTAGCCCGACCTCGCAACCATGGTGAGCTCCACCACCTGCTCTCACCTCCCCGTGCGCTCTGCCTCGTTACGCGGATCTGGTGTTCCGTGGCATTTTCGCGCATGCAAAGTTCAGCGCCGCCGCCGCTGTTTCCCCGTTGCTAGTATCGGTCGGATTAGTTCCGTTCCACGGATTGGGTTCCTCGCCCTTCCGGAGTGTAAATTGAGGTATAATACCGAGGGTATTCATGGCCTGCTAGGTTGTTGTAGCGAGTAGTGCCGCTTGTTTTTTTTGGGGCTCTTGCTCCTTAGAACGTCACCTTTTTCTTTGGGTGGGGGGTTACGATTCATCCATTGAGTAGATATTTCGTTTATTGAATTTCTACGCGCTTCAGATTGTAGATCAATTTCCTGTGTATATGCCGGAGTTGCCCCAGGATGAACAGCTATGCACAGTGTTCTACTAGGAGACGTAGATTCCTAGAGACGTCTAGATCAATTATGTTGATTCGTTGTTACTCCATAGTTGGGTAGATGACAAGTGCATGGATTGGTCATTTGCGGGCTGGTTGCTTAGAAGCTCTCGTCCATTGACACAGTTAAGATCTGTGGTGACTAAGCACTGCGTAGTGTTTTCATAATGCTCTACATCTTAGCAATGTTTCTCCCTGCATTTGTCTGTACGGCAAGTTTAACCTTGTATACATGTTTGCATGTACTCCCCGTAGTATTGTTGGATCCTATCCTATTGTTCCTTTGTGTCATGATATTTGCTATCTGGTTATATTTCCTCTGTTGTTCTTATGTGTTCTGACCAATATCCTTGTGTTTTATTCCAATACTAGGCAAGGGGACTGAAGAAGCACTTGAAGAGGCTCAATGCGCCGAAGCATTGGATGCTGGACAAGCTTGGTGGAGCTTTTGTATGTTTTACAATGGAATATTCCAGACTGTATTTATGAAAAATGTTTGAAGTTTCTTTGTATTAGCTAATATATGAAATTATCTCTTTATAATAGGCCCCAAAACCATCTTCTGGTCCTCACAAGTCCAGGGAGTGCCTGCCTCTGATCCTCATTATCAGGAACAGACTAAAGTATGCACTTACATACCGTGAGGTGATTTCTATCCTCATGCAGCGCCATGTCTTGGTTGACGGCAAGGTCAGAACTGACAAGACCTACCCAGCGGGTTTCATGGGTATGCTCATTTTTCCATACAACCACTATATATTTCTGTTTGTGTGGCAAGACTCTAGCTGCTTTATGCTAACCTTACTATTGGCAGATGTCATTTCCATCCCAAAGACTGGTGAGAACTACAGGCTTCTGTATGACACCAAGGGTCGCTTCCGTCTTCAGTCAGTCAAGGATGAGGATGCTAAGGTTAAGCTCTTTTCCTTTGTAGCATTTCTAGTACTGTTCTAGCTTAAGACTTACCTGTTATATGAAAGTTTCCTGTTTGAAATAATTAATATCTCATGGAATTTTTTTACTCTAATTGATCTGTTTTTGAGAATTGCATTCAAATTACCTCTACATATCCCATTTATTTAAGAAAGATGACTGCTTGTAGTATTTTACATTCAGTTTGTTATTTCACCTTTTTCTTTTATTCTCTTGCTATAGGTATATCATTTCCTACCGGTTCCCTGTTAAACTTAGCGTGCTAATTTTACTTTTTCTGTGAGCAGTTCAAGCTCTGCAAGGTTCGGTCTGTGCAGTTTGGCCAGAAGGGCATCCCCTACCTGAACACTTATGATGGTCGCACCATCCGTTATCCTGACCCTATCATCAAGGCCAATGACACCATCAAGATTGATCTGGAGACCAACAAGATTGTTGACTTCATTAAGTTTGATGTTGGCAATGTTGTCATGGTGACTGGTGGAAGGAACACTGGCCGTGTTGGTGTGATCAAGAACAGGGAGAAGCATAAGGGCAGCTTTGAGACCATCCACGTTGAGGATTCCCTGGGCCACCAATTTGCCACCCGTCTTGGCAATGTGTTCACCATTGGCAAGGGTAACAAGCCTTGGGTGAGCCTGCCTAAGGGCAAGGGTATCAAGCTCACCATCATCGAGGAGCAGAGGAAGCGGGATGCTGCTGCACAGGCTGCTGCCAACGCTTAAATCCACTGCATTTGCCTGGAGTTTTGCTATAGGAGTTCTTTGCAAGGATATAGAACTATATGCCCAGGCTATCCTTTTGAGTTTTGTGTTATGTTATGATGATTCGGGAACTCATGTTTGCTGCTAGTTGTAATGCCACTGTTTACCTTACCCAAAGTGCCTTTTAAGAACCAACCAGCCAGATTTTCCTATTTGCCTTTTCATCTCATGGTGTTTCTGATTTTCATTGTTCACATTTCATATTGGCATTTATACTAACGTTGGATGCGTCAGACTTGAATCTTTACATCATTCCTGATATCTGCAAATGTCTCATATTTGCAATATGTGAGCTGGAAGAATGGCATTTCAGTGTGCCTTTTAATTGTAGCATAGACATTTTTACGTGGTTAATTGCCTGAAACTATTTTCTCTCGATCTCTACCCCTTTTACATGCATTGCAGAAATTCAGACTCATGTCAACAAGAATGCCCCTCAAGAAGTACGACAGGTGATTAGTGTTCAACATGAATATCTTATGAAGTGTTGGAAGTGGTAACATGTCAACAAGAATGCTCCTATGATTCTATGAACGAGTGTTCTACATGAAGTAGAATCGAACCGCTCTATTCTACCCCGCTTCCCTATTTGGTTGAGGAGAACATGTTGAGATGGGAAGAGAACCGTTTCATACTCAAATCAAACAAAAAGAACAGAATATGTCCATCCTCACACCAAACAAACAACCCTAGGAAATGACTCCATTCCATAAAAAAAGGATATATACAGAGCAAAAGGAAGTTCAGACTAGTCTAGCAACGCAAAATAACAAGTTAAAAAATCATACAACTAGCGTTACGACTTACGAGAAACAACTCTCCGGCAAATACATTTCAGAAAGGTCTCTCAAGCATCTCCATAGACTTATCACTAGCAATGCCATCAAAGGTGCCTTTCACTTGCCTTCCTCGAATAAATGCAGAAGAAAAACTGCCTTTGAAGCAGCAAATGTGTAAATTGTTCAGAGTTTGTTTGGAAAAAGAATTGATAGGGCAAGAAGAAAGTAAAAGCACATGTTACTATGGGGTTCCTACTATAGTGGTTTCATCAAGCATCAGATACACCCATCTTAACAAGGCCTCACAGTAATGCCTGTCAGCCTGATCAGAGCATGTAGCTATAATGTTTCATACATTCAGTCAGGGGCGGAGGCAGGTTTTCAGTCATGTCTACTCTCAGGTGGTTTCATCTAGCAGAGTGAATGTGCACAGAATTATGAACTTGTTGGTGTCTTTTTTGTCACATTTTGACACACACACACGTGGTCTGAAATATATGTTTAACTTCAGTGCAGATCTTACAATCTTAGAAAAATGGCTGTCTACTCTCCACATCGATGCCTATGCACTTTAGGAGAGCTCTATCGGTTGTCCGATGGTATAAGTCTTCGCCAAGTAGAACGTATTTCGTTGTTTGATATTTGAGTTTTTTGGGTGCTGATGTTGAAGGATTCTTCAAATAGTTAATAATATCGTACCTCCAATCACAGTCTTCTATCTCTACGATCTCTACCTCGATTGGTCTGGCCATAGGCTTATATCCTGTTGTCGTTTGGGCTAAATCATTCGCTTATGAGTTTTGCTCTCTCGAAATATGAGTGAGAATTACGCCTCAGAAACTTATCATTATAGCTTGACACCGATCATGGTATTCTTTTAGTACGTCGTCCTTGTATTCATACTCATCTGATAGTTGCTTCATAACTAACAAGGAGTCCCTAAGGATTTCAACCATGTCGGCGCCCACTTCTTCTAGTAATTGTAACCCTTTCAACACCGCTTCATACTCGGCCTGATTGTTGGTGGAGAATGGCTTGATGGTGTAGGCAAACTCAAATGATGCCTCCTGAGGGGAGACAATTACCAGGCCGATACCACATCCATGTCGGCACACCGATCCGTCAAAGAACAACATCCATGGTGCTGGCTTAACATGGGTCACCGCCTCATCCATGTGCTAAACTATGAAATCGGTTATCGATTCCCTTTTTACTTCCTTAGCCGATTCATATCTGAGATCAAACTCGATTAAAGCGAGCCCATTTCCTGACACATCCTTTTAATATTGGGGCCGATAGCATGTACTTAATGACATCAGCCTTACACACTGTGGTGCACTCCGTCGAGATCAGGTAATGTCTCAACTTGATGCATGCGAAGTACAAATATAAATAGAGCTTCTCCATTGAAGGGTATCGGGTCTCAGCATCTAGTAGCCTCCTGTTGAGATAGAATATTACCCTCTCCTTCTTATCGACCTCCTGAATCAAAACTACCCCGATAGCTTCGTTGTCGGCCGATACGTATAACCTAAAAAAAGTTCCTTTCTGTGGTGGCATTAATATTGGTGGTGAACTTAAGTACTCTTTGATCTGGTAAAACATCCTTTGCTGCTTGTCTCCCCATGCAAACTCTTGCTTCAACATCAAGAGTGGAGTGAACGACTCTATTTTCCTTGAGAGGTCAGCTATGAATCTTCTGAGAAAATTTATCTTTCCGATTAATGACCGCAATTTAGTTTTATCGGTAGGGGTTGAGTATTCTTAATTGCCTCAATATTGTGCTGGCTTATCTCAATTCCTCTTTCATGCACAATAAAGCCTAGAAACTTCCCCGCTGATACACCAAAGACACACTTTTTGGGATTCATTTTTAACCCGTATTTCTTGGCCCTCTCTAGAACTTGACGTAGATCGGCCACGTGGTATTGAATGATGTTTGACTTTACCACGACGTTATCAATGTATATTTACACTAACAGGCCAATCAAGTCGTGAAAATATAATTCATGGCTCTCTAGTAAGTCACTCCGATATTTTTCAAACCAAAGGTCATCACCACCCACTCATATAGTCCGATAACACCGAGGCATCGAAAGGTTGTCTTGTAGATGTCCTCGTCAGCCATGAAGATTTGATTATATCTTGCGTTTCCGTCCATGGAGCTGATAATCTTATGACCCGATGTGGCATCCATCAGCAAGTTTGCGATCGACATTGGGCACTCAACCTTTGGGGTTGCTTTGTTCAGATCTCTGAAGTCAACACATATTTTGAGCTTCCCGCTTGTGTTCCATACTGGTACAATATTTGACACCCATTCTATATATCAGTATGGTCTTATGAACCCTGTATCATATAACCTTGTTATCTCGGCTTTGATATCTAGGTATATTTCTGCTTTGAACCACCGAGGTGATTGCTTGAATGGCCGATATCCCTATTTCATTGGTAGTCGATGTTCTACAATCGATCGGCTTAAACCTTGCATTTCATGATACTTCCATGCAAAGCAATCCTGATACTCTTGTAGTAACACAATTAGTACATTTTTTATCTCATCGGGGAGTTGGACGCTTACGAAGGTTGGCCTCAGTTTGTCACGAGGTCCGATGTCTACTTCCTGGAGCTCATTAGCTGTGGCAAACTCTTTACCAAGTTTACCCCTACTTCACTGATGTCATCTTCACAGGGTGAACTTGGGCTACTTACTATAGGTCGGTATGACTTCGTCATTTGTAACTTTAATAACTTCACTATCCCAAGTCTTGCCTGATGGATGGACAGAGTCTGGGTCCCACCGGGCGTGCCAAAAAATGTGTTGGTGTATTTTTTAGTCATACTTTGACACATGCATGACCTGGGAGATCTGCTTATCTCCAGTGCAGGTCCTACAATCTTAGAAAAAAGGTTCAAGGCGTGTAAATCAGTTTGACCCTATAACTAATAAGGAAACAGAGAAAATGATATTAGTAGCATAGTCGATCAACTGCCAAGCCGATGACTGTGGTGAGGATAAAATAATCATGAGCAAATAATGCCAATCGTCCATAAGGCCAATGACCAAGGCAGAGTGACCGGGGCAATTGCGTTATTGACCGATGAGATGGACAATTTACACATATGGACCGATGAACATTTCCCGATGGCACATAGAATATAACATTGAATTGAAGATAACCTATCAGCTTGTACTCCGACAGAAATAAATAAAACACGCTAGATAACATGTATATATCATCAAAATCATCATAATAACAAGATTGAACATAACCAAGACAGTAACTAGTCACGATGAACTTAACAATACTTCAAAGTATCAGGCACGCTTTATTAGATGAATGGTATACATCATGAATAAGATACAATAGAAAGAGATGACAGACCTAACCGATGAAGCTTCAGACTACCACACCTAAATCACATTAATCTAAGAGATCAAATTGATGTAGTCTTAGACCTAACCAATATACCGAGATAAACCAGCGATCGTACTGTTTCAGTCGATGCCTTAAGAGATCAAATTGATGTAGCCGTGAGGATACTAACCTAGTCGATACGATCGTCGGGTGGTGGGACTCACCTCTTCACCGGAAATTAGAACGATACAACCCAGCTCCGATTGTCGAATCCCGTCGAGATTAACCTTGGGAAGCCAAGGGTGGCGATGTGCCAAAGATTTGTTTGTAGGGTTTGTGTGTCTGTGACATAACTAATGAATACATATTTATAGTTCGGAGACTTGTCGTATAAGTAATCTATCCTAATTGATTTTGAATAATCTTTATCTTCTTGTCACTTTTATCTCTATTCGTTTCTTCATATCCGGTCATGTTGCACGTTGAACTTTTTTTATCATCTTTAACGGGACCGATTTTTTTTACCGTGCCGCATCCCTGGTTAAATCTTAGCGTCACCGTAACTGCACAAAACGGTGACCAACATCATCCAGCAGCAACTTATGATGTCAAGATGTAACAGCATTATCTTAACAGAAGGCGTAGCGTTATGATCTTTGACAGTACATCAATTTCGTTTTTAAACTGAAACCTTAATTTCTCCTGTGTGATATATTAACCTATTCTACTCTTTGCTATCAGATGGAGTGCCTAATATACAAGAATCTCATTAAAGGATACTTTGCTCAGATAAACAAACTCTCTCTCTCTCTCCCTCTTGTGTATGGTGCATCAGGCACATGTTCTTGTAGAATCTTGAAAATCTCTTTCTTGACAAGAACATTTATATTGTACCAGTGATGTTGGTAACAGACATGTTCCATTAATGACCTCCATCCTCCTCCCAGTGATTTCCTTGTGTTGGAAGAGATTTCAGACTGAAATAAATGATGCTTTTCTGCGATCTGCTACTCTGTACTCCAGGCCTGCCTCCATGTGTGAATCATGGTTGAAATGGAGGTACATCCGTACATGTAGCTTTGGATACCCGGCTTCACATGCAAATGCACTGTACTTATGTACATTCATACCTAGGTACGTCGTCTTCTACCGTATATGACGTACAAAACCAGATATGCAGGGATGATCCTCTCACCAACAGTTTTGATATTTTTTAGAGCATCTTTAAGAGATTTCTTAAATTTTAGTCCCTAAATCACATATAGGGGTCATCCTAAACTCTATCTTTTCCTAACAATTAATCAATCTACAACGGTTTCCCTATAATCCCGATCTCTATTTTTTAAATCCTACAAATATGGTCTATAATATGCAATAATTTTGTGTAAAACTATAATGCATTCAAATGTGTGTATCATCCAACTTATAACAACACATATGAAGAAAAACAATACACATGCAAGAAAAAATATGTACAAATGAAAATAGGGATTTGTCAAACTAATCTTATATTTGAGAGAGATGAATGATGATTTAGGAAATGGATTATGAAAGTGGCTCATTTAGGGGAACTCTTGGAGTTTTATTTTTCACAAAAATACCTAAATTTAAATTTAAGTATCCATATAAATAATCTCTTGGAGATGTTCCGAGGTGTTTTTAGTGTTTTAATGGGATCCAAAATCACTTGTCCCAACACTTCAACTGGAGTTTTAATGAGCCAACACTTCAACTGAAGTTTTAATGAGATTCGAGGTCAGATGCTTACCTCCCGTTCTACCTCAAATACGAGCAGGAGACCGTTGCATGGTAAGTACGAATGTACGATCCGTAGTTACGGTTGCGTGATGACAACGAACCGCAACAGCTTCACGGGCCGGATCAGCCACTCCTGTTGTTCATGAATCGAGCAGAAGTAGCAACACAACAGTCTACAAATGCATGGTGACTAGAAAATGATCGAGCAGATTTTGACAAACTAAGAATACGTTTGTTTAGATCATTATCTTAGTGGTTGTCTGGTTTAAGTATCTAACTAATTAGAATATATAAAATCAAGTACCAATCTTTATATCCTAATTTATTTTTAGATTTTACACCGATTTTCACAATTTTGGTACTTTATCAAAAACTAAAATAAACATACTTAAAAATATAGGTGACAAAATAGGTGGCCTGACACTAGCATTATTAGGCACTACACCCTAATCGTGTCGTGCCATCGTGTGTAGGGCGTGACCAAGGCACGACACTAAGTATGCTTAGTCGTGTCGTGTCGATACTATGACACTATTGACCTAGCAGGCTAGTGCCAACACTGACACTACAACAAGAAAATTCAGATCCTTTCTCACGAACAAACAGTTTAGATCAGATATTATCATGATCAAATGACTCAAACGGGGTAAGGCATCATGCCGCTATAGTGTCGTCTCAATAATCGTGCCATGTCGGCAATATATATATATATATATATATATATAAGTTGAGATAGCGGAACAAACACTGCACTAACTATAGTGCCGTGTCGTATTAATACCATACTTTTTAGGACCGAGCTAGTCTAATGCCACCAGTCCGGTCCATTTAGCTACCAATATACTCAAGAATACAAATAAACCACAAGGTCAAATTGAAATTGTTGGCAAAGCGAAGCAAGCCACTAGCCAGCGACAGGACAAAACCAAACTGGAAAGCGTAGTAACCTGCACAAGCCGCTAGATCCATCTCCAACTCCAAGCATTGCACTCGCTCCTCGCTGGGTCCCAACAAAACGCAAAGCAGCAGCAGCAGCAGCAGCAGCAGAAAAAGCAGGCGCGACTTCTTGCACGGCTTGCTCCGAGCTAGACAGCTTAGCCAAGCCTCGATGAAAACATCCTCGAGTGCTTGCTTTCACACAGCTCAACAATACACCTTTCCTTAATTTTGTGCTGCGTCTTTGCTGATCTCTTTTGTCGAAATGAAGCAGCGTTTCTGGTCTTCTGGAGCAGAATATCTTAATACAGCCACAAATATTTACCATATATATATATATACAGCAGAGAAAGCTGTGTGTGTGATTGTTGTCTCGTAAACAAGTATGTAGATGCATAAACCATGCATTATTATTGGCTGCATCAGTCAAGCTAGCTAGCTTTGTTTGCGAGATAACCATGCGTTTGCAAGATCTTTTGGTTTTGGACTCCAATCATTCAGAGAGTACAGTAGTCTCTGAATGAAATCAGAGTTTCAGACGAGCAGTGCCATATCTCTTCATTTCTGAAATCTGTAGCAGGGTAAGAAACCAACCTTGCTTTCAGAGATGTGTTCGTGAGCAAATTTGTCATGGCAACTCGTAGATTCTCTCCTCATGTAAACGTAACATCACCTTTTAATTTTGGGATCCAATGAAAGATGAAGCAACGTGTGAAGCCACTACGAGGAGCATGATTGAAGTGTGCTCAACTTTTCTCCATGCACAGACGTATAAGTAAACCCAAGAAACCCTATTCTGTGGTTATAAACTCGTACTTTGGAAATTTTGTATTAGGAGAAAAGCATGTGCCCATTTCTATCCAAAGCAGATGCCACTTTACAAGCAAATCCTAGATAAACGCACTACTGTGAGTACTGTCTACTGCAATATCTGCTAAAGATTAAACCTGAAGATAATTCTAGGCACATACATATCTTTGTCAGATTCTTGTTTTTGCTACTAGGTGACATGTGCCAGGGGAAATAAAGGAATGACAAGGTGGATGGACGGCAATTTTGCTTGTGGGTACCCGATCTGACAGGTATGGGTTTATGGGTTTGAGTTAAATTTATGTTTATAGTTTCGTGGGTTTGGGTACCCGATTATAACCGAGTCGAGCACGAGTTTGATTTGAAACCTGTAGGTTTACCTGATTAGTTAAAATTTATTTCCTTTCCTTAACATCTTGCTCGATTTCTTTAGGACGATAGAAGTCTAGTCCATTATGACTTTAAGACTGTAGTATTAGAGTAAAAATTTGTACCGTGGACATTATGATGCTACCCGACTTCTGTCGCCTTGATTTATGCTGTTATTGTGTTGATTGCCAAACCCACGGATTTTTCGTATGTTTTTATGTACCTGACTGGTTCAAGTACATGTTTAGTTTTAAATTCATATGTTTCGTGGGTTTAGATTTAAGTGGGTTTCACGAGTTTACTTTACTAGCAGGTTTTCACAAATCTCGCCGGTTTTAAACCCACTTTTATCATGGATGTATGGGAGATTGAGAAACACGTATTTGGTCTGAAGTGTGAAGAACTGAAACTTTTCCGACGTATCATTCAGCGTGCACCTGGCTGTTGTTATAAAGATCTCTGCCTGCTTTTTCTTCCTGCTTAGCTTTTGCAGCTCCTTTTCTGCTCAGTGCTTCATCTGGCCAGTTGAGTCAAGTTCAACACATGCAATAATTAACCGTCACTTGCGGCCGCAGAACGGCAATGCATGAAATGATGCCTGTTGCTGATCGATCGATCGATCGATCGGTGTGATGTGAGCTATTTCTACCAGCCTGCAGACTGAAGCAAGCAAGCAAGCAAGCATATTCAGTCATGCATTCAGCCCGATGGAATCTGAATGATCCTCTTCACCTACGCATTGTAGCATATACGTGTGTGTGTTGCAAGTTGCATGAAGCTATGATGGGAATCTCAGCTGGGCATGGCATGGCCTGCTAGCTGCTGGAGTGATGTACATGTCGAACGATCAGTATGCGGTTCTTTGCGTTTGTTCCAAGAACGTCGGATAATGGGTATGCATCAATATGAGCTAGGTCGTCACAGCTCTTTGCAACTGGGGGGTGGATGGGGAGCTCCTGTTCTAAGCACGCATGCAGTTCCAATTGTGAAGAGGAAGTCGTCACAAATTTGACATAAAAAGCTACGACAAAGCATATGACTTCCAAACTTTATTTTCTTTGGCAATCTAAAGGCCTAACAAACAACAATAGACTAATTGATTCTGACATGTTTAACTTGAGTTGTCAACTTAAATCATCGATCCAAACAACCCAAAGTATTTCTTGGAACATATATAATAGAACATAAGGTTATTAGAGTAGTCAGCAAAAACAGAAGACATGTGAAGCCAGAGGAGGAGGAGCCTTTTGTTTGTGAGGAGAAAAAATAAAGGGAGAAGGAAGACATGTTGTACTACTGGGCTAAAGACCTAAAGTTTGCATGAGGTCGGTGTCTGCACGTACTGTGCAGTGCTAATTAACCAGTAACCACACTTTGATTATGCTATGAACCGTCATTAATCTCTCTTTTTTTTTAATTAAAGAGGTATTCACGACAAGAGACCGACAAGCTAGGGCTGCCCGGGCGAAAAGAACCCCGGACGAGAACCTACTTTTGCAGTCGTGTTGGTAGGTATCTGGATTAAACTAATGTACGTACCACGTAGTCATGTGATCTGACAAGTTAGTGTTACCACGCTAATAGCCAAGGCTAATGACAGTATATTAGCGCGGGGATGGACTGCATTAGATGTGGTTAAACGTTGACGCTTGCATGAATGTTAGGGTGTGTTTAGTTGAGACGTAGACTCTGAAAAAACTATTATGAGCCGCTGTGAATTGTAAGCTATGAAAAAACTGTTGTGAGCTGTGAGCTGTGAAAAAGCTGAGAAGCTGTTTAGTTGGAATAGTTGTGGATTTATATTTTGATAGTTTATGATGTTTAGTTACACTATTTATGCGTAATTTTACATGTAAATCATCATAATCATGAAATTTCATGAATTTTAGTAATGTTTATATTAAAATTATATATTTTTAAATTACACTAAAATAATATATTTTAGTAAATTTTCACTTTTTCAAATTTTACATGAACTGATATGTTTTAATAGTATGATAGGTAATAATCATTCAAATTTGAAATGAGAAACTGTGAAATTTGTGTTATACCAGCTTTCAGATTTATACAACAAGAATCTGTAGATTCTGGAAAAGCTGGATGACAAAAAAAATTGTTTGGTTCAAATTTCAGCTTTCGAGCCAAGAAATTGGTTCAAAAATCTGAACCAAACATACCCTTAGTCATCTCACTACCTCACGTGGGTTAAATTATTTAGTTTGTCTTGAGGCACCAAATTAGAGGCTCGATTGTTTCGAATTCTAGCAGATATACTACATTTAAAATCTGAAATTTAAAGAAACGGGCGTAAATTCTAGATTCTGGTAAATCAATAGCTATATTTTTTTTGAAATAAACTAGATTTTAAAAGCTAGAAACTACAATTTCTCCAAGTTCTCACCTCATATCACTAGTTAGTTAGAACCAAGCAGATATTTAAATCAGCTAACTATTACTCTGTAATAATCTCTGGCTAAAACAATAGCCTTAGTTGCTACTCCGAAATAATCTCTAGCTAAAACAATAGCCCTAAAGACAATAGATGTTGTAGGCTTGCATAAGTTGGATTTGATCCTAATCTAGTCGCCAACCCCCTTATCAAGTTCAAGCCCCACCACTCAGTCTTGTTTTTTTATGTGGAAACGAAGCTAAAACCTCGTCTAAACGCTTCCTAATTACCACTTGAAATCTGGTTAATGTTCAGTGCTTAACATAATAACGACACTTTGGTCCCCCACAAGTAATCACCTGTCAATCCGCCACGTCGCGTCACCAGCCACACACTGAGCTGAGCTGAGCTGAGTTGAGCTGCCACGAGAGAGAGCAGCAGCCAAAAGAGAAATTAAGGGAGTGACAAGTGACAGCGCGTTGACCAGGCGAATCATGACGCCGAAGCTAAGCTCAACCAGGCCGGCCCCATGACACATCATCGCACATCACACAGGTCTGCACAAACAAACAGGCCATCACACAATTTGTTTCAAAAATATACGAAAAATAGAGAAATTTATAGAACGTATAGAAAAAAATCTTTAAAATGTAAAGAGAACTTATTAAAAAAATTGGCATGACATTATGTTGGATAAAATAAATGGTACCACATCACCAACGCGCTGGGTCAGTTGCTCACGTGTGTCAGATTCCGTTGGCTGCTTTGACTCGGCTGAGCCGTTCACACGTCCCGCCAATTCTTCTCCTGCGGAATCGATAAAGACCAGTAATAGAATCGTTTTCTTGCGCCGGGGAGTTCGCCGTGGCGGGCTGGGCACTGGGCACGCAGCTCTGGCAGCGGCCGGACGGACGCTGAGGCGTTTGTCCGCGGCGTCGACGACGCCAGCAAGTTGTTGCCCCAGCCAGCCAGCGGCCCAGCGTCTCGCCCTTCTCGATCGTAGCGTGGAGACGAGAGCTGAAAACGACCTCACTGTCCTGTGTGCTCGCCGGAGCTGAGCTGAGCTGAGCTGCCACGAGCGGCAAACACAACTACACGAGGTACGGTTCGAGCTTCGCTGGGGCTACGTACGTACAATAATGGATCACTGCCCGGAGCGAGCGCTGCTGCTTAGAGATGGTGACAAATCTGTCCTGCTCAGTAACCGTAACAGGAATGCAGACAGAGTCGTCGTGGGTTCATCACGAGACTTGGACTTGGAGTACTCTTGTCTCTTGGTGACATTCTGCGTCGTCCGGAATTCTGCAAGAGAGTGAAAACAATGGTTTGGTTGGCGTCTGCTCGGGTCCCTGAGATCCTAATAAAAGATCACCGTTTTTGACTTTCGCCGTCCACGTTGCCGAGATAGATATTAGAGAAATGCACATTGCACGCACGCAACGCATCGCATCGTACGACGACCTCGCTCGCCGGAATCGATCTTGCTAGGTCAAACACCGAACCGATCCATTCCTCATTCATGCGAGACACGAGAAAGAGGCCCTCTTGGAGGCTCACTTATTTGTATAACATCTCCAATGTATATGACAAAACTAGTACACATAGATAAGACCCATAATAATAGTATATAGTTATTTTATATCTCACAATGTTTATAGCAATATGAAATGTTAAAAGTAAGAGAAAAGATAGAGATAAAAAGAAATAAGAGAAGTGATAAATGTTATTTCATTCCTTATGAACAACCTATAACTATATGGACTACTTTTGCAATCAATGCTATAAAAACTACTTCCGCAATATATATGAGCAACCTACATAATATATTTAATACATAAGGACTTGTTATATGACACATTGTGGATGCTCTAGTCAGTCTCCCTATTTTAATTGGTTTGCTATATTGCTACTCACTTCATTGTACTTGTTATTTGACTTGCTATTTTAGAAAACTTGTTATTTCTCTCATCAAACTTGCTAGTGAGAGAAATAGCAAGCTCCCTAAAATAGCAAGTACAATAGCAAGTATAATAGAGACAACTTTTTGACAATTCTTGCTATTTTTAAGGATAGCAAGTTGGATAGCAATTACAATGGAGATGTTCTTAAGTCTTAACTATAACAAGTTAGCTTTATTGCTTATATACATGCACACGTGACATGTGTGTCCTCACACCTACCCTGGCAAGGGCAACCTGGCTCAGGAGTGAATGAAGGACCACCACATCTCCTTGATGATAGCTCCATAATAAGGCATTTTGCATGAATGCAATCTAGGCAAAGCGGTTGTGCGAGCAACCAAATAACCCAAACTAGTAGGTTATTCATTCTAATTTATCATACTATATAATTAATGAAATTGAGTGTATGTCATAAACACTGATATGAAAGATCTCAACCTTTCATTCTCTTTGATTAATCTTAGCTTTTATTCTCTCCCACCCGCCTACTTTCCTCGGCTTGAATTTAGGTGTGCATTTCATAAAACAAGCGAGGAAAGTGATTAAATCTTATAAACACTATATTACGATTATATACCTAATAAGTATGGTAGGTACGATAGTTTATTTGCTATGAATTTACTTATATAATAACTTGTCATTTTTTAGCGTAAATACTAATTTATCTCATTTTTCGCTTCAAATTTAAAATATTTGTTGTCTTTTTAATTCTCACATGTGTTAGCATGAACACACTGTGCATAGAATCTAGTGCCAAAGTACTTACATCACTTTTACACTAGAAATTATAGATATAATTAAAATTAATAAAAATACTGAACATTTCCGCCTGTATTTGTGTGAGAGAATTAAATGAGTCAACTTTTTATAGATGATTTTCATCCTAATCCGCCTCTATTATTGCGAGTGAATTAAATGAGTCAACTTTTTATAGATGATCTTCATCCTAATCCGCCTCTATTATTGCGAGTGAATTAAATGAGTCAACTTTTTATAGATGACTACAGTTGGAATAAAAATAATGATTTATCAGTTAATAAAAAATATATTAATTATCAATAATCTTAGTGTAAAGGCATATACAACGCTGTGTTGGATGTCGTTTCTTGGCTGTATGTTTTCAAAAACACCCTCGTTTTGCTGCAGTAAATGAAGAGAAAGAAGTGAGTCGTCCTGTCATGAAGCGACGACCACGGCTCGTGCTCCCACACATAGTCGACGGCTGACTGCGCGTTGTATGAGCACCATCCTCCCAAGTCGATGTCGAGCAAATCCAACTGTGCGCGCATAAGCTGCCCTTCCTCGCCATGGTCTCCGCTGCCCTTGAAGAGCAAGGTGACCGCAGCAACATCGGTGGCGACGACGATGGCCGTGACGAGCAGAATTTCCCATGGCGAGCACAATGAGGATGCTTCAATGGTAGCCATACGCCTGTTCGACGACATGGTGTTGTCCAATCTTCCCACAGCGAGCTCGAATGAGGAGACTCAGTGGCAGCCATACTAATATTTGATTTATGAAAAAAAATTATATTATATTATCAATATAATATATCATTTATATTGAAGGATATGTTTTTATCAACTAACAACACAATGGTACGTAGAAATGATATTCGTGATGGATCATGGCTATATGCAAGTATTAAATAACTTGTAGTTAATTAAATAGACAGTTTTTATCTGTGGGTTGTACATGCTATCTGTTTTGCTATCTATATTGTAAATTTTAAGAAATTATAGACAGCGGGTTGTCTCTGCATTGTACATGCCCTAACTATTACTAATTGATACAGTGCTACAGTAATCATTAATCAACGAAAAATAGTCTAACTATTACTAACCAGCCACCAGTATAATAAATGTTAGCGAATACGTAAGCATCATCTTGCTAATTTTGAGTCGTATCACCTCGTCCAACATGTTTATGGTATAGGACATGCTTGAGATTACTCCACTCCTTTAAAATTTACTCTACTTCACGAAATTCATTTAGAACCAGATTTAGAGTGGAGTCACTGCTCTACTATAGAGTATTTGCATTTGTTTCACTTCCAGATGAGATTCAGATTCAATAATGATAGAATTTAGTAGGAATGTACTATTTCTTATTCAAAAAATGCAAATATGTAAATATATAAGTTATACTTAAAGTAACTTCAATAATAAAACAAATTATTACAAAATAAATGATATTTTTTTAAAAAATGAAAACGACGAAGGGTAAAAATTTGTGATAAAAGTCAACGGTATCCTTTAAAAATAATGGAGATAGTACTACATGAAAAGTAATAAATAGCAACTAAAAAATGAACCAGTATGTTTATAATAGTATTGGTGGGTAAAATTACCTTGAACTTTATGTTTTGTTTTAAAAACTAAATTTTTTTGACTAAATATTTGTGTAACAGCTATAAAACGTGTAGCAGCACCAAACAAAGTCATGGTATCCTGACTCAACTCAGTGACTCGCTACAAAGTACAGTACAAACCAAACACTATGAAAAAGGTTACGGTGTTCCATCCACCCAACCAATCGCACCCTCGGCTAGTCGGGTGAACCAACCACTACGCCCGCCCACCTCACCTGAACCGTGCAGCTGCACCCGCCGATTCCGGCCAAAAACGCCGCCCCGCGCCGAGCCGGATCGTCCGATGCGCATCCCCACCAACGCGCGCGTCGCGCACCGTGAAACGCAGCCAAAATCCCCAAATCGTCACGTCGCCAGCCGCGAGCCCGCGGTCCCTTCCTGGCTAAGGCTTCGTCTCTCTCTGTCTCTCTCCCAGTCCCGGCGCATAAAACCGAGGCGGAGCACAAGCACGCACCTCAGTTCCAGCCAGGCACAAAGCACCCGAACCCCAAAAGAAAAAGGAAAGAAATCCCGAGCCAATGGCCGCCGCAGCAAAAGCAGCGCTGCTTAGCTTCCTCCACCCTTGCTGCCGCCGCTGCTAGCTACTGGTAAATAGCGCTGCCGTTTCATGGGTGCGGGGCGTCCACGACGCTGGAAGCTGCCGTTCCACCGCAGCGCGCCGTCGTCGCCGTCCAAGTCGTCTCCGTCTGCGCCGGAGCCCTACTCGCCTGCGCGTTCGGCTGCGGCGGCGGAGAGGGAGGAGAAGAAGGAGGAGGCAGCGGTACCGGTGGAGTTCGTGTGCCCGGTATCGGGCGCGCTCATGGCAGACCCGGTGATCCTGCCGTCGGGGCAGACGTTCGAGCGAGCCTGCCTCCAGGCATGCGCGGAGCTCGCGTTCTTTCCCCCTGGGGTGGGGTCTGGTTCAGATGCGATGATACCCAATTCGGCGCTCAAGGCGGCTATTGGTACGTGGTGCTCGCGCTCCGGTAGAGCGGTTCCAGCGCCGCCGTCGGCGGAGGCTGCTCGGGAGGCCGTGCTCCGTGCGATGCCGCCGGCTGCCGCGGCAAAGTCTGTGAGGACTCGGCGGGCGGCGTTGGCGAGCTCCTCGAATTCGTCGTACTCGTCACCGGCGTCCGCGGCGTCGACGTCGTCCTACGCGTCTTCCTCGGAGATTACCGCGGCGGACGAGGAGGTTGGTGTGAAGCCCGTGAAGGATGCGGCCAACAAGGAGGTGGTTCAGGAGCAGGTGGAGACGGCGGTTGACCCGCTGGAGGACGAGGTAGTTACGAAGGTGATGGACGCGGATGAGGAAGAGGTGGTCGCGTCGGTGGCCGCCCTCCGGGAGGCCACGCGGGAGAGTGCCGAGCGCCGGCGCGCGCTCTGCACGCCGCGGCTTCTCGCCGCCCTCCGGCGAGTCCTGCTCATCCCTCGGCACGCCAACGCTCGTGTTGACGCGACCGCTGCGCTGGTCAACCTCAGCCTTGAACCGGCGAACAAGGTGCGCATCGTCCGCGCGGGCTCTGTGCCGCCGCTCGTCGAGGTGCTCCGCTCGAGCACGTCTCCCCCGGAGGCCCGAGAGCACGCGGCCGGTGCGCTCTTTGGCCTAGCCCTCAACGAGGAGAACCGCGCCGCTATCGGCGTGCTCGGCGCTGTGCCGCCCCTCCTCGACCTTCTCAATTCCCCTGCGCACCCCGCGCCCGCGCGCCGCGACGCCGGGATGGCGCTCTACCACCTCTCCCTCGCCGCCGTCAACCAGACCAAAATCGCCCGCTTCCCGGGGGCGCCCAAGGCTCTCCTCGCCGTGGCGTCCAGCTCTTCCGAGCCAACGCCTATCCGCAGGCTTGTGCTCATGGTCGTCTGCAACGTGGGTGCCTGCTCCGAGGGCCGCGCCGCGCTAATGGACGCCGGCGCCGTGTCGGCCGTGACCGCCATCCTCTCCCACGACACCCGCAACACCGAGCTCGACGAATGGTGCGTCGCGGCCATGTACGCCATGAGCCGAGGCAGCCTCCGGTTCCGGGGCCTCGCGCGCGCGGCCGGCGCGGACAGGGCTCTCCGCCGCGTGGCCGACGACGGCGCCCCCGGCGGCGTCAGGCGCGACATGGCGAAAAAGGCGCTCCGAGCCATGCGGAGCGAGGCCGACGACGCGGCGGACCTGACCGGCAGCAGCCTCGAGTGCGGCGACGGCGACGACTGCGCCGGCAGCATTGTGTCCGACGGGCTCATGTCCTTCCGCCGCCGACAGCGGGATCTCGGCGTCTCGTCGTGCGGCAACACCGCCGAGTTCTAAACCACCGTGTGATTCCCTCACATACGTAATCGATGCTTGCTTACGTCAATACTCCATTAGACATCCTTCATTTTGGTGCGCGTATTCAAACGCCATTGCTGGCCGCGGCGAGCTTTCCATGTGTTTGTGCTCGAATGTGGAAAGTTGACAGCTTTGCGCGTGTGCCGGAGAAGCTGGTCGGGGGTGTTGCTTGCATGGCCGGAGTACTTTGTTCTGTGTGTCCTTTGCAAACTTAGGCATCCATTGTTCAGGAAGAAAGACGCATATGTCTCAAACTCTGAACTCTGAAATTCTGCATCTGTAAATAAGATCAATCCATCAGCTCCGATCCAATCCAATCCAATCCAATTTACACTACCACCAGTTCACTACCATGTTTTAATGCTTGAACCTTGATGCATTGCTTTGGTTTGTGGTCCTGTTCTTGCTGAACTATCATGTTTATTACCTCACATGGCTCAGGGGATGACTGATTGGAGCTCAAGAATTGGACTGCGTTTTCTCGTTGGAAGATATAATCCGCGCTGTCCATGGAATCATGGATAGATCTAGATGTAGAATTTATCATTTTCTAATGGTGAGAAGGATGACGAGACAATGCTTGTCCCCTACCAAAGTTAGTGTTGAGTATGGTCTACCTTCCCTGTAGGGTCATATGCAGCAAGGCTGACCTTTTGCATGGTCTCCATGTACTGACTGATTCCAAGATGTTGCATATATGTCGTAAGGCCGAGACCCTTTTCTCACTGACGAATTGCTCCAAAGTCCGTGGGAATCTTGAATTTCTGCAAGAGAAAAACTGCAGAGGGATTTCATAACAAATGCACAACAAATGCATGGTGGTATGCTGCTACATGCTACCAGAAATGTGTGCATCTTGCAACTGGAAAGGGTGTCTTTAGTTGAAGTGCTGCTTGTTTTGCTTCTCCTATAAAATTTCACCAATATTTCAATTAGTTTTATAGATTATATTGCGTTCATTCTTTTTTGGCAACCATGGCTTTAGGGCCATTGCTAAGAATTTATGAGTTTTATTCTAACTTTTTTTCCCTATAAGTCTAAGCTTCTCCCTTTTAGAAAAGGGTTAATTGAATATATGACATCACTATTGTTTGACTTTAGAGATATGTCATTACTATTTATCTATTTAATGGCATGTCATTAAAATGTATGTATACTGGAAATTTTAAAGGTTAATTTGTTAATAATAACTTTACATATATTTTATCTAGTCTTCCTAACAATAAGTGAAAAGAGAGTTAGCTAATTGTTGGGGGAAAATAATCACGTCAATTGTACGGTTAGGTGAACCACTCTGAAGAGTATTTTGGAGTTTAAAGTTTGAAGCCCTTCGACGGTTTTGAAGTACTTCCAAGTGGTAGATTTGAGGTAGATCTGAAGTTCCTTGGCGCAAGCTTCGACGGTCGTCAAAGGAGGAATTTGAAGCCTCAAAGAGACATGATGGCTCCGAATACCTCATTGCCCCCATGAAGGCTCAAGTCCCGAAAGGCGTTATAATTTAAGACGAAGGAGACAAAGGGCGTTATAATTTAAGACGAAGGAGACAAGACGTTTACTTTACAAGTTGTGCTCACACATATTTTTACTATTTTGTCCCTATGAGATCTCGTGAATAGAGTTTATATTGACGGTTATAATTAGAGAACAAAATAATATCTTCCTATTATATATTAGCCTATAAATATCGCTCTCCTCTAATATAATAAGATTGAAATCTAAGCAATTGATCACACTTTGAACTAGGCAAAAGTTCTACTTGGATGCCTGATCCAATCCAAATTTAGTCTCTCTCTAAGCTAGCCTCTCGAGACTATTTAAACCTATTAACGTAATCTTTTATGCTAACTTTAACATAAACGACGGAGAAGCTCGGATTCTAATTCTAAAATTCCAAATCCGAGCCGAAGCCAAGACAGTGCCAAACACAACAAACGAAAAAAACTTTTCATCAGAAAAGAAACGGAAAGGGGACGACATTGTTAGAAACTTTTGCGTTCCAGTCCTGCAGTGTCAACGCTTAGGTATGTAGCCCATGTGAAGGGGGTCAGAGCAGGAGGCAGACGTGATTATCGAACAAGAGCAGTCCTACAGCTACGGCACTAGCAACTCTGTCTCCAGCTTTGCTTCTCCGAGGGAGGATATGCATACGAACAACAGCTACGGCACTAGCAACTCTGTCTCCAGCTTTGCTTCTCCGAGGGAGGATATGCATACGAACAGTGCTTTTGTTTGCAATGTACGTTGCTTAATGGTGTGCTTGGTGCAGTACGCGAGGGTACATTTCGATTGGGTGAGCGCAATGCCTTGGATGCGCCAGCAAGTAAGCCCTTCCGGGACACGACCTGGTGGTTTCGAAACATTCTTTTCAGGAGTATTAGGAGGTTGATGTGGGGGCGACAGTCTAGCTTCGCCTAGCTCTAATTTATACTTAACCTGATTAAAGGTGCGTGTAGTTCAGCCGTAGATTATAAAATTTTTACCGTGAGAGGTGAAAAGATTGATGTGAGGGCTGGATCCTAGAAAAAAAACAAAAGTTATTTGATTAGAGTAGTTATGAATTTATGTTTTGATAATAAATATCTATAATATTTTTTATGTTTGGTTGACACCTCTCACTTATTTAATGATGTATATTTAGATCATTGTTATGGTACGGAAATTTTATAATGTTTAATATATTTAAATAATATGAAATAATATTTTTTTGTGGTACTTCTCAAACTTTTAATAGTATGGTGGGTAATTTTTATGAGGTTCGCACCGAAAATAAATGTGAAAGTTAGGGGGTGCAACTTTCGTAGCTTTTAATATTTGTACAGGAAAAAATTGCAGCTTTTGAAAAACTAATTTATCTGTAAACCGATTTGGTTCAGCTTTCAACTTCCAAACAGAAAGTTAAACCAAATACAAAGTAAGTTTTGTATTACTTAGGGGCAGTAAGTCTTGTATTACTTAGGGGTCGTTTGGACGACAGAGACTGAAGTTTAGCCCATGTCACATCGGATATTCGGATGTTAATTAGAATGACTAAATATTAATTAATTATAAAAGTAATTGCAGAACCCCTAAATCTATTAAACATAATCAGTTCATGATTTGACAATGTGGTACTACAATAAAAATGTCCTAATGATGGATTAATTAGGTTTAATAGATTCATCATACGAATTAGCTAGGGTTTATGTAATTATTTTTATGATTAGCTTATGTTTAGTGCTTCTAATTAGCGTCCGAACATGATTTAAATAATGCCAAATCAAATTAAAAAAATCCAAAATCCAAAAGAAAATGAATTAGTTAATTCAATAAGAAAGAAAAGAGGACCAAAACTTGATTTCGTTGCCCAAACTCGTTCAATCGTTTACTCATGGAATGAGTTCATTGCAAAATTCAATCAATCTTGTTTTTCATATACATTTCGCTTTTTGTGAAGAATACGTTCCTACTCTACTTTCCTATCTAGTACTTCAATATACAAACTATATATTCACACGAGGGCTTTAAAAATTATGTATACATTAAAAAACTAAAAAAATAAAGTAAATTCTTTGCAAGATCCACGGACAAAATGCAGGCGCGAGCAGCTGATTGTGGGGGGACAGAGGTGATCTTGGCGGCCAGGCAAACTTATATAAATAAAATATACTTTCACTTAATTATATAATTACCTTTAACAGATGTTATTCCTTACTATACTTAGAAACACACCAAATATTAATACCAAAAGAGTATATGTCGTACTTAAACAATACAAATGTTTGGGGGAATAGTTTTTCTCTTGAATAGGTGTCAAATGACGTCTACCATACGAGAACATCGGGTTCAGGGCCCGCTAGCTAACGAAGCCCAAAAACGAACTCCAGAACCCTTAATTCCAGATTACTCCAAGTGCTGCAGGAATTACGAGGCCGAAGACCAAGCCTTTGGGTTCACTCTAGGGGCTCCGGGGCGCCTCCGGAACCAAGTGCTCTAAGACCCCTCCAAGCCCCCTCCGGTGCTCTTTGGAGTCCTCTTCGGAGCCCTCTTCGAATGCCTCTTCGGAGTCCTCTTCGGATGCCTCTTCGGAGTCCTCTCCAGGAATCCGCTACAATGCAAAAGCCATACCAGGGATCCATGCCGCTAGTATGTCGTATACCTACTCTTGAAGTGATGTATATCTACCACATCTATAAAGTTATATGTATAGTAGCCTAGCATTTTTCACCTCTTACACCCATAAAGCCTATGGTGTGTAGGGGGTAATTGAGTCTTTTTCTTTGACATGCGAGCCTATAAAAACAGAGTCCTGCCCTTGTAATGAACACACACGAAGGTAGAGGCAAAATTATACCAAATCTACTGTAAACTGGACGTAGGGTTATTATCTCTCTTGAGAGGCCCGAACTAGTATAAAACCCTCACTCCCTCTGTGAGAACCCTTCGAGGTTCATATCATATATTCTACACCACCTCGTAGAAATATGTTTGTAACTAACGCAATTGTTACAACAATAAACATACATCATGTTCCACCCAAAAGCATTATCATATTAGTATGTTTTGAAATATAAATTTTAATTATATCTCCATATCTAGTCTTCTTCAAGACATCATTTTAAGTGCTATTGTTATCATAAATCTTTCTTCCGGACAAATAGAACTTTAACAACTTAGTTTAAAAGCTTCTTTTGGCGGATGCAATAGTCGTAGGAATTGGAATTGATAATAAAATTTTGCATACAACAAACACATCAGTATAGTAAACTAGCTATTTCAAATAATTCAAAATATGGAGAGTACACATTTATTTCTTAATAAAATTATCAGAGGGAATCAATCACTCGAATTTTAGAAGGAGAAGCAATCAACGATTATAGAATTAGATAGACCGAAGTCTAAATTAAGTAATTAATACTAATTAGGATCTGTGTCCTCGATTATTTGGGGGCCTGTGTAAAGGCCCATGCTGCCAAAACTAATTAACCACATTTGTTCTAAAATAAAATTTCTTCTAAATATAACAATGTATCATATCTTTGGATTTTATTACATCCGATCACTTTCAAATACACATTTACCCGCTCTAAGGATATTATTGTGATATTTTTACCATCTTTTTAATGCGTATTAGCCTGCCATTGGGTATCATTACCCATTATCCAAACTCATACCCACGAAAAACGGAGAGAATATGGGTAAAAATTATTTTACCCATTCATAGTGGGGAGGGTATGAATAAAAATTGTTTACCCATTCAGAACGGAGAGGGTATGAGTATTATAATGTAATTAAAATTGGGAAGGAGCAGGTATGTGTAAATAAAACAATAGTATTTTATTTACAATACTATGTTTTATCCATTAACCAAGGGAAATTTTGGATAATGGAGAATTGGAGACAATAAAATTGGACAAAGCTTGATATGAATATGAATACGGGGAAGCATATACCCATATCCTCCCCGAGGGCACGTCTAATGTGTATTTCTAATCTAGGTATATTCCAATTAGACAACAGGAAACGTATCGGATTTATTATGCGGGCGTTTCATCGCGAGCAATGAAAGGCCGAAAAGACTCGCATGTGTCGGCAATGAACGGCGGCAGATGAAACTGGCGCCAATTCGGGAGGGCAGGATGGGTTTGGTAATGGTAGGTTGCCATGGCATTCACCATTTATGCGGGGATGTTGACGCCATTATCGGCTTTGACCGCCTGTGGATCCTTCGTCCATATGTTTCGGATTTTGGTCATCGAGCCTGAGGAACCAGACAACTTGCTAACGTGCTGTGTTGGGTTCTGAACATTTCTCAAAATATTTTTTTTAAAACAATACATTTTTCGAAATTATATTTTTGATAGTCGTTTAAAGAAATTATAAAAATATATTGTGCGGGTCTAGATTTGTATTTTTCGAAACAACTACTCTAAGATTTAATTTTGAATATATATATATATATGGTTCATTGTAGACCTATTTAGGCCCATGAAAACATGTACTTGTATCGTATAATATGGGCCTCCAGTAGCATAAGCCATTTCTTTCTGGAATTTTCATTTTTTAATTTACAAAACAACTCCCTAATTAAAAAAATTATAGAACTAGTCCTCCAAATGCTCTACCTTTTATAGAGGGAGCTTTTAAAACTCAAACACACGTCAGCGCAACTAAATAACTAAAAATTATATTAAATAAATAAATAATGTTATAGTTCACCTCATAAAGTAACCGACAACCGTATAGCTATCTCATATGAAATTGTGCAATACAATACAAACCATAATGAACTTGAATTCATTTTTTTCAATTTGTACTAAAAAACATAAACAGAAAAACAAAATTCAAACTGCTTCCAAATTTGTACTAAAAAACTATTTTTTGTAGGAGAAGCAGATTTGATAAATCCGTGTGGTTTAGTTTCTATTTTTTACGGTAGAATATATTTTAAAAGTAAAACCAAGCGTACCCTCAGTTTGTCGGTGATTTGTATGGCGTGGCCCCTATAATACATGAAATTTTGCACTTCGATGCAAGACCTAAACGAAAATTTCCGTGACGTTCTTTTTCGGAGGGACCGACCGAGTGGGGCCCAGCCGAAACGAGCCGGTCTACCCTCCAAATGGCCCCACCAGCCAGTCCAGCACGTCACGGCCAACGCGGACGCGCCAGTAAAATAAGATAAACGAAAACCGCCTTCTCTAAGAAAAGGCGGCTCCAGAGCACACCGGACTATTCCGGACCAACGCCAGTACGCCACCCGAAACCCACCTTCTTGCAGGAGAAGCAAGGAAAACCGCGTCGGGAACGCAAAAGCCGATATAAAACCACACCGGCGTCTCCTCCCCTCGTCACGCGATCTCGCCGTTAATTGTTCGCGCGGAAGGAAGCTAGTAATAGAGAGCTAGAGGAGGAAGACGCACCTCCCGCACGGCCGTCGAGGTCAATCCATGGCGCGGCGTGGCACGGAGGCTTTCCCGAACCTGGGCGCGCACTGCGACAGGGAGGACTGCAACCAGCTGGACTTCCTGCCGTTCGACTGCGACGGCTGCGGCAAGGTGTTCTGCGCGGAGCACCGGAAGTACGAGGGCCACGGCTGCGCGCGGGCGGCGGGCCAGGGCCGCACCGTCGTCGTTTGCGAGGCCTGCGGCGACGCCATCGAGCGGCGGGCGGGGGACGGGAGCGACGCCGCCGTGCTGGAGGCGCACGCGCGGTCCCAGCGCTGCGACCCGGCCAAGAAGCGGAAGCCTCGGTGCCCCGTGCGGCGGTGCAAGGAGACGCTCACGTTCTCCAACACCTGCGTTTGCAGGGGGTGCGACCAGAAGGTGTGCCTCAGGCATCGCTTCCCCGCGGACCACTCGTGCGCCGGCGTGTCGCCGGCCGGCGCCGCCGCCGCGAGGAGGGCCGGCGCGTGCGGCCGCGACGCGCAGAAGAAGGAGGGCGGCGGCAGCGCTTGGGTGCTTCCACAATCGATCAGAAATTTGAAGTTATTCTGACTCGGCTCGTCACGTCACGGTGCATCTGGCGGTTGCTACTTGACGCCCATGGAGGGAAAGAGAGGAATTCTGATAATTTGTTTGTGGATGGATTTTTAATTTTTATAATATACTTGAATTTATTTACGTTTCGTGACTTTTCAGAGTCATTAAGAAATAATTGTGACTACTAAACTCTTTTACTCAAATTCTGAAAAAGCTACACATGTATGGTATTATGCAAGTTTTTCTAAGAAAACTTGGCCATATATTTTTACAAATATAAAATTCGGATTCTAAACAATAAGTACGATCAAATTTATTTATTTTATTTTGACGTTCTAGTAAAACATTCTCTTTGTTTATTTGTAAAACACGCATACCCGTTTTTATTTATTATATAAGGCAAATCCATTGCTTTCTTTAGAAAGACAGTAATTCAAACATTATGAAAGGATCATTATGGTAGCTTAAAATTTTGTTGTCGCATCATTACGAAGGATCACAACATGAATTATATATTAACGTTCCTTTCGTAGGCAAATATATGAAAGGATCGTTATGGTATCCTAAAATTTTGTTGTCGTATCATTATGAAAGGATCACAACATGAATGATATCTTAACGTTCCTTTCGTAGGCAAATATATGATCTAAATTTCAATCATTTATATGTTAGTGGTTCAGTTTGTGGATGTGCAGATTATCTCCTAAAACAAAGAACAATGACATAAAAAACACAAGGAAAAACTACATTTAAAGGGTCGGGATTAAGCGTCACAACATGATGTAAACAGTGATATTCCTTTCCTAGGTGAAGAGAAAAATATTACAACATCAGGTGACAATGCTAGGTGACGGTGCTGCAGATTTTTGCAATGCTTGCTTCTTCAATTTGTTGCGGAAACTCCTTTTTCTGCTGAAGGCCCTCTCCTAAACAAAAATACAGAACCTTTTTTGTAAACATGTTTATGAAAAGACATTATTATCAGTACGAAAATAATGTTTAACTATAGGAGGTTTACCACCGGCTGGGCCAACTCCTCCGCTTGACGGACTGCTCTCACAAGATCACTGTTTGCCTGTGTGTATAGGCTAGTCACTATCCCATACTGACCAGCTCTAGCTGTGCGACCCACCCTGTGCAAAAAATCAACAGCACAGGCAGCAAACTCTGCCTATGGGTAGAGACAACAGCCAAAAGAAACAATGAGAGAGTATCAAAAAACTACTATGATTGTATCAGTTGCCAAGTAGAATACATTAGATAGACAACATCACCAGTACTGATATTTCATAAAAGGAAGCCAGATCATACCTGAATTACATGAGAAACATTCGGCACATCAAGACCACGAGCAGCAGCGTCTGTGCAAACAAGCACGCCGCCGTTTTCCCGAAATGATTGTAAATTCTTTGTCCTTTCCTCCAGGGAACTCTCACGATGGTACAAAAAGCATGGAACACCAACTCGCCGCAATATGTCAGAGACTGAATTTGCAGAATCCACAGTGTTTGTGAACACCATAGTTCGGTTTGGACCAAGTTTTTGCTCATGAATTCCATTCTTGAGACCATATTTCACTGCATCCAGAAGAGCATCAACTTGTGTATCAGCAGTGACCTCTATCCATCTTCGCTCCAATCTGCATGTATGGCTCACAACATATTAAATATGTGAGAATTATGTTGGGAATATGAAATGACAAACACAAATTTGGGATTCTAGAAAGACAGCAACTACAAAGTGTAAAACTGTGAGAAATCTACCAAGCTGAACACAATCAAGCAAATCTAATGTACAGTAACTACTAATCTACTATACAGGTTATTCAAAAGCTTGATGTAAAACAATGTGCGTACCTAGGGTTGTGGCGGTGCAGATAAGCACCACTAACCCATACAGCATTATGAAACATACGTTTCAACACACCACCAGCAGTCTTTTTGCCACTTTGTGGAAGGGTGGCAGCAACAAAGACATATTGCTTGCTGCGTCTATAAACTTTTCTGACCCTTCTCCAATCCTTTCTGTGTGCTCCAATATGAGCATTCTCCGCCTTGCCTGGTCTATCTTCAACATGACCATCTTCATGTTCCTCATCATCGCCACCAAATTCAGCACTCTCAGAGTCAGAATCCTCACAATATTCATTACTATCACCAAGTGATACTTCTTTTCCAGAATCTTCCATCCTAGACAATAGCTTTTCATCAAATCGCAGCATGTGGATGAGACGAATGACCTGATTTTCAAAACTTCCACAGAGTAGCATGTCTGCCTCATCAAATACCTGTCAAACAACCATTGTTAGGAACCTTTTGTAGCCCTGAGATTAAACTTTGCAATCTACACATGTTTTGAAACAAGCCAACCTGTTAGGACCGGCATCACCTACGGGAGGTGCCAGCCCTAGAGGAGTCCTATTAATATTTGTTATTTCTGTTTCTATTATTTGTTATTGCTGTTTCAGATTAAAGATTAGATCTGTTATCAGATTAGAGATTAGATTCGGTTATCAGATTAGAGATTAGATTCCAATTCAGTTATTTGATTAGAGATAAGGCTTGTATTAGGACTATAATGTCAAGGGCCTCGGCGCCCAAGACAGCGGGGCCTCGACTACGTAGTTCGTAGACTCGGCGGGTAGGAGCGCTAGGGATTTTTCCTAGCTGCTCAATTGCGAAGAGGATGAGATTTAGAGTAGAGAAGGAGGAAGGAAAGTAGGAGTTTATTGCTTCCTCCCAAAAGTGCCGAATACATGGCTATTTATAGGCCTGCGGCCAACTAACAAATCCCTTAATCTATGCGTTTAAATCTGCATGGCTTCAACTAATCCAGGCGCCGGCTAGGGGCTGCGCTGGCTGCTTATCCCATCCTGGCGTCTGTTGCGGCCAGCCCCTGAAGACCCGGCTGATCTGCATGGCGCCTAACCACTTCCGAGCTGGCCGCAGGCTGCTCCTGGACGTCCGGCCGCGCCAAGCCTCCTGGCGTTGGTTACGGCCGCTCCTGGTCTTCCGGCGGCCAGCCCAACCTCCCGCGCCTGCCTGCATTTGTTCCTTCATGTGCGGCACCGTTCGGCCTGTCCGTTCCTGCATGCGTGGAACCACCCGGCGCTCCTGGCGGCTGCTCCCTGCTGCGTGGCCTTCGCTGATAGTGGACGCCCCACATGACATCTCTCCCTCCCTCGACGATCAGCTCGTCCTCGAGCTGAAATGTGGGGTAGCGCTCGATGAAGCCTTCTAGGTCCTCCCAAGTGGCTGATGATGGGGAATCGCCTTTCCACTGGATGAGGAGCTGGCGAACACCGCGTGAGAGACGTGAGCGAGTCACGCGTTCCGGTTCAGGAGTTGCCGCGCCGAAGTGGATTGGGGGGAGAGCTGGCGGCGCGGTTGGCGGCGTGCCGACGAACTTCTTCAGGAGGCCCACATGGAACACATCGTGTAACCGCGAGCGCGCCGGCAACTCCAGGCGGTACACGACCTCGTTGATGACCTTGGAGATGCGATAAGGCCCGTAGTAGCGGGGTTTGAGCTTGCTCTTGGTCGGCAGATCGAGGGATGACGCGGCCCGTTGTCGAAGGCGAAGCCACACCCAATCGCCGACCGTATATTGTACTTCACGATGGCGTTTGTCGTAGGACTTGTAGACAGCTTGGGCTTGCTGCAAGCGGTAGCGGACGTCATTGAGCAGCTCATCCCGTTCCGCCATGCTTTTTGCCACGGCCGCCACCCTCGTGTCGCCCGGCTCGTAGGATCTGATCGAAGGAGGATCGCGGCCGTACACGACCTTGAATGGAGTCTCCTGGATTGCTGTTTGGTAGGCGGTGTTGTAGATGTACTCCACCCATGGAAGCCATCTAAGCCACTGTCGTGGTCTATCTCCTGTGAAACAACGAAGATACATAATAATGATTTTGTTAGCAGCCTCCGTCTGGCCATCCGACTGGGGGTGGAATGCTGATGTCATGTGTAGTTTTGTCCCGGTGAGGCGCATGAGTTCCTTCCAAAAAGCCGAGGTGAACACGGGGTCACGGTCCGAGACCATGGACTGTGGTACGCCATGTAGGCGCACAATCTCGGCGAAGAACACCCGAGCCACTGATTCCGCCGTGTACGGGTGCGCCAATGCCATGAAATGACAGTATTTGCTGAAACGGTCCACCATGGTGAGGATGACGGATTTGCCCCCCACCCGAGGGAGTGCCTCCACGAAGTCGAGGCCGATGTCCGTCCACACCGTCGTGGGTACCGGTAGGGGCAGAAGCAGGCCGGCTGGATGCAAGTGATATGACTTGTACCTCTGGCATGTGGCGCAGCCGCGGATATATTCCTGCACCGTTTTGCGTAGGCCAGGTGCGTGGAAGTCGCGGTGTAGACGATGTAGGGTGCGTTGAACTCCTTCATGGCCGTCGTCGTGTACGGCGACGAGGATCTCCTGAAGTAGCGGCGATGTCGGCGGGATGTAGAGGCGGCCATTGAAGGTGATCAGGTCGTCGGTGAGCACCCAGGGTGGCTCCTTGGCGCCTGTTGTGATCTCCTCGCGTATTGCGACGAGTGCCGGATCTGATGATGTTGCGTGGCGCAGCCGATCAATGAAGTCGAAGCGAGGACCCGAGATGGCCATAGCTGTCGGCTCCTCCATGTCCCGGCGGGAGAGGGCATCCGCCACCGTGTTCGTATTGCCGGCCTTGTACTCCACAGTGAAGTCGAATCCCAGTAACTTGCCGACCCAGTGATGCTGCGGAATTGTTGCCAAGCGCTGGTCGAGTAGGAACTTGAGACTGAAATGATCGGTTCTTACCACAAACTGGCGCCCCCAGAGGTATGGCCTCCAATGGCGAATGGCCAGCACCAGGCCGATGAGTTCCCTTTCGTATGCCGCTAGGGAGCGGTGCCGAGGTGCGGCCGGCCTGCTGAAGAAAGCCACCGGATGCTTGTCTTGGAGGAGGACGGCCCCAAAACCGTACGTGGAGGCGTCGCATTCGACGACAAACGGCTGTGTGAAGTCTGGTAAGGCGAGGACGGGCGCCGTGGTGATCGTCGTCTTGAGGGCCAAAAAAGTTGTTGTCGCCTCCTGTGACCAAGAAAACCCCTCTTTGCGGAGGAGGGCTGTTAGGGGAGCGGCAACCACGCCAAACTCCTTGACGAACTTGCGGTAGTAACCCGCAAGACCGAGAAACCCCCGAACCGCTCGCGCCGAGCGTGGTTGTGGCCACTCTGCTACCGCCTGCACCTTGGCGGGGTCCATGGCTACTCCTGCCGCCGAGATGATGTGGCCGAGGTAGGAAATCGACTCGACGCCGAACGCACACTTGGATCGCTTGACGAAGAGGCGGTGTTGATGCAGGATGGTGAAGACAGTTCGCACTTGTCGGAGATGATCTGCCCACGCCTCGCTGTAGATGAGGATGTCGTCGAAGAAGACGAGGACGAAGCGTCGTAGGTACGGCCGTAGGACGTCGTTCATGAGCGCCTGGAATGTTGCTGGTGCATTGCAGAGGCCGAACGGCATCACCAGGAACTCGTAGAGGCCGTCGTGGGTGCGGAAGGCGGTCTTGGCGACGTCCTCCGGACGCATCCGCACCTGGTGGTAGCCTGACCGCAGATCGAGCTTGGTGAAGAAGCGGACGCGATGCAGTTCGTCGAGGAGTTCGTCTACCACCGGGATCGGGAAGGCATCCTTGACGGTGATGGCGTTCAGGGCACGGTAGTCGACGCAAAACCGCCAGGACCCATCCGGTTTGCGAACTAACAGGACTGGCGACGAGAAGGCGGAACAACTCCGACGAATGATGCCCTGGGTGAGCATGGCGGTACATTGTCGTTCTAGCTCGTCCTTGTGTGCGGCCGGATAATGGTATGGCCGTACGGCCACCGGGGCGGAGCCAGGTAGCAGGTTGATGCCGTGGTCGCGTGCGCGGGGCGGTGGCATGCCGGTCGGCTCGGCGAAGATGCTGGCGAACTCATCGACGATGGCGTCAAGGAAGTCGCGACCTCCGCAGGTCTTCAGCGCTGCTCCTGGTGGACCTGCTATGCCGTGCCAGCACACCTGGCGGTCACCACGCCAAAATGTCATGGAGAGGGTGCGGAAGTCCCACAAGAGCGGCCCCAGTGTCGCCAGCCATTGTGTGCCCAAGATGACGTCGTAGCCCGCGAGCGGCAAAGCGAAGAGGTCCGCCGAGAACGCCTCTTGATCTATGTGGAAGACCACCGTGCGGTATACGCCATGGCACGACACGCTCTCCATTGGCCACCGTGACGCGCATCTTGTCGATGGTGGGTGACGACAGCTTGACGCGGTTGGTTGCCTCCTCGGCGATGAAGTTATGTGTGGAGCCGGAGTCGATCAGGGCTAGGAGGGAGACACCGCCAAGCGTGATCTTCATCTGCATCGTCTCGCTTGTGCGTACGCCAGCAATCGCATGTAGCGATATCTAGGGCTCGGCCGGCGTAATGTCCCCGACGTCGGCAGTTATGTCGTCATTGTCATCGTCGTCGTCCGGTGCGAGGTCGAGGAGGAAGATGCGCTGGCACACCCGGTTGTGACCCCGGCTGAACTTTTCGTTGCAGTTGAAGCAAAGGCCAAGGCGGCGACGTTCCTCCATTTCTGTTTGCGACAGTCTCTTGACTTGGCGGCCTTCCATCTGGACCGACGCATGTTGGGGTGCGGCCGGCGTTGCAGGCGCAGGAAGCGCCGGTCGTGGTGCGGGCGTCGGCAAGATGCCCTTATGCTGATGTCGAGCCGGTGGTGCGACGGTGACGACGTACTGGTCGCGCATCTCCAACTTGCGGGCAAGGCTCATGGCGACGGCCAGCGACTGTGGATTATGTATTTCCACGTCGAGGCTTAGGGGTGGTTGGAGTCCTGCGGTGAAGATCTGCACCTTCTGTGCCTCCGACAGGTAGCCTGCCCAGGGAAGAAGCGCCTCGAATCGCTCCTGGAAGTCGACGACGGATGTCGTGCGTTTGCACGCGATCAGCTCTCCCAGCGGGTTAGCTCGCAGGGGCGGCCCGAAGCGAAGATTGAGCAGCTCGGTGAACCGACGCCACAGGGGCGTGCCCTCCTCCCGCTGGACCTGCATGTACCACAGTTGTGCACCGCCCTCGAGATTGTATGACGCCATCCATACCTGCTCCTCCGCGGCGATCTGTTGTTGATGGAAGGACTCGCATCTATTAATGAATGCGAGAGGATCGGATTTGCCGTCGAATTTTGGGAAATCCATCTTCTGGAACCGGGGTGGCCGGTCGTTGTGGTGCTCGCCGATGACCAGAGCGCGTGGGCCTACCGACGATGCGTCGGTGCGCTCCTGTTGGAGCCCTTCGACCTTGGACTGCAGCGACTCCATGTTCGTGGCGAGCTGCTTGATCATGGCTACCAGCTCCGACAAGCTAGGTTCGGCCATGGGGTCGATGGATGGACGGGGTGGTGTCGTGGTGGACGAGGAACGCCTGGAACCTGATACCAAGTTGTCAAGGGCCTCGGCACCCAAGACAGCGGGGCCTCGACTACGTAGTTTGTAGACTCGGCGGGTAGGAGCGCTAGGGATTTTGCCTAGCTGCTCAATTGCGAAGAGGATGAGATTTAGAGTAGAGAAGGAGGAAGGAAAGTAGGAGTTTATTGCTTCCTCCCAAAAGTGTCGAATACATGGCTATTTATAGGCCTGCGGCCAACTAACAAATCCCTTAATCTATGCGTTTAAATCTGCATGGCTTCAACTAATCCAGGCGCTGGCTAGGGGCTGCGCTGGCTGCTTATCCCATCCTGGCGTCTGTTGCGGCCGGCCCCTGAAGACCCGGTTGATCTGCATGGCGCCTAACCACTTTCGAGCTGGCCGCAGGCTGCTCCTGGACGTCTGGCCGCGCCAAGCCTCCTGCCGTTGGTTGCGGCCACTCCTGGTCTTCCGGCGGCCAGCCCAACCTCCTGCGCCTGCCTGCGTTTGATCCTTCATGTGCGGCACCGTTCGGCCTGTCCGTTCCTGCATGCGTGGAACCACCCAGCGCTCCTGGCGTCTGCTCCCTGCTGCGTGGCCTTCGCTGATAGTGGACGCCCCACATGACATATAAATACCCCTTAAGGGCTATGGAATAAAGCAGACCTGAGCAATCTATTAATTGCCAGGGTTTCCCCTATTCCCTCTGCCTGTCCAGGCACACACCTCCAGATCCTGATCGACGGCGCCATCCACCAGGCGCCCTGGCTGCCGATCAGCCACCAGCCCACCCCTACAATCTTCGATCTAAGGGGCCAAGTCCTACCAATTTGGTATCAGAGATGCTAGGCTCCGACGAAGAGGAACCCCCCCCCCCCCCCAACCCACCCAATCTGCTGCAAACCAGGAAATTTCAGAACCCCTCGCCAAGATGCTGTCCGATCTGGTGTACTCGGTCACCAACATCAACGCATACCTGACGGCCAGGGACAGCCAATTCCCCTTCGGCATGCAGGGAGCAGGAACCTCGGCCGGATGCAGCTCCTCCCCGCCGTTCCTGCCAGGTCCACCAGGGATCGGTCCCATGGCGCCCCCCTGACCAACCACCATGCCAACTACAGGCCCTCCGCTCCTACCCATCCACCAGATTAATTTTCCCCACTCACCCTCACCGATTCCATCCACGGGACTGCCGTCGACATACCCCGCCATGGGAGGTGCCCCGGCGCGATATACACAACCCCAGCTGGCCATGTCTAGGGGGGCAGGAGGGGTTTGGCCGCCTGGCCTAGGCGCAACTCCTGTCCATGGGCTGTACCAGGACAGCGACACCGGTACGTCAATGGTTCCCCCTCGCTTCTACAAAATCGACTTCGCCACCTACGACAGCTCGGAAGACCCCCTCACATGGCTGAATCGGTGTGAGCAATTCTTTCACGGGCAACGCACTCTTGCCTCTGACAGGGTATGGCTTGCGTCGTACCATTTGATTGGAGCAGCCCAAACATGGTACTACGCTTTGGAGCAAGACGAGGGCATGCCCAGCTGGGACATATTCAAGGAGTTATGCCACATGCGTTTTGGGTCTGCTGTTCGCATCAACAGATTGTCAGAACTCGCCCGCCTACCCTTCCTCTCTACAGTGCAAGAGTACTCAGAGCGCTTCAATGTGATACTATGCCACGCCCATGATCTATCCCCTGTGCAAAAGGCCGATCTGTTTGTGGGCGGATTGCCCGATCAGATTCGTGTCAACGTCGAGCTACGACAGCCGCGAGATCTCCAAACAGCAATGCACTGGGCACGCGCATATGAGCGTCGGGCAGAGGCAATCTCGTCACCGGCAGTACCACGTAGCACCCGGCCACCACAGTGACCGGTGCCAGCACCCCAGGCAGGCAGCCCCACCACAGCCGGCACAAGGCCCAGTGGCAGCAGTACTGCCGGCCCTGCCGACACCAGCCCCGCCGGCCCAGGCTCGAGCCTATCGCCGTCTATCCCCACAGGAGCTGGGGGAATGCCGTCGCCAAGGGCTCTACTACAACTGCGACGAGCCCTACGTCCGTGGCCACAAGTGTCAACGACTAATCTACATTGAGGTCTCGGACTTCGTCGACGAGGACAACATGGAGGAGGCCGCCGACATGGCGGTAGACGACGCCACCGATCAACCAGTGGTATCACTACATGCCATTGCAGGCATCCGTACGAAGGACACGATGCATCTCCACATCGACATCCACGACCATCGTCTACTAGCACTCCTCGACTCGGGCTCTACTCACAACTTTATCAATGCGGGGGTCCTTCGTCAGCTACAGTTGCCCACGTCGGCACATCCTGCTATGCGCGTAGCCGTGGCAAACGACGACCACGTCTCATACAAAGGGGTGACACATGACGTTTCCATCCGCATCCATGACGAAGACTTCATCATTAGCTGCCTCAGCATTGATCTAGGGGGCTTCGACGTGGTCCTTGGCATCGAGTTCCTACGAACTCTCGGACCCATCCTTTGGGACTTCGAGAACCTCACCATGGCATTCTGGCGGGGATCCCGGCAGATCAAGTGGAAGGGCTTGGGGTCACCCAGCAGCCAAGAATCGACGATACATATGGCAGTTGCAACACCTGATCATCCCCTCCTCAACCGCCTGCTACAACAGTACGAGTCGGTGTTCGCCGAACCTTGCGGGTTACCGCCAGCTCGCCCTTATGACCACCGCATCCACCTACTACCAGGGTCTGCACTAGTGGCAGTTCGTCCGTACCGCTACCCGCAGCTCCAGAAGGACGAGCTCGAACGACAATGTGCCACCATGCTCTCCCAGGGGATTATTCGGCCTAGCACTTCACCTTTCTCGGCACCAGTACTCCTGGTACGTAAGGCCGATAACTCCTGGCGGTTCTGCATCGACTACCGCGCCCTCAACGACAGGACCTCCAAGGACAAGTTCCCGATCCTGGTGGTTGACAAGCTCCTCGACGAACTCCATGGCGCCCGGTTCTTCACCAAGCTCGACCTACGATCCGGATACCACCAGGTGCGCATGCACCCGATGGACATCGAGAAGACGGCATTCCGGACCCATCACAGCCACTTTGAGTTCCTCGTCATGCCGTTCGGCCTCTCCAATGCACCCGCCACATTCCAGGCCCTAATGAATGACGTGCTCCGTAGTTTCCTACGCAGGTTCGTCTTGGTCTTCTTTGATGATATATTGATCTACAGTACATCTTGGGCTGAGCACCTACAACATGTCCGCCTGGTCCTGGAAGCACTACAAGAACACAACCTCCATCTGAAGCGATCAAAGTGCTCCTTCGGGGTACCTTCGGTCAACTACCTCAGCCACGTCATCACCGCCAACGACGTTGCGATGGACAGCGACAAGGTGGACGCCGTCACCACATGGCCGGTACCGTGCTCGGCCCGAGGCCTCTGGGGTTTTCTGGGGCTCGCGGGCTACTACCGGAAATTCATCCACGACTTCGGCACCATCGCAGCACCACTGACAAGGCTTCTACGGAAGAACTCGTTCACATGGTCGAACGAGGCAGCCTCCGCATTTAGGGCACTCCAGCATGTCCTCTCCACGGGACCTGTCCTCCAGATCCCGATTTTCGACAAGCCCTTCATTGTGGATTGTGATGCCTCAGGAGCAGGATTTGGTGTTGTTCTCCACCAGGACGCCGGGCCAATCGCCTTCTTCAGTCGGTCGTTCGCTGCGCGCCACGTCAAATTGACGGCCTATGAGCGCGAGTTGATCGGCCTAGTTCAGGCAGTACGCCACTGGCGACCCTACCTATGGGATCGGCGTTTTCTCGTCCGCACCGACCACTACAACCTCAAGTTCCTCCTCGACCAACGACTGTCCACCGTGCCTCAACATCAGTGGATTAGCAAGTTGTTCGGTTTCGACTTCACGGTGGAATACCGTGTGGGTCGCCTTAACACCGTGGCTGACGCCCTCTCCCGCCGCGACGCCAACACAGCCGAACTGCTTGCCATTTCAGGACCGTCGTTCCAGATGATGGACGAGATTCGGGAGGCTACTTTGAAAGATGAGGAAGCACAAAGTCTCCTCCGGCAACTTCAGGAGGGCGAGCTTGGGGAGCCATGGCGCTTGGTTGAGGGACTCCTCCTGCACGGCTCACGCATCTTCGTCCCGACGACCCACGACCTCCGCCACCGCGTCCTCACCTTGGCGCACTCGGCAGGACACGAGGGGATACAGAAGACCTTGCAGCGGCTCCGGGGTGACTTCTACATCCCGGGCGACCGCACCTTGGTGCGGGACTTGGTGCGCACTTGTCACACTTGCCAGCGCTACAAGACGGAGACGCTGCAGCCAGCAGGGCTACTACAGCCCCTGGAGGTCCCCACACAAGTGTGGGCCGACATCTCCATGGACTTTATTGAGGGCCTAGCCAAGGTACATGGGAAGTCTGTGATTATGACCGTCGTCGACCACTTCTCCAAGTATGCGCACTTCATCGCCCTGAGTCATCCCTACTCCGCCACTTCTGTCGCCAGGGCATTCTTCGACGGGGTGGTTCGGCTACACGGATTTCCCTCCTCCATTGTCAGTGACATGGATCCAGTTTTCACAAGCAACATATGGCGCAATTTGTTCAAAATGGTGGGAGTGTCCCTTCGCATGAGCACAACTTTTCACCCACAGACGGACGGTCAGTCCGAGGACGTCAACAAAGTGATCGCCATGTACTTGCGTTGTGCCACCGGAGACCGCCCCGCGCATGGGTGGATTGGTTACCATGGATGGAGTATTGCTACAATACATCCTTCCACACTGCCTTGCACGCCACCCCATTCGAGGTCGTCTACGGCAGGCCACCACCGCCTCTACTTCCACACAGAGAAGGCACTGCTCGGACGGAGACAATGGACGAACTACTACGCACACGTGACGTCTTCTTAGCTGAAGTCCGGGAACGTCTTCAAGCACAACAGCTCTCCAAACGATACTACGACGACCATCATCGCGACGTGGAGTTCGCCATGGGCGACTAGGCCTGGTTGCGCCTACTTCATCGCACAACCCAGTCACTTGATCCACGGGCAAAAGGGAAGCTTGGACCACGCTACACGGGACCATTTCAGATCATGGAATGCATCGGCCAGGTCGCTTATCGTCTTCAGTTGCCGGAGGGCGCCCGCCTTCATGATGTTTTCCACGTCGGGCTGCTGAAGCCCCACCACGGTGACCCTCCAGCAGCAACACCAGCACTACCTCCCACACTGGACGGTCGCGTTCTGCCCTCACCAGACCGTGTGCTACGTGCGCAGCTACGCTGTGACATGTGGCACGTGCTCGTTCAGTGGCAAGGTATGGCGGCCTCCGACGCAACGTGGGAACAGCTCCAAGACTACAAAGAAGCCTATCCTGAAGTACAACTCGAGGACGAGTTGTTTGAAGAGGCGGGGAGAGATGTTAGGACCAGCATCACCTATGGGAGGCACCGGCCCTAGAGGAGTCCTATTAATATTTGTTATTTATGTTTCTATTATTGTTATTGATGTTTCAGATTAAAGATTAGATCTGTTATCAGATTAGAGATTAGATTCGGTTATCATATTAGAGATTAGATTCCAATTCAGTTATTTGATTAGAGATAAGGCTTGTATTAGGACTATAAATACCCCTTAAGGGCTATGGAATAAAGCAGACCTGAGCAATCTATTAATTGCCAAGGTTTCCCCTATTCCCTCTGCCTGTCCAGGCGCACACCTCCAGACCCTGATCAGCAGCGCCATCCACCAGGCGCCCTAGCTACCGATCGGCCACCAGCCCACCCCTACAATCTTCGATCTAAGGGGCCAAGTCCTACCACAACCACACATAAAAATGATTATTAGAAGCCACGCATAAAATGGATATTAGAAGATGATATCAAAAAACAAAAACTCCACACATATTTGCATCTTAACTTGAAATTCAGTGCGAATGAAAGAAAGAAGAAGAAAAAAACTACTCTAGTTTTGCGGTTTGGCCTAGTTGTTTCAGCAGATCAATCAGGAAAAGATCACTAGCTTAGCTTTGCCAAGTAGCTTCAGTAAATCAATTGATCAAATGAGTGCAATATGCCAAGATGATACTAGATAGTACAAAAAAGTTACAAGATATACTTGAGAACTTACTATGAATTTTACACTGCGTAAGAATCTCTCCCTTCTCCTCTTTTCTGGGTCATAGTCAAATAGATAGTTTAACAGAGAAGCTGGAGTAGCTACAAGAATATCAGGCCATACAGTGGGCCAACCCTGTAAAGTACGATGTAAATTAAGAAAAATATGAAACAACGATCGTTCAACCAGAATAAATTTTATTATTGCAGCATTGTATGAGGCATGTAAGATTTCTGTAGCAAACAGGAAGCTAAAAACCTAAAAAGACGGCCAAAGTTTATTCACAAATTGATTGAAGCACAGAGCAAACCTTTAAAATGGCATTCAGTTCTGGAAGGTGAGACAAATAATGCCATTATTATTAATGAGTAGAATAATAACAATAACATGAGTTTACCATGTTATCAATTAGCATAGAAATGGCCAGGCAGAGTATACCTTTGGTCCACAAACTGCAGCAGCACATTTAAGAGGTTCGCCAGACTCATCGACCAAAGAATTAGCCATGCGAACAACTTGCTCACACAGCATTACATTGGGACAGAGGACCAACGCTATGTTGGGTGTCCCTTGGGCAATGTTCTGAGAACTAATATCTTCTGTTGAAAATGATTCTGAACATAGCTTTTCAATCAATGGAACAAGGTAACCATGTGTTTTGCCACTCCCAGTCTCAGCTGCAACAATTACATCGTTTGTTGTGAGAACATGTGGTATGCAGGCTGCCTGCATTACATCATTTGAAGTTATGTGTGAGTACTTATTTGATGCAGCACTAAGCTGTGAAGAAGGCAATTAGAAACAAACTTTTATGAAACTCTGCTGGTACACAAGTCCCAGAATGAGTATAATTACATTATCATCATATAGATAAAGAAACATGCAAAAGTTGCACTAAATAAATGCTGAATCAAACTTCAAACATGAAGTAAACAAACATAGCATTCAACATATTGCATCTTGCAATGACCAAAATGCCAGTAAATGTGTAGAATAAAGGAGTTAAAATTTTAAAAGCTTTGAAAAGACCAAGATACATGGTCATTCACAAATCAATTGGTTTTCTCCATGCTATAATAATTCTATAAAGCACCCAAATCATGTGTGCCACAAAAAAATCTAAATCCAATTAGCCATCTAACAAATCTCACATACAATTTCCATATATAATGTAACAAGTTAAAATGTTTATCATATAATTTAGTATAAACAGAGAGTATGAGAAACGATTTAGCATAAACAGCATACGTGTGCACTAAAAGGACAAAGGTAGATCCCAGGTAGAGAGTCTGAGAAATGTTTAAGTGTCAAATTCCAAGAAAATCTCAATTTGGCAAGTTCAATCAGCTTGTCACTTCACATGAACAGAGTCACAGCTAAATGATCCTATAGCAGTAAACTTTAGCAATTAATATTACGATGCTAAGGATGCACGCGAGCTGTGGCATTTCGTCGAGCACGTCGCCTGCAGCAGCCAGTGGAGAAAGTCGCACCTGTACAAGCGAAGGCCTCGCGAGTCCGGCCCCGTTCAAGGCAGAGGCGAGGCGGTCCGATACGCCGAGGGACTTCCACGACGTGCTCTCCTCCGAGAAGAAGCCGTCGCCGTCGGCGCCGGCACCAGCGTTGTCGGCCTCGGCGGCGGCCGTGGCGAGCGCCCGCGGCCTCGAGAGGATGCGCCAGGGGCTCGCCGCATTCTGCGGCAGCGCGAAGAGGAGGAGCCGACTGGCGGCGAGAGGGGAGGGCGCGAGCGGCCGGAGACTCGCGAGGCGGAGCGCGAGCGGCGCGTGGCGGAGATGGAGCGCCATCGCGATGGCGAGGTGGAGACGGGCGCTCGGGTTGGGTTGGGCCGAGTAATTGAGAGTTTTTGGAAGCTTGGATATTTTCAGTTTTCACTTAGTGTCCGTTTGGTTTGGGAGCGAGGGTGGATATTTCATCCATGAATTTAAAGATGAGATGATACATTCAAGGTATTTGGTTGGATGGATAGGATGACACAATTTTTTGTTTGGTTAAATGTATACAACTTGGATGAGATAAGATTAAATTTAGTGGGACCCACTTGTCAAATATATTTTTTAATAAAAATATAATCATATGAGATCTTATTTTATAGATTAAATTATAATCAATACAATGATGTAATTAGATCATAAATTGGATACATAATTTGGGAGTAAAAATCATTTGAATATTTATAAACGAAAAATTAAATGTGTAATAACCAATCAGGAGACAACACGTCATCTCGTCCAATGTTGGATGAACTCATTTAGAAAAAATTCTTGAATCTCTCCATCCAGCATATTGAAGGAATATTCCTCTCGTGGACCATCCCATCCACCTTCGCTCTTCAACCAAACAACTGACTGGATGGGATGGCTGATAGATCCAGCCCAGGTGGGGTTGGCCGAGGCCCAACAAATTAAGGTTGCCCAGACTCCAACAGTTCATAAGCACACCCACTTGGAAAGAGGCCCAATCGCCTCAAAAGACTAGTCTGATAGGGGAAGGGTTGCTCTCTCTTTTAAGGCGACTTCCTCCTCCCAAATTAAGCAAGGTGGGACTATTCTGAGGCTCACACGGTCGCCGCCCGACTACAACTGGGCCAACTAGGCCATTGCGTCTTTGCCAGCGGGTATTAGTGGAGGATGTCCTCATCATTCCCACCCTCTTAAAGTGGGCCCAGCTCTGATACCAAATGATAGATCCGGCCCAGGTGGGGTTGGCCGAGGTCCAACAAATTAAGGTTGCCGGACTCCAACAGTTCATAAGCACACCCACTTGGAAAGATGCTCAATCGCCCCAAAAGACTAGTCTGATAGGGGAAGGGTTGCTCTCTATTTTAAGGTGACTTCCTCCTCCCAAATTAAGCAAGGTGGGACTATTCTGAGGCTCACACGGTCGCCGCCCGACTACAACTGGACCAACTAGGCCATCCTCCACTAATACCCGCTGGCAAAGACGCAATGGCCCAGTTGGCCCAGTTGTAGTCGAGCGGCGACCGTGTGAGCCTCAGAATAGTCCCACCTTGCTTAATTTGGGAGGAGGAAGTCACCTTAAAAGAGAGAGCAGCCCTTCCCCTATCAGACTAGTCTTTTGGGGCGATTGGGCCTCTTTCCAAGTAGGTGTGCTGATGAACTGTTGGAGTCCGGGTAACCTTAATTTGTTGGGCCTCGGCCAACCCCATCTGGGCCAGATCTATCATTTGGTATCAGAGCTGGGCCCACTTTAAGAGGGTGGGAATGATGAGGACATCCTCCACTAATACCCGCTGGCAAAGACGCAATGGCCTAGTTGGCCCAGTTGTAGTCGGGCGGCGACCGTGTGAGCCTCAGAATAGTCCCACCTTGCTTAATTTGGGAGAAGGAAGTCACCTTAAAAGAGAGAGCAACCCTTCCCCTATCAGACTAGTCTTTTGGGGCGATTGGGCCTCTTTCCAAATGGGTGTGCTTATGAACTGTTGGAGTCCGGGCAACCTTAATTTGTTGGGCCTCGGCCAACCCCACCTGGGTCGGATCTATCAATGGCCCTATCCCATCCAGAAATATCCAGCAAATCAAACGCACCCTTAGGCCCTCGTAAGTATCTCGACGTCCAAGTCAAATTGAATTTAAATTTTTAAATTAATTTTAAAGGTGTTTTCACTGGCTAACTAATTCAGTTTTCAGAATATTTTGAATTTTAATTTTTAAATTAATTTCAAAGGTTTACAAAAAATAATTTAAAAAATTAGCTATTGCACAAATGTTAGAAAAACTTAGAAAATGGATCCTCTGACTTTAAGGGTAAAATATTTTACCTACTGCACAAATGTTACTGTCCGCATAAGAATATCTCAGTGATGTAGGATCCGTTTGGGTACTTCATGGAATTGGATGAAATTATTTTATCAGGTTTGAATTCTGGTTCATGTGCAGAACCATCGGAAAATATTTCAGAAAATATTCTTTCTAGATGTTGGATAGCTCCATCCGTTTTTTAGGGTTCATTTGGTTTGGGGGCGAGGATATATAGGATGATCTCATTCATAGATTTAAGAATGGAATGATACATTTGAGGTGTTTGGTTGAATTGATGGGATGAGACAAATTTTTATTTGGTTAGATGTATATATAACTTGGATGAGATAAACTTAAATTTAGTGGCACCCACTTGTAAAATATATTTTTTTAATAAAAATATAATCATATGAGATTGTATTTTATAGATTAAATTATAATCAATACAATAATGTAATTAGATCATAAATTGGATAAATAATTTGAGAGTAAAAATCATTTGAATATTTATAAATGAAAAAATAAATATGTGATAACCAATAAGGAGACGACACATTATCTCGTCCAACATTGGATGAGTTCATCCAGAAAAATTTCCTGAATCCCCTCATCCAACATATTGAAGGAATATTCTTCTCGGTGGTCATTCCATCGATCTTCGCACTCCAACCAAATAATTAACTGGATGGGATGACTCCATCCTATCTAGGGATATCCAACGAACCAAACGCACACTTACTCGATGAACTCATTACTCTCTCTTGTGAGATAATTTCATCCCATCCATACTCTTATATTTCCAACCAAACAAAAAGCTAATCATTTCATCACATCTAACCAAATAAAAACAAAATCATTGCAAAATAGTGTCATGCATTATCTTTTTCATTCATTGTGAATCGTACGACTAGAGAAATCCCTAATGTCATGTCACTTTTCCTTTCTAAATTTAGCCCCTAAAGTAAAAACGATTCGGATTCCCAAGTCCTGACTCGGATTGAGCACTCGGAAGTGCTGACCCCGACTCGGATTGAGCAATATCGACTGCCGAATTTAACTTCTGACCATTCGGTATTCCTTTTCTTTTTTCGGGCCTTTGAGATTTATTTAGGAATTTCTAAAATATTCATAGGGTCTATCCTAAAATTTCAGTAATCCCCCACCAAATCTCAAATGCCCTTTTAAAGATTTGTCTTATTCTATAATATCCCAGGAATTAAAAATAAAATAAAATGAAGGAAAAAAATTTTCCGAATTAAAAAGGAATTGTTTAATTAGAGAAAAGGCTAAAAGAACCCAATTAAAGCACCACAAGGGGAAATACTTCAAATTTGAACCTAATAAAATTATGAGGGAAAATATGTTTGAGAATTTTTATAAAATTTTAGCAACAATTTTTAAGCTCTAAACAAATAAACGAATTTATGGAATTAATTTAAATAGAAAATACATTTTAAATCTTGTTGGGCCGCAACCCCCAATTCGCCTCAGCCCGGCCCAGTCCAGCGCCCGTGTCACTGCCTTGTGGGGTCTGCCTGTCGACGCGCCCCCCTCTCTCTCCTCCGCGCCCGCGCCCACCCTGGCCCGCTCGTCAGCCACTCTCCCTCGCCCTCGGTCTCTAGCAGTCGTGGCCCACCTGTCGGCGTTGTTGGCTTCGCGCTCGGCCGCTGACAGGTGGGGGCCGCTTGTCGGAGTTGTCGTCTCCGATTGAAGGGAATCCCCTTTCCATCACCGGCGACCCCATTTCCTTATTTCGCCGCCACCGGGCCCCGCTTGCCAAATTGACGCTCGATTCCGACTTGCTAAGCTCCGGCGATCCCATTCCAACTAAAGCCACGTGTTTTCGGCATAGATGGCAGGCGCTTGCGGTTATGGCAGGTTCGCCGGAGGGAGGGAAAAGGGAACCTTCGGTTTCCTTCCCTTTGGACGCCGACGATCCCCCTATAAGTACCCTCGCCCTCCCCGCACTCCGGCCACGCCACATTTTCCTAAGCCACACTCTGTCGAAGCCTTACGACACCAAAAACCCCCTCCCTCTGTTTCCACTCTAGTCACCGATCGCCGACGCCTTGAGCCACCGCCGCCCTCGTCGTCGACATCTCCAAGACCGCCATCCCCCACCCATCCTCGGCCTCACGTCCGTTGGGCCGGGTCACCACCGGAACGCCTCGCCGCCGTCGACCCCGAAGCTTCGTGTCGCCTCTCTTCACCGTCGGTCGCCATCTGTCGCTCATCGCCGCCGTCTCCGGTACGGTCGTGATCCCCTCCCCTTCCTGTTTCCATTTCTGCCTAGAACTAGGGCCTAGCCCCTTGCCGTCGCCGTCGCCACCACGCCCGAGCCCCGCCAGAGTCGGGAACAAAGGGGGTAGTTACCCCTTAGGCGCGTGCCATGCCGAATCCTATCCTGGCCGCACGTTTGTAATCGGACGGTCCCGATTAAATCCTGAAGGGACTTAATCAGAGCCGTCGATCCGGTCAAAGCAGTACGGGGCCATCTGGGCCGTCCGTTGCCACTTAAGCCTCCCGCCTCGCGCCTGGCCACCGGATCTGGATCCAACGGCCTAGAGGGCTCCAGTCCACGCGCACAGTGCGCTAGTCCATGGTGAGCCTAGCTCACTGTGGACCAGAACCCATTTTCAGTTTAAATAAAAATTCAAAAAACAGTTCAAACTTCAAAAATTCATATCTTTCTCAATTTAACTCCAAATTTGACCATTTTAATTCTAGAAAATTTATCTTTTTATTCTCTACAACTTTATGCAATAAAAGCAGTATGCTTATTTTGCACATTTTATTCTTATTAAATAATAACTCAAAACCCCTTTTAGAATAAATGTTTATCTCACATAATAAAAATTCAGAACTCTATGAAAATACCTAAAAAATTCAGATAATAAATTCAAGGGACATAATAACTTCATTTCACTATTTTAACCTAATAAAAACCTTATATGCTTGTATTGGTGATTTTGGATTGTTTATTGAATGTCGTGTTTATTTTTCTTATTGAGAAGACTACGACACCGTCGAGGATCCGAAGTTCTACCCCGAGGTTCCACCTTCGCCATTTGCTAATCAAGGCAAGTCACAACCCCCATTTTGATTATAATTGAGCCCATGTTTTATTTAAATATCGCTATAACACATAGGATATAATTGCATTAGTCTAATATCAAGCCCTAAATTATATTTATTAGATCCCCATCCTTGTGTGTAAACCCAAGCCATGCTTATTGAGCCTAAACTCCTTGTCACTCTTACAATATTATATTAGCTAGTGTCCAATGTACCGATACAACTGTTATAGGATAAAAGAACGAGTCGTAGATAGTTGGATTCTACTATATGATTTCCCCCGTTATTCTCGTCTTTGGATTCTGTTGGAGTTGGCTATGTTATAAGTATGGTGGGTTTTGGGTGCAAGCTAGGGCATTGGTTGGTCGCACCCAGGGCACTATAAGGACCGATCTACGGGATCTGTTGCAAAGCACTTCCGTACTAACCACAAGTCTAATGGGTAAGTCCTAACTAGAGGTATGGATCATACCAATTTGAAGCACCATAGTGGAGTGGGCAAGGGGCAACCTGCGGGTGACTTGTACCAACGAGGCTCAAGGGGGTATGGTGTTGGCCCGACGCGTCGGGGCACCATATGAAACCTATAAGAGGGTGTTATCGAATTGGTGTGTTTCATGCTGAAGGTTTTGGCATGAGTTCCCATGGTATGGGTCATCTCATACACTTTGGTGTGCGTGGATGAGTGTGTGCCTTGTGGGTACAGTAGTACACCTCTCATCAGAGTATAATCTTTTCAAAAAGTCGTGCCCACGGTCAAGGGCGGGTTGCGTGACTTCTCGCAGTTAGTTTACTTTTGTATGAATAATCGTGTGATTCATGGCATGTAAGGACTGCTGAGCGAGGGTGGGCTGACTGTACTCCTCGAGTTAGAAGATGATGCATTACACATGTTTAATTTTATGTACTAATAACCTGCTTTCATTAAATGCTTTACAAAATATGCTTTTCCGCAAAAGTAGCCACTACCTTCCTTGTTATTACTATGCATTATATTTGCATTCGGTGGCTTGATGAGTACGATTGTACTCACCCCCATTGACTTACACCACCAGAGGTCGTCTACTACGAGTAGGATGAAGGTCTGGAGTAGCGACCCAGTCAAGGCGAGACTGGAAGGAGGCGTTCATCTAGGAGTTTTATTTTATTAATTTCTCTTTGACTTAACACTTTTGTAATAATATGGTCTACGAACCATGAATGATTGGCGTATTGTACACAGTCGTGTGATGAACATCTTGTTTTATTGATTTTCTATGGAATTTCAATAAAGTCCAGGTTTTATTAAATCTAGGCATTATAAGATAGTATCAGAGCCGACTTGACTGTAGGAAGCCAAACATACCTGAGCCTAGGATTTATATTAACCGTATTTTTACAAACTACTTACTATCTCGTCTTTCAAAATTTGTACCAAAAATTTCACTCTTTTTGTAGATGTCAGTTCACACCATAAGTGGTACTCTTCGCGATGTGGGTGGCTTCGTTCGCGAGCTCCGCATGCTCGTGGACTTCCTCGGATTCAAGCACGAGCCTGCGTTCCATGGGATCTTCCCCGATGTGAACGAGGGATACTGTGAGGTCACCGTTGTCATCCGCCCTCTAGCACGCAACCAGTCTTCTACACCCACAGAGTTAGAGGACCTACCTTCTTGGTAGCCAGCCAGCGCGCCGCACTTCAGGCCCTCTCTGAGCTTCGGATGGTCTACGATGAACAGCTCTACGACACCGCCTACCGCTTCATGCCCATGCGTACCCCGGGGAGTCATCGCAGTGTCTACGTCAGCACCTTCTCCCAGCGCAACTCCGCCATCGCCCGCACCATGCGTCTAGTCGAGGCGATGGATGATCTTCACATGGAGACCATACTCGACGCCGATAGCCAGCACGACACCATCGATTACTACCACCACTCATCAGAGAACCTGAACCGCGAGAACAGAGAGCTTCGTCGTCAGGTCTAGCAGGGACGTCACTTGGCCGCTGAGGTAGAGGAGTTGAGGCGCCAGAATGAGATTCTGCGCTAGGGCGTTGCCGACACTGCGCAGTTGCGTCGCCAGATCGAGGAGCTACAGAAGGATCTCGAGGAGGTCGCTCCCCTTCCACCGCGCAAGCGGAAGACACTTAGGACCCCCTCAGCTAGGCCCAAGAGGATCTCTCGCAGCGCCTCTTCCGCCGGGCCCTCCAGCTCCACCACCCCTGCACGGACTGTTCCCGTCGAGCCGATGATCGAGCCCTCCCCTGAGCTGTTTTAGACGCTAGTTTACGATTGATTGTTTCATTTCTTTTGTTATGATTGTAGTGTCGTTCATGTCAGATATAAAACATGAGTGAAGATTAAATAAGAATAGGGATGTAATCGTCTAAGTTTAAAACTTTTAAATTTGAGAAATAAAGATTAGTTGTGTTCCTCTTAAAAGGTGTATCTTCTTTTGGAAACCCCTCAACTTCAGGATGGCCAACAACCAAGGATCAAACGCCCCACATAACTGGAATGACTCCGGGAATTTGTCTCAGTGGGGAGCAACCGGATAATGGCAGGCCCCAATCGCCAACCACCCCACGTTGGCCGAGATGATGGCCAATCAGAATCAACTGATCGCCATGCTGCTGAACCAGATGCAGCAGCAACAGAATCAAATGCAAGAGCAACAAGCCCAATTGTTCCGCCTTCAACAACAGCAGCCGGAACCTCCCTGACTCGCCACCCCGGCACCGACACCAGCCTTCCAACTCTCAGAGTTCCTACGTGTCCGGCCACCAGTGTTCTCCAGCACCACCAACCCGATGGAGGCGGGTGACTGATTGAGGACAATCGGTAAGAAGCTGGATCTTCTACCATGCACCGAGCAGGAGAGAGTGGCTTTTGCCGCTAACTAGCTCTAGGGACCCGCCGCAAAGTGGTGGGACAACCTGCGTGAGACCCAGCCTAAGGGTCATGTCCTTACATGGGCAGAGTTCACCGCCGCATTTCACGCCGCCCATGTCCTAGACGACGTGATAGCCCAGAAGCAACAGGAATTCTGGGACCTGTAACAAGGAAGTAGGACCGTTACGAAGTACCTGCATGAGTTCAACCGGCTAGCCCGGTATGCACCAGAAGAGGTACGCACAAATGCGGTCCGTCAGTCCAAATTTCTCTGGGGGCTGAAGGACGAGCTTTCCCTTCAGTTGGTCTCCGGAGACTATACCAACTTCCAAAAGTTGATAAACAAGGCTTTAATCCAAGAAACCGAGCAGAACAAGGTGGATTTAAAGAAGAAGAGGGTGATCGCCTTCCGCCAGCACAAGGGGATGGCGTAGAGGCCCCGCTACGCACCTCCCCCACCAGCACCCCATTATCATCCGCGCCTCGTATACAGGCCAGCTCCGCCAGCCAGCAACCCAGGATCCGGAAATCCTCGCCCCGCTCCCGCCGCACCAGCTGCTCCACCCGCCCCCGCCAAGAAAGCAAAAGTTTTGCGTGACAAGCACGGCAAGCCGGTCATCTGTTTCAACTACCGTCAAGAGGGACACTACTCCCATAAGTGTCCCCATCCCAAGCGTCCACAAGGGATCACAGTGAATCCTGTAGTTCGCGCCTGAGTCAACCATGTCTCCGCCGAAGAAGCTCAGGCCGCACCGGAGATAGTCATGGGTAAGTTCTCCATAAATTCAGTACCCGCCGTGGTTTTATTTGACACTGGAGCTACTCATTCATTTATCTCAGCAAGTTTTGTGAAAACATATAATCTGAATGAGTGTGAGTTAGCAAGACCGGTACTAATAGCCACTCCAGGCAAACAGACCCAAGCCCACTCTTATAGTCCAAGGGTATGGGTAGATATCCAAGGCATTATATTCTGGGCCGACCCCATTCTGATAGAATGCAAAGGTTTGGACCTTATCTTAGGAATGGATTGGCTCAACAAGCACCAAGGAGTGATATAGTGTGCAAGAAGGAATGTGACCGTGAATAGTGAAGAAGGGACTGTCGTCACGTTTCAGATGCCAAGCTAGAAGTCCAGAAGACCCCGCCTGCATCAGATTACCTTAGAAGAAATACCAGTAGGCTATGAGTACCCGGATGTATTTCCGGAGGATTTGCCAGGGATGCCACCCAAGAGGGACATTGAGTTCAGGATTGACCTAGTGCCCATGACCACTCCCATCTCCAAGCGACCATACCAGATGGCCGCCAACGAGCTAGCAGAGATGAAGCAACAACTAGAAGACCCTAAGAGAAAAGGATACATCAGACCCAACACATCCCCGTGGGGAGCCCTCATTGTCTTCATCGAGAAGAAGGAAGATAAGGCTAAACGTATGTGCGTGGATTATCGAGCTTTGAATGAGGTGATCATCAAGAACAAGTACCCTCTACCCAGGATTGACGATCTATTCGATCAACTGAAAGGAGCCACGGTATTCTCCAAGATCAACCTCTGGTCCGGATATCATCAGCTGAGGATTCGAGAGGAAGACATACCTAAGATGACATTCACCTCCCGCTATGGACTTTATGAGTGCACCATCATGTCCTTCGGATTAACTAACGCCCCGATCTTCTTCATGAATATGATGAATAAAGTGTTCATGGAGTATTTGGACAAATTTATCGTGGTATTCATAGATGATATCCTCATCTATTCCAATAGCAGAGAAAAGCATGAAACTCACATCCGGTTTACCCTAGGAAAACTCAGGGAACATCAGTTATACGCCAAGTACAGCAAGTGCAAGTTCTGGACGACGGAAGTAAAGTTCCTAGGGCACATTATCTCAGCCCAGGGCATCGCGGTAGACCCTGCCACCATGGAAGCAGTTACGGATTAGCTGCCACCCACCAACGTATCTGAGATATGAAGTTTTCTGGGATTAGCAGGCTACTACCGACGGTTCATTGAGAATTTCTCCAAGATAGTGAAGCCCATGACCAAGTTGCTGCAGAAAGGAGAGAAGTTTGAATGGACTCCAGAATGCGAGGAAAGCTTTCAGACCTCAAGTCACGATTGGTGTCAGCACCAATATTGACTCTACTGGATATAAGGAAAGACTTTCATGTCTACCGTGACACATCTCGTCAGGGTTTGGGTTGTGTTCTTATGCAGGATGGAAAGGTTGTCTCATACGCCTCCCGGCAATTGAGGCCACACGAGCTGAACTACCCCACCCATGACCTAGAATTGGCTGCCGTAGTGCACGCTCTGAAGATATGGAGGCACTACCTTGTTAGAAATCGTTGCGAAGTCTTCACGGACCACAAGAGTTTGAAGTATATCTTCACGCAACCGGATCTCAACCTTAGGCAAAGGCGATGGCTAGAATTGATAAAGGACTACGACTTAGGCATTCATTACCATCTCGGCAAAGCAAACGTGGTGGCTGATGCGTTAACTCATAAAAGATATTGTACCGCCATCATGGTTCAGGATCACACACTTTTACTGTATAAGGAGATGGAGAGGTTAAACCTCGGGATAACCACGGGTGCCTATTTAGCCACCCTTGAGGCCAAACCAGTCCTATTCGATCAAATCCGTGAAGCTCAGTTAGAAGAACCAGATATAACAGCAATCAAGAAGACCATGAGGCAAGGCCCCAGGGTTCTCAGAAGACAAGAATGGCACCGTATGGTTCGGAACCAGGATATGTGTGCCCGATAAACTAGAGATAAAGACCCTTATTCTAAGAGAGGCCCATGACACTTTGTACTTCATTCACCCCGGAAGTACAAAGATGTACCAGGATTTGAAAGAGAGATATTGATGGGTCAGTATGAAGAAGGAGATTGCCCAGTTCGTAGCAGAATGTGACACCTGCCGGCGAGTAAAGGTGGAGCATCAAAGGCCAGCAAGATTGTTGCAGCCCCTCAATGTGCCCGAATGGAAATGGGAAGAAATCGGTATGGATTTCATCACCGGACTCCCAAAGACCCAAGCCGGATATGACTCCATATGGGTAATCATCGATCGACTTACGAAAGTAGCTCACTTCATAGCCGTCAAGATGATCTATAGCGGCCCTAAACTGGCAGAGTTGTACATGGCCCGCATAGTGTGCCTCCATGGAGTGCCTAAGAAGATAGTCTCCGATAGAGGGAGTCAGTTCACGTATTGGTTCTGGAAAAACCTTCAAGAAGAAATGGGGACGAGAGTAAACTTCAGTACAACATACCACCCCCGGACGGATGAACAGACTGAAAGGGTGAATCAGATATTGGAGGATATGCTTAGGGCATGTGCCCTAGACTTTGTAGGAACGTGGGACAAGAGTTTATCGTACGTCGAGTTCTCGTACAATAATAGATATCAAGCCAACCTTCAGATGTCCCCATTTGAAGCCTTATATGGACGCAAGTGCAGAACACCTTTGCTTTGGGATCAGACCGGTGAGTCCCAAGTTTTTGGTATGGACATCCTTCGGGGCGCTTAAGAGAAAGTGAGGATCAATCCGAGACAGACTAAAGACAACTCAGACCCGATAGAAGAGCTATGCGGATAATCACCGCCAGGATCTATCCTTTGAAGAAGGAGATCATGTTTATCTCCAAGTCACTCCCCTCCGTGGCACCCAAAGGTTTAACATGAGAGGGAAGTTAGCACCTCGATACGTTGGACCCTTCCCAATCATCCGACGTCAAGGCAAGGTCGCTTACCAGTTAGAGCTGCCACCCTCATTGGCTGGGGTACATGATGTGTTTCACGTATCATAGCTAAAGAAGTGTCTTCGAGTTCTGACATAGCAGGTAGACCTCCAGCAGTTGAATGTCTAAGAGGATCTGACCTACGTTGAGAAGCCTGTCAAAATCTTAGAAGTCAAGGAAAGGATAACCAAAAGTCGGGTCATTCGCTTTTGCAAGGTCTAGTGGAGTAATCATCCAGTAGAGGAAGCTACATGGGAAAAGGAAGAGGAACTAAAAGCGCAACACCTAGGGTTATTTGAGGATTGATCCAAATCTCGAGGACGAGATTCTCTACAAGGGGGATAGGATTGTAACATCCAAGGAATTAAAAATAAAATAAAATGAGGGAAATAAGTTTTCTGATTTAAAAAGGAATTGTTTAATTAGAGAAAAGGCTAAAAGAACCCAATTAAAGCACCACAAGGGGAAATACTTCAAATTTGAACATAATAAAATTATGAGGGAATCTATGAGCCAGGAAATATTTTTGAGAATTTCTACAAAATTTTAGCAACGGTGTTTCAAGCTCTAAACAAATAAAGGAATTTCTAGAATTCATTTAAATAGAAAATACATTTTAAATCATGTTGGGCCGCAACCCCCAATTCGCCTCAGCCCGACCCAGTCCAGCACCCGTGTCACTGCCTTGTGGGGTCCTCCTGTCGGCACGCGCCCCCTCTCTCTCCTCCGCGCCCGCGCCCAGCCTGGCCCGCTCGTGAGCCACTCTCCCTCGCCCTTGGTCTCTGGCAGCCGTGGCCCGCCTGTCGGCGCTGTTGGCTTCACGCTCGGCCACTGATAGGTGGGGGCCGCCTATCGGCATTGTTGTCTCCGATGGAAGGGAATCCCCTTTCCATCGCCGGCGACCCCATTTCCTTATTTCGCCGCCGTCGCCCCCCTCCTTGCAAAATTGACGCTCGATTCCAACTTGCCAAGCTCCGGTGATCCCATTCCAACTAAAGCCACGCGTTTTCGAAATATATGGCAGGTTCTCGCGGTTATGGTAGGTTCGTCGGAGGGAGGGAAAAAGGGAACCTTCGGTTTCCTTCCCTTTGGACGCCGGCGACCCCCCTATAAGTACCCTCGCCCTCCCCGCACTTCGGCCATGCCACATTTGCCTAAGCCACGCTCTGCCGAAGCCTTGCGACACCAGAAACCCCCCTATATTTCCACTCCAGTAACCGATCGCCGACACCTCGAGCCACCGCCGCCCTCACCATCGACATCTTTGTGACCGCCATCCCCCGCCCGTCCTCGGCCTCACATCCGTTGGGCCAGATCGCCACAGGAACACCTCACCACCGTCGACCCCGAAGCTTCGTGTCGCCTCTCCTCGTCGCTGGTCGCTATCTGTCACCCGTCGCTGCCATCTCCGGTACGTTCGTGATCCCCTCCCCTTCCTCTTCCCATTTCTACCTAGAACTAGGGCCTATCCCCTTGCCGTCGCCACCACGCCCGAGCCCCGCCGGAGTCAGGAATGAAGGGGGTAGTTACCCCTTAGGCGTGCGCCGTGCCGGATCCTATCCTGGACGCACATTTGTAATCGGACGGCCTCGATTAAATCCCGAAGGGACTTAATCAGAGTCGTCGATCCGGTCAAAGCAGTACGGGGCCATTTGGGCCGTCCGTTGCCACTTAAGCCTCTCGCCTCGCGCCTAGCCACCGGATCTACATCCAACGGCCCAGAGGGCTCCGGTCCACACGAACAGTGCACTTGTCCGTGGTGAGCCGGGCTCACCGTGGACCAGAACCCATTTTCAGTATAAATAAAAATTCAGAAAATAGTTCAAACTTCAAAAATTCATATCTTGCTCAATTTAACTCCAAATTTGACCATTTTAATTCTGGAAAATTTGTCTTTTTATTCTATACAACTTTATGCAATAAAAACAATATGCTTATTTTTCACATTTTATTCTAATTAAGTAATAACTCAAAACCCCCTTTAGGATAAATGTTTATCTCACATAATAAAAATCCAGAACTCTCTGAAAATACCTTAAAAATTCAGATAATAAATTGAAGGGACATAATAACTTCATTTCACTATTTTAACCCAATAAAACCTTATATGCTTGTATTGGTGATTTGGATTGTTTTTTGATTGTCGTGTTTATTTTTCGTATCGAGAAGACTACGACACTGTCGAGGATCCGGAGTTCTACCCCGAGGTTCCACCTTAACCATTTGCTGATCAAGGCAAGTCACAACCCCCATTTTGATCATAATTGAGTCCATGTTTTATTTAAATATCGCTATAACACATAGGATATAATTGCATTAGTCTAATATCAAGCCCTAAATTATATTTATTAGATCTCGTCCTTGTGTGTAAACCCAAGCCATGCTTATTGAGCCTAAACTCATTGTCACTCTTACAATATTATATTAGCTATTGTCCAATGTTATAAGTATGGTGGGTTTCGGGTGCAAGCTAGGGCATTGGTTGGTCGCACGAGGGCACTATAAGGACCGGTCTATGGGATCTGTTGCAAAGCAGTTCCGTACTAACCACAAGTCTAATGGGTAAGTCCTAACTAGAGGTATGGATCGTACCAACTTTAAGCACCATAGTGGAGGGGGCAAGGGGCAACCTGCGGGTGACTTGTACCGACGAGGCTCAAGGGGGGGTATGGTGTTGGCCCGACGTGTCGGGGCACCATATTGAGGAGCCATGTTGAAGAGCATGGGCCTCATGGCTCTAGATGTGATGAGTGATTGTCAACGGAAGTCAAAGAGGACACGAAGAGAAGAGAAGATCTGCTGTGTCTGGGCCGCATGTGACTCAGGTACACAGGCATCGAGTGACTATTGGGCAGAGGGGCCGCGAAGTCGGTCTGGCCCAATCCGGGTATATGGGCTAGGAGCAGCAGAGGATCCACTGGGCTGTTGATCGGGATTGACTCAGGTACACGGGCGGCGAGCGATTGCTGGGCCGAGGGAGCTGCGGAATTGGGCTGGCCTAATCCGGCTAACCGGTGCGAACACGGTGGATGCTTTGTCAATTTCGGCGCAAAACTAACCGCTGATCTCGGATCTGACCGTTTTGAGGTGAAGCCGTAGCTACTTCGAAAGCTCCGCATCAGGAGAAGTTATATTTATTTATGTTTTTACTATTTTGCCTTTAGGCCCACAGTCTGTTTGTTGAGTCTGTAAAAAATCCTAAGGGCATTTCAATCTTTTCCATTTTTTATACAGCGTCTGTAAAAACCTTAGGGGTATTTTTGCATTTTCCCATTTATTGGGCTGCCTATAAAAAGACCCCAATACCCTAGGGTTAGGGTTACCCATTTTTGAAATCACTTTACCAATTATGAAATTTGTGGGTCACTTTTTTCCACCATGTTCTTCTCTGAGTTTCCATCGCCACCGTCGGTTCTTCCCTCTGCCGAGCGATGCCTTCTCTGGATTTTTCTTCCATGCGCCTGCTCGGTCTTCCATGGCAGTGCTGCAGTAGCTGCTAGCACCTATGTGCAGTGGCAGCAGCTAGCGTGGCCTAGGTAGCAGCGGCTATCTTGTTGCGTGCGGCTAGCAACTACGGCCAGCGCAGCTACAACGGCATGACGCTTCGGTCAGGCGCGCTGCACGCAAATCAGTGAACGCCGGCCGATGCGCGCTGCACACAGCGATCAGGACAGCAGCAGCGTCCGCCGGATCTTCTGCGAAGCATCGTGGACAGCAGCATCGTGGAAGCCGCTCAGATTTTCTGCGACGAAGAGGAAGTCAGCAACAGCACATGAATAGCATGGCAAGCAGCTGACGCGCGGCAGCACATGAGCAGCGGAAGCCAGGCGTGACCGAGCTGCTTCTTCCACGAGAAAATCAAGAAATCACGCACGCAAACCGAGGTACGATACTGTAGCATGTTCTTTTTCGTTCATGGTTTTTATTGTTCGGAATCTGCATACTGATCAGATTATTAGAGTTTCTTAGTTCATTTATTTTAGTATTGTTGGTCATTTAATCTGAGATATATCCATTGCTCGTTTAGTGATTTATTTCCTGTCCGGATTAGATGTATTTAAAGTTGTTCTACTCATTAGGCTTTAAATCCCACTGTTTATTTTGAGTAGATTTTCATTGGTCTTGTTTGAGATGACATGTCAATGAGCCATGGATTGTTTTTATGCGCCAGATATTTTTGCTATGATTTGATGAAAGTTTTTGTGAGAATGTTAGTGATGTTGTGAGTTACTTTAGTCTGCCTTAAAGCAATGTGTTGGTGTCTTTTTGTGTAGGACACCGGTTGTTTTTAGGCTAGATTATTTTTGGACATGTGAACTGTTTTTGTTTCTATTAGTTGTCTGTTGAGATGCGTTGGGTGTTGGGAGAAGGCCCCCCTCTAGTTGCTACTTTCGGTCCTACACATATGAAACCTATAAGAGGGTGTTATCGAATTGGCGCGTTCCATGCTGAAGGTTTTGGCATGAGTTCTCATGGTATGGGTCATCTCGTACACTTTGGTGTGCGTGGATGAGTGCGTGCCTTGTGGGTACAGTAGTACACCTCTGATCAGAGTATAATATTTTCGAAAAGCCGTGCCCACGGTCAAGGGCGGATTGCGTGACTTCTCATAGTTAGTTTACTTTTGTATGAATAATCATGTGATTCATGGCATGTAAGGACTGTTGAGCGAGGGTGGGATGACTGTACCCCTCAAGTTAGAAGATGATGCATTACACATGTTTAATTTTCTGTACTAATAACCTGCTTTCATTAAATACTTTACAAAATATGCTTTTCCACAAATGTAGCCACTACCTTCCTTGTTATTTCTCTACATTACATTTACATTCGGTGGCTTGTTGAGTACGATTGTACTCACCCCCGTTGACTTACACCACAAGAGGCCGTCTACTACGAGGAGGATGAAGGTCTGGAGTAGCGACCCAGTCAAGGCGAGACTAGAAGGAGGCGTTCATTTAGGAGTTTTATTTTATTAGTTTCTCTTTGACTTAACACTTTTGTAATAATATGTTCTATGAACCATGAATGATTGGCGTATTGTACGCAGTCGTGTGATGAATGTCTTGTTTTATTGATTTTCTATGGAATTTCAATAAAGTCCAGGTTTTATTAAATCTATGGAATTTTCTAGGAGTTTTATTGATTTGCTCATATAGGTTTATTCTTCCAAGAATGCTCTGCGGGATAACATCTTTGCTAATTAATGCCATTAGAATACATTAAGTCATTAAGCTAACATGCCTTACAGTTTCTGAGAGTATTGCATTTGGAGAGGTTTTAGTAATAATAATTACTCTCCTCAGTTAACCGATAGCATGTTTTTCCGAGGTCCTAATTCGGGGGATCTCCGATCACATAGGTTGTGTTACCACTATGGAAACTCATGTGGGTCTCACACCCATCTCCCTCGATGCATTTTCTATCATATTTCGTGATAGCCCTTTTATAAAGAGATCTACCAGGTTTTGTCTGTTTGAATATAAGTCAGACTTATTACTCCGAAGTTTTTCAACTTCCTGACAAACTTTAATCGTCTTTTAACGTGTCTTGATTACTTTGCATTATTCTTAACATTGTTCACCTTGACTATCACAACTTGATTGTCACAGTTCATAAGGATAGCCGACACTGGTTTTTCAACCACGGGCAAGTCCATCAATAACTCACGCAGTCATTCTGCCTCTACAGTTGTTGTATCTAAAGTAGTAAGTTCTGCTTCCATGGTTGACCACGTCAAAATGGTCTGTTTGCAAGACCTCCATGATATTACACCACCTCCAAGAGTAAACACATACCTAGTTGTGGCGTAAAGCTCATCGGCATCAGATATCAAGTTCGAATCACTATATCCCTCAAGCACAGTGGGGTGCCTGAATAGTGAATTTCATAACTCATAGTACCTACCGGATATCACATAACCTTTTAAGTGATGTCAGTGATCACAACCCGGGTTGGACATGAACCTGCTCAATTTGCTCACAGCAAATGATATGTCGGGTCTCATAGCGCTGGCTAAGTACATGAGTGAACCGATTATCTGAGAGTATCTCAGTTGATATTTGACAATTTTCTTGTTATTTCGAAGTGTCACACGGGGATAATAAGGTGCTGGAGAAGGCTTGCTGTCTTTATAGCCGAAATGGCTCAAGACCTTCTCAACATAATGAGATTGCGAAAGTGTAATCCCATTTTGGTCCTTATTCAGTTTGATGTTAAGAATAACATCAGCTTCTCCCAGATCTTTCATATCAAAACTCTTTGATAGAAAAGACTTGACCTCATTGATGACATCAATGTTTGTGCCAAAAATCAGTATGTCATCGACATACAAACATAATATAACTCCTTCACCCCCACCATGTCGATAGTATACACACCTATCAGCCTTGTTTATGACAAAGCCCACAAAAATTAGAGTTTTGTCGAACTTCTCATATCATTTCTTATGTGCTTGTTTCAGACCATACAAATACTTTAATAATTTACACACATTGCTCTCTTGACCCTTCATTATAAACCCATCAGGCTGATCCATGTAGATCTCCTCATCCAACTCTCCATTTACGAAAGATGTCTTTACATTTATTTGATGGATGATAAGACCATATGAGACTGCTAGGGAAAGCAATGCTCTGATTGTAGTCATTCTAGCGACAGGTGAATAAGTATCGAAAAAGTATTCTCCTTCCTTTTGTGTATAACCTTTGATACAAACCGAGATTTGTACTTCTCAACAGTACCATCAAGCCTAAGTTTCTTCTTAAACCTACATACTTGTAATCCACGATTTTGCAACCATACGTCCGATCAGCCAATTCCCACGTACTATTGGATAGAATCGAGTCCATCTCATTATGGATAGCTTCTTTCCAATTATCTACATCAGGAGATGCATATGCCTTAGTAATGGTAGTAGAAGTGACATCTACAAGGTACACAATGAAATTGTCATCAAAAGATTTTGCAACCTTTGTCTCTTACTCCTTCTAGGAGCTTCACTGTCATCCTCCTTAAGGATTTTCTTAAACTTTTTATGTTGTTCAGAAAACTTGAAATTAATCAATGTAATAGGTTCAACAATTATCTCAATGGAATATCTAGAAATGTTATGCATATCTTTCAAAGGAAACACATTCTCAAAAAATGTTGCATCACGTGATTCTAAAATAGTATCAACACGCATATCAGACACCTCAGATTTTACTACCAAAAATCTATATGACGTACTCCTCTGAGCATAGCCTAGAAAGACTCAATCCACTGTCTTAGGTCTCAACTTATGTTTCTTCATAATTGGAACATTGACTTTCACCGAACATCCCCACGCACGCAAGTAAATAATGATGGTTTTCTCCCAATCCATATCTCATAAGGAGTTTGATTTTTATTCTTGTTAGGAACTCTATTTAGGACATGACTTGTAGTCAACAGAGCCTAGGGATGGCAGTGGTACCCGTTTACCCGTTTACCCGCGGGTAAAAACACTATTAGGGTTGGGTTTGTTCTCAATATTATACCCGACAGGTAAACGGGTATGGGTATTCAATACCCATACCCGTTTCGCCCGTTTACCCGTGAGTATATAAATTCATCCCAAATTTTTAACCTAGCCTTCCCGGCCTCCCTCTCCTTCCCTCAAACAAACTAGCCGCCACATACGCCATGGAGTCCTGGGCTCCCTCTCCCTCCCTCAAACTAACCAGCTGCCACATAAGGCATGAAGTCCCTCCCAGAACCCAAATCTATTTTCCCCAAGTGGCGCCTCTCTCCCTGGTCTCTTATCTACTGGCGCCCTCTCCCTCCCTTGGTCTCTTCTGGCCCTATAGCCTCGCCGTGGCCTGCCCCGGCGGCCCTGCCACGACGACTCCGCCGCAACACCCTTCTCCCTACAGCCCGCAGCCTCACAACGGCCTGCCTTGTGGCGATGCCCCTCTCCCTATGGCCTACAACCTCACCGCGGCAAGCTCCCGCCCCGGCCGACCCTCGCCATGGCTGCCTCCACCTTAGCCATGCGGCCTCTCCCTTTGGCCAGGACGGGGTTGCTCCTCCCTTTCCAATGCTGCCCGGTAAACGGGTATACCCGCGGGTATACGGTACCCACGAGTAACGGGTATGGGCTTGAATATTTACCTGCCGGGTAAACGGGTACGGGTATGAGTATACACTACCCGTATCCGTCAGACCCGATTGCCATCCCTAACAGAGCCACCCCCACCATGCCTTTGATAAATTGTTAGTGTCTAACATGGCGTTAACCAAGTCATTTAGTGTGCGGTTTTTCCTCTCAGCAATTACATTCGACTCAAGCGAATAGGGAGGCATCCTCTCATGAATAATACCATGTTCCTCACAGAATTCATCAAAAAATTTGGGAAAATATTCACCACCCCAATCAGACCTTACACGTTTGATCTTTCTCTCTAGTTGATTTTCAACTTCATCTTTATAGATTTAAAAGTGGTCTAATGCCTCATTCTTGGTTTACAACAGATATACATAACAAAATCTAGATACATCATCAATAAAAGTCATGAAGTATCTATTTTCACCCTTTGTCAACACACCATTCATCTCGCAGAGATCAGAATGTATGAGTTCTAGAGGTACTGAGTTTCTCTCCTCAACCGCATTGTGAGGCTTTCGAGGTTGCTTTGATTGCACACAACTATGACACTTAGAACCTTTGGCAATGGTGAAATTCGAAATTAAACGCATGTTGGACAAACGATACATCAAGACAAAATTAACGTGACATAAACGTGAATGCCAAATACTCACATCATCGTTAATGTTGCCACAAATATGGTTCACTAACTTATTGCTAAAATTAGAAAGGGAAAAACGGAATAAACCTCCGCAATCATAGCCTTTACCGATGAATTGTCCATATTTTAACAAGACTAATTTATTGGACTCTAAGACTACCTTAAACCCGTCCTTCAACAAAACAGAACCGCTTACAAGATTCTTCTTGATAGTAGGGATATGTTGCACGTTCCTCAGTTGCACAATCTTTCCTGAAGTAAACTTCAGATCTACTGTGCCAACACCATGAACAGAAGCATGTGACTCATTCCCCATTAGGACGAAAGAATCTCAGACAGTCTGATAGGAAGAAAACATAGAGATGTCACCACTCACATGAACATTGGCACCCATATAACACCACCAATTGGTAGTTTGAAATAATTCAAATTTAAGGCTGGAAAATTTATGATGGAATCTATGAGCCAAGACAATTTTTTAGGATTTTTTACAAATTTTTAGCAACGGTACTTCAAGCTCTAAATAAATATATGAATTTCTGGAAATATTTAAACTGAAAAATGAATTAAAAATGCTAATGGGTTGCCTCCCCTGAAACCTCCCTCGGCCCAGCCCAACCCAACCCGCGCTCGCTGACGAATGGGACCCGCCTGTCGGCGCGTCTCCTCCCTCTCTCTCCCGCTCGCTCGCGTCAGCCGGCCCCACCCGTCAGTCCCCGCCCCACGCCCTCAGTTGCTGGCAGCTTTGGCCCATCTATCGGCGTGCCTTATTTCGCCCGCGGTCACTGACAGGTGGCCCCCACCTGTCAGGATTGTCTTCCCCATGGAAGGTTTCCCCTTTCCTTCCATCGGCCGAACCCTAGGCGCATAAATCCGCCGCCGCCGGCCGCCCTCCACCAAATTGGCCACGCCGTCATGCTAACCATGCCTCGGGGATCCCCTTCCCTCTTATTTCCGACGCAATTGCGTCCGGGTTCACTATGCTCACGCTTATGGAAAGCTTGCCGGTGCAAGTATGGAAACCCTCGGATTTCCTCGGCTCGCCTGCCATTTCATGCCGCCGGCGACTCCCTATAAATGCCCCGCCCCTGCTCACACCCCCTTAGTCCAAGCCTTTGCGAACTAGAATGCCACCGATTGTTTTTCGGTTTTCCCTCTGTATCCACTCCGGTAGGCCCTCGTCGGCGCCCCGAGCCACCGCCGCCCTCACCGTCGCCACCGCTAGGACCGCGGTCACGCCTACTACCTCGTCCCCACCTCCGTTGGGCCGGATCACCACCGGAACTCATCATCGCCATCGAACCCAAGGAGCCCGCCGCCCCTTCTCGTCTCCGACCGCTGCCACTGCCCCGTCGTCGTCGTCGCCGGTATGCTTAGGTCCCCCGTGTGCCCCTCTTTCCATTTTTGGCCTTAGCCACGCCTATAGTCCTCTCCGTCGCTGGGAATGGCTCACCGTCGCGTCGCTGGAGACGGAGAAGAAGGGGGTACTTTACCCCTTCTGTGCGTGTCGTGCTGGATCCCTTGCGGGCCACACGATTGTGATCTATCGGCAGAGATTAAATCCCTCATGGGATTTAATCCTAGCCGTCGATCGGTACTGAAGGGGTATCGAGGCCTACGGGCCGTTGGATCCCACTTAAACACTCCTGCCTCGTGCCTAGCCGCTGGATCCAGATCCGATGGTCCAGATCGGGCCAGACCACGCGTCAGTGCGCTGGTCTATGGTGGGCCTGGCTCACCGTGGACCCAAGTCTGTTTTTAGTTTAAATAAAAATTCAGCAAATTTTTTAAACTTAGAAAATTCATAACTTGCTCATTTTAACTCCAAATTTCACCATTCAAATTTTGTTAAAACTGTCTTTTTATTCTCTACACAATTATGTCATAAAAACAGTATGTTTATTTTGCACAATGTATTCATATTAAATAATAAAGTAAAAACCCCTTTAGAATTAAATTCATATTTCATTAAATAATTTAGGAGAACCCTTAAAAATTCATATATTAACTTGAGAAGACATAACAACTTCATTTCGTTATTTTAATGCAATAAAAACAGTAGGGTTGTCTTGTACATTTTAATTCACCTTTAAATGGGAAAATAAAAACCCCTTAGGGTAAATACTTATTCCAACTTATAAAATTCAGAAACCCCTTTAAAAGTAATCTTAAGTACTTAAGCAATAATTTCATAGAATTTAAGGCTTTGTTTCCTTTATTTAATCCAACAAAATCATGTATGCTTGTATTGGTGATTTTTGGATTATTTATTGAATGTCGTGTTTACTTTTCGTACCGGAAGACTACGACGCCGTTGAGGATATGGAGTTTTACCCCGAGGTTCCACCTTCACCATTTGCGGAGCAAGGCAAGTCACAACACCCATTTTGATCATAATTGAGCTCATGCTTTATTTAAATATCGCTATAACACATAGGATATATTTGCATTAGTCTAATATCAAGCCCTAAATTATATTTATTAGATCCCCGTCCTTGTGTGTCAACCCAAGCCATGCTTATTGGGCCTGAACTCCTTGTCACTCTTACAATATTATATTAGCTAGTATCCAATGTACCGACACAACTGCTATAGGATAAAAGAACGAGTCGTAGATAGATGGATTCTACTATATGATTTCCCCCGTTATTCTCGTTTCTGGATTCTGATGGAGTTGGCTAAGTTATAAGTATGGTGGGTTCCGGGTGCAAGCTAGGGAATTGGTTGGTCGCACCCGGGGCACTATAAGGACCGGTCTGCGGGATCTGTTGCAAAACAAACTCGTACTAACCATAAGTCTAGTGGGTAAGTCCTAACTAGAAGTATGGAGCGTTCCAACTTGAAGCACCATAGTGGAGGGGGCAAGTGACACCTGCGGGTGGCTTGTACCGACGAGGCTCAAGGAGGGTATGGTGTTGGCCCGAAGTGACTGGGGCACCATATGAAACCTATAAGAGGGTGTTATCGAATTGGTGCGTTCCATGCTAAAGGTTTTGGCATGAATTTCTCGTGATAGGAGTCATTTAACATACTACGGTGTGCAGGAAACAAGTGCCTTGTGGGTACAGTAGTACACCTCTGATCAGAGTATAATCTTTTCGAAAAGCCGTGCCCACAGTCAAGGGAGGTTTGTGTGACTTCTCGCAGTGAGTTAACTTATGTGTGAATGATTGTGATATTCATGGCATGTAAGGACTGTTGAGCGAGGGTGGGCTGATTGTATCTCTCGAGTTAGAAGATGATGCATACACATGTTTAATTTTCTTTACTAATAATCTGACTTCATTAATTGCTTTACAACTATGCTTTTCCGCAAAAGTAAGCCACTACCTTCCTTGTTATTACCTTGCATTATAATTGCATTCGGTGGCTTGCTGAGTACGATTGTACTCACCCCCGTTGACTTACACCACCAGAGGCAGTCTACTATGAGGAGGGTGACGGTCTGGAGTAGCAACCCAGTCAAGGCACGAGACTGGAAGGAGGCGTTCATCTAGAGGATTTATTTTATTAGTTTCTATTTTATTTAACTCTTTTGTAATAATATGGTCTACGAACCATTATTGATTGGCGTATTGTACGCAGTCGTGTGATGAACATCTTATATTTATTGATTTTTTATGGAATTTCAATAAATTTCCGGTTTTATTAAATCGGGGCGTTACAAGATGGTATCAGAGCTGACTTGACTGTAGGAAGCCAAATAGACCCGACCCTAGGATTTATATTGACTATATTTTTGCAAACTACTTACTACCTCATCTTCCAGAATTTTTCCCAAAAATTTCTCACTTTTTGTAGATGCCGGTTCATACCATGAGTGGGACTCTCCGCGATGAGGCTGGCTTCGTTCGCGAGCTCCGCATGCTCATGGATTTCCTCGGGTTCGAGCACGAGCCTGCGTTCCACGAGATCTTCCCCGATGTGAACGAGAGCTACTGCGAGGTCACCGTCGTCATCCGCCCCTCCATCACACAGCCAGCTTTCTACACCCACGGAGTCAGAAGACCTTCCTTTGTGGTAGCCAGCCAGCGCGCCGCCCTTCAGGCCCTCTTTGAACCGTGGATGGTCTACGATGGTCAGCTCTACGACACCGCCTACCGCTTCATGCCCATGTGCACCCCGGGGAGTCATCACAGCGTCTATGTCAGCACCTTCTCCCAGCGTAACTCCTCCATCGCCCGCACCATGCGTCTACTCGAGGCGATGACGATCTTCACACGGAGTCCGTACTCGATGCCGACAACTAGCACGACACCATCGACTACTACTGCAACTCGTTAGAGAGCCTGACCCACGATAACGGAGAGCTTCGTCGTAGGGTCTAGCAGGGGCACCGCTTAGCCGCCGAGGTGGAGGAGTTGCGGCGTCAGAACGAGATTCTACGCCAGTGCATCGCCGACACCGCGGAGTTGCGTCGCCAGATCGAGGAGCTACAGAAGGATCTCGAGGAGGTCGCTCCCCTTCTGCCGCGCAAGCAGAAGACACTTAGGACCCCCTCAGCCAGGCCCAAGAGGATCTCATGTAGTGCCTCTTCCGCCGGGCCCTCTAGCTCCACCACCCCTGCACCGACCGTCCCCGCCAAGCCGACGATCGAGCCCTCCCCCGAGCTATTTTAGACGATAGTTTATGATTGTTTGTTTTCATTTTTGTTATGCTTGTAGTGCTGCTCATGTCGGAATATAAGGCATGAGTGAAAATTTTATAAGAGATTTAGAATAAAGATGTAAGCATCTAGGTCGAAACTTTCATTTTGAGAAATAAAATTAGTAATAAAATCCCCTTAAAAATTTTGCATCTTCTTTTGAAAACCCCTCAGCTTCAGGATGGCCAACGACCAAGGATCAGATGCCCCGCGTAACGAAAGCGACTCCGGCAACTTGCCTCTGAGGAGCCATGCTGAATAGCGTGGGCCTCATGGCTCCAGAAGTGATGAGTCATTGTCAACGATAGTCAAAGAGGACTGAAGAAGAGAGGAGATCTGCTGTTTCATGGGCCGCGTGTGACTCAGGTACACGGGCAGCGAGCGACTGTCGGGCAGAGGAGGCTGCGAAGTCGGGCTGGCCCAATCTGGGTGCATGGGCCAGAAGCAGTAGAAGACCCACTGGGCTGTTGACCAGGACTGACTCAGGTACACGGGCAGTGAGCGATTGCCGGGCTGAGAGAGCTGCGGAGTCGGGCCGGCCCAATCCGGGTACCTGGTGCAAAGCCGGTGGAGGCTTTGTCAGTTTCGGCGCAAAACTGACAACTGTTGATATTGTATCCGACTGTCCAGAAGAGAAGCCGTAGTCGCTACGAAAACTTAGCTTCCGGATAAGTCATCTGTAACTCTAGGCCCACAGTCAGTCTGTTGTGTTGCTAAAAATTCCTAAAGGGCAGTAGAGTCTTTTCCTTTATTTTTGAGTCTGTAAAACCCTAAGGGGCTGGTAGAATATTCCTAGTGTTGGGCTGCCTATAAATAGCACCCCAATCCCTAGGGTTTGGACTACCCTTTTGGCTGAAATCACATCTACTCTTTGGGTCATTCTGTCTCCCGTTTCTCTCTCTCCTGTGTGCGCCGCCAGGGCTTGCCTCTCTCTGTTCATGCGTTATTTTGGCTCTAATCTCTTGGATGCTTTAATGCTTTGGTCCCTGGTGAATTTATTGGTTGCATATTGTTCGGTTTGGAGAGTTACTGCTTTGGTTACGGGCTGCTGAATTTATTCCTTGAGAAGAAGCTTCTTCTGTTGCTTCTGTTCTTCGTGAGAGGGAGTACTAGTTCTTGCTGTTGCAAGTAGTACTGCTACTGTAGCTACAGTACTTGCTGCCAGCTTTTTACCATCTACTGTACTGCCTTTTTGATCGAAGCAGAATGGAGTAAATGCCTTTTTTGACTGTTTCTGCGAAGTCATCTTTCTCTGTTCGAAGCCCCTCAGCTCCGTGAGGCAGGCTACGATCTAACACTTTCAAAACTATCGTTCAAACTGCGAACTTCGGTTTTTGTGTCTGAGTTGCTAGTTTCGAAGTTCTTTCTGTATGGACAGCATCGCATACTTCGAACAAGCATACTCCGAATCTATCTGTTCGAAGTGCACACTTTGTTAGGCTTCAAAGATTGGTTCGAAGTTTGTCTTTTCTGATAGACTTCGCTTGGAGTTCTTTGTGGCATGTCAGCCTTCGATTCTCTTTCCGAAGCTTTCCCTGTTCGAAGATAGAGTGTAGGCTTCGGATTTGCTTTTGTGTCACGTGACAGACTTCGCTTCTTTGCTCGAAGGTTGTCTGTTTGTGTGTTGTGATCGAAGCTTTCTGTTCAAAGGTCGTGCTTCGAAGCTCTCGGTTCAAAGTTGTGTTCGAAGTTTTGTCTTCGAAGTGCTCACTTCGAAGCAGGCTCCGACTTTGTCACTTTGCTCCGAAGCTCTTGGTTCGAAGCTGTGTTCGAAGCCTTGTCTTCGAAGTACATACTTCGAACCAGGCTTCGGCACTGTTTTACTTCGCTCCGAAGTACACTTCGCTTCTTACCTCTTTGAACTAGGCTAGACAGTAATGCCTTCGACATTTCGGACAGACTTCGTCACCAACCTCCGAAGCAGACCTCGACGTGCGAAGGGGGCTTCGCCAAGTTCCGAACAGGAGACAACTTTGGACAGTAACTTCTCTTTTCATTTTACATATACTTAGATCATTTCATTGAGAAGTTTAGGCCTGTTACAACTTGTTCATCTGCCTAGTTGCACCACTCTAGTTTTACACTGTTTATCATCAGTTGCTTCTAGGTCAGAAACCTTTAGACTTAGGCCTTCTGTTTATTTTCTGCTGCGTAGTACTTTGAGGTGCGTTGGGTATTGGGAACAGGCCATTGATTCGAAAGAATTTTTAAGGCGCCCATTCACCCCCCCTCTGGTCGCTACTTTCGGTCCTACAAGTGGTATCAGAGCAAGGTTAGGGTTTTTCCATACCTTAACCGGTTCTAAACCCCAGTAGTGACTATGACGTCTCCTGGCAAGGTCCCGTCCTTGGAAGCCTATGGCTATAATTATTGGAAGACTCGCATGCGAGCCTATCTCATGAGCCAGGGTTCGGACATATGGGACATTTGCGTTCACAGCACGTTTGTCATTCTGCCAGTTACTGAGCAAGGTACTGCTGGTATCATTGCTCAGCATCTGAGCAACAGTAAAGTGTGAACATTTTATTTTCTGGTTTAGGTCCCACTGAATTTGAGCGAGTGAGTCATCTCTCCACTGCGAGAGAGATCTGGGCTACCCTCAAGGCACACCATGAGGGAACAGCACAGGTCAAGGCTCGGCTTTATCAGACCTACCGGCGTGAGTACGAGAACTTCACACAGAAGCCGGGTGAATCTGTTGAGGCTTTGTTTGGTCGCTTTCAGTCGATCATTAACAAGCTTCGGGACAACAAGGCTGAGGGTGCTCAGTTAGTCTCAGATCACGAGCAGGCGCTCAAGGTTCTTCATACCTTGGACCCAAAGATCTGGGAGATCAAGGTATCATCAATCGTTGAGAGTACTTCTTACGATACCTTGACCATTTCTGAGTTGTTTAGCAAGCTGAAGGCCACTGAGGTAGATATCCAGTTGAGATCAAATCTCACTGGTTCTGGATCAAAATCCCTGGCCCTTGCTACACCTTCTGTTGATCCTTCTGCTGTGAGCTGTGCTGGGTTCTCTTTGATGTCTATCACTGAGGACCAGCTTGAGTTGTTGGGAGATCATGATTTGTGTCTCTTTAACAACCGGGTGCGTCGTGTCTATGATAAGAGAATGTTCAAAAGACACGGCACAAAATCCGGATGCTTTGAATGTGGTGATCCAGGACATTTCATCGCCGACTGCCCCAAGCGCAGTGGATACAAGAAGGGCACCGGCAGCAGCTTCCACGACTCCGGCAAGCATGAGAGCCCCTCCTTCAACAAGGGCAAGCCGAAGACTCGATTCTTCAAGAAGGCCCTGAAGGACTATCGGCGAGAGAACAAGAAGCGCGACAAGGCCTTCTTCACCGAGATGGAGAAGAGCTACTCCAAGAGATCCACGTCTTCTTCCTCTTCATCGAGCTCAAGCGATGAGGAGATCGCCATCAGGAAGGGGAAGGACAAGGACGATCCGGCGGGCCTCTGCTTCATGGCCTTCGGAGACAAGCCGAAGAGCCACTCACACCAGCGCCGAAGATCCCGCAAGAGCTTCTGTTCCATGGCTCTTGGGGATAGAGAAGAAAAGAGCTCCTCCGACGACTCCGACGACGACAATAGCAAGGTATCATCTTATGAGCGTGAAATTGTTGATTTACTTGAAAGCAATCGTCAGGAGTTGAAATATCGGGAGAAACTGCTTAGGGGGGCTAAGAAAAGGATAGACCAGTTAGAGAGTGAGCTTGCCGTGGCCAACGGTAGAATTGAGAGTCTATCTTCTTCCCCTTGCTTGGGTGATAGCAGTGAGTGCCCGAAGTGTGAGGTGCTTCTGTGTGACATGTCGACTCTGAAGTCCAGGTACACAGAAAGGGTTGATGAGAGGGACGCTTTGGCCACTGAGCTTGAAAGCGCTCAGCAAGAGCTGAAAGATGCTCAAGCCACTGTCGTCGCACCCTGTGTTGATTGCCCATCGCATCTAGCTGTCTTAGCTGAGCTGAAGTCCAAGGGCGATGAGCATTTGGGAGATTTAGAGAGGTTGAGAGCTGAGCTTGCCCAGACTAGGCTAGAGCTTGAGACACTGTCAGTTCCACCCACTGTTTGTGAGAACTGCCTGTCTCTTAGAATGGAATTAATTAAGCTGAAAGCCGAGAAGTATGTCCAAGTAGAAAGTGAGTGTGAGACCCGTTGTCTCATGTGGAGGTTCTAGCTTTCTTGAGAGAGGAGCTAGCAGATTCTCAGAATGAGAACTTTTACCTCCGTTCTATCCTGAGTTGGATCAGTGCCAGAGAGCCACAGCTTGGCATGATGATCCAACAGTTCAAGAGGCAGGATGGGTTTGGGGTAGGTTACACCTACACCAAGGCTGACTTTGAGAGTGCCATCAGCCGGGCAGTGGAGTGGAGTAAAATGACTCCAGAACAGAGGTATCCCAAGACTCACTCCACTGAGTCTTCCCAGGCTTGTCAGCCCAAGGATGGAGTGATCCATGAACCACCTAAAGCTCCACCCAAGAAACCTATCTGGGTTCCTAAGCCCAAACACCTCCACTCTTCTCTAGACTCTCTTCCTGGACCCTCTCAGCCCAAGAAGACAACACCAAACACTACCAAGCCCAAGAATCCCAAGCCTCAACCACATCCCAAGAAGCCTACCTATCATTGTGAGTATTGTCAGAGAGACGGGCATCTTGCGGAGTTTTGCTTCAGGTGGAAGCGGGTTGAGAGAGCAGAGAGGGCTCGTAGTGATCAGGAGCAGGTCTACCAGCAGGGAGGTAGACTGCGTGTCCCTCGACGCGGGGAGAGGCTGGAGGCCAGGCCGCATCGTGTAGGTGGTGGTAGAGGAGACGGTTTTCGTGCCCGTGCTCTAGGTGGTGGTGTTCGTTCCGGTAGAGTTCCAGACCGTGTTGGCTACGGTTCTGGACCTCGTGACCGCAGGGTTAGGAAGAACCGAGGACCGCGCTTTGAGCCGCGTTTTGGTCCAAACTCTTTTGATGGTCTTCACTTTCCATCTTTTGAGCAGATGGCTCGACACTGGTTTAGCTCTTTTGCTAAACCTGGTGCCGGACCATTTGCTCCCACTTACAGACATTGATTGTGCAGGACCGGGGACTGGAGGATGTTTGGATCATGGACTCAGGATGCTCTCGCCACATGACGGGACATTGCAGATGGTTCTCCAGTCTCACTCCCCCGAGCTCCAAAGAGTACATCACATTCGGGAACAGCGGTCAAGGGAAAGTAAGTGGCATAGGCTCAATCAGCATTTCAGACCATTTCTCTTTAAAGAATGTTGCTTTGGTTAAAAATCTGAACTTTAATTTAATCTCTGTTTCGCAACTTCTTGAGGATGGTTTGGAAGTGTGTTTTAAGAAGGGCAATTCTTCTGTGGTTGATTCTAGAGGGTCTTTGGTTTGTCAGATTTTACCCTTCGGTAAGGTTTTTCGAATTGACTTCTCTAGTTCTTTTGGCCCTTCTCGCTGTTTGATTGCTGGATCTTCTTCTGAGCTCTGGAAGTGGCATAGGAGGTTAGGTCATTTGAGTTTTGATCTGCTAGTCAGGTTAAGCTCTATGGACCTCATCCGAGGATTGCCCAAGCTTAAAATGGAGAAGGATCTAGTTTGTCATCCCTGTCGTCATGGGAAAATGGTTGCCGCCTCTCACTCACCTGTGACTCAGGTGATGACTTCGTATCCAGGCGAGCTTTTACATTTGGACACTGTAGGTCCAGCTCGGGTACGCTCAGTCGGTGGGAAGTGGTATGCTCTAGTGATTGTTGACGACTTTTCTCGTTTCTCGTGGGTTTTCTTTTTGGAGTCTAAGGATGAAACTTTTCAATTTGTCCATGACCTGATTTTGAAGCTGAAGAATGAGAACAATGGTCGGATGCGAGCAATTCGCTCCGACAACGGCTCTGAGTTCAAGAACTCTCAGTTCGTCAGCTTCTGTGGTGATCAGGGTCTGGACCATCAGTTTTCTTCTCCTTACACTCCCCCACAGAACGACGTTGTGGAACGAAAGAACCGCACGCTAGTTGAGATGGCCAGGACGATGCTCGATGAGCACAGGACTCCTAGGCGTTTTTGGGCTGAAGCCATGAACACGGCTTGCTATCTGGCCAACCGCATTTTTCTTAGAGCTTACATTGGTAAGACATCATATGAGTTGTGGTTTGGCAGACAGCCCAAGGTTAGCCACTTGCGAGCGTTTGGCTGCAAGTGCTTTGTGCTCAAGAAGGGAGGGCATTTGGACAAGTTTGAGTCTCGTTGCTGGGATGGTGTTTTTCTTGGTTATGCATTGCATTCTCGAGGCTTCCGTGTTTGGAACCTCGAATCCCAGCTGCTTGTCGAGACCTGTGAGGTTTCATTTGATGAGTCCTTGCCTTCTTTGAATCCCTCTTTTGAGCTTTCTGGTGATGATGAGCTCGGAGAGTCCATCTTCGAGGAGGATGAGGATACTCCAGCTGCTGTTGAGGGCGGGCCTTCTGCATCCCCCGTAGAGCCCACACCTTCTGTGACTTCGACTGATGATGAGGGCGGACCTCTGATCACTTCTTCCACGTCGATCGAGCCCCCTTAGTCGAGTCCAGAGGTGCCAGCTGCTGACTCCGGTGAGGTGACTTCAGATCACCAGGGAACCCGAGCAGTTCAGCGTGACCACCCCTCAGAGCTCATCATTGGTGATTTGACTGAGAGGACTTTGCGCTCTTCTGCCTCTCTCGCTGTGTTTGCTGAATCTGCGTTTGTTGCATCTTTTGAGCCCGGAGACATTTCTCATGCTCTTTCTGATTCTAATTGGATTAATGCTATGCAAGAAGAGCTTGAGAATTTTGTCCGCAATCGGGTTTGGACACTAGTTGAGCCGCCACCAGGATGCAACCCCATAGGCACCAAGTGGGTATTCAAGAACAAACAAGGTGAAGATGGGGTTGTGGTGCGCAACAAGGCTCGACTAGTTGCCCAGGGTTATTGCCAGAAGGAAGGTATTGATTTTGAAGAAACCTTCGCTCCTGTTGCCCGTCTTGAGTCCATTCGTATCCTTCTAGCTTTTGCCGTTTCAAAGGGTTTTAAGCTTTTTCAAATGGACGTTAAGAGTGCTTTTCTGAACGGGTTCATAGAGGAGGAGGTTTATGTTAGGCAACCCCCCGGTTTTGAGAACCCTAAGTTTCCTCGACATGTTTTTAAGTTGCATAAAGCTTTATACGGGTTGAAGCAAGCCCCAGGGCTTGGTATGACCGGTTAAAGCAATTTTTGTTGGGGAAGGGCTTTGTGATGGGTTCTGTGGACAAAACTCTTTTCTTGCTCAGAGATGCTTCAGATTTTTTAGTTGCTCAGATTTACGTTGACGATATTATTTTTGGCGGTACTACTAATGATCTTGTGTCCAAGTTTTCTGAGCAGATGCACAGTGAGTTTGAGATGAGCCTCATGGGTGAGCTCAAGTACTTCTTAGGGCTCCAGATCAAGCAGACCAAGGACGGCACCTTCATCCACCAAGGTAAGTATACTCGTGACATGCTTAAGAAGTTTGACTTTGGTGGTGAGTTGAAGCCGCAGATGACCCCGATGGGCACTTCTGGGGGTTTGGACAAGGACGAGAGCGGTGTCAAGGTCAATGAGAGAGAATTTCGAGGGATGATCGGTTCGCTGTTGTACTTAACGGCAACAAGACCAGACTTACAGTTCGCCGTGGGACTTTGCGCGCGTTTTCAGTCTTCACCACGCGCGTCTCACCGGCAGGCTGTCAAGCGCATTTTCAGGTATCTCACCTATGCGCCTGATCTTGGTCTTTATTATTCAGCATCATCATCACTTGATTTATCTGGCTTTTCGGACACTGACTTTGGTGGGTGCCGGTTGGATCGCAAGTCGACTTCCGGTACTTGCCAGTTTCTTGGTTCTTCCCTTGTATCTTGGTCTTCTCGAAAGCAATCTGGAGTTGCTCTTTCGACCACAGAGGCTGAGTACGTAGCTGCTGCTAGCTGCTGCTCACAGATGGTTTGGATGATTTCCACTCTACGAGACTTTGGGTTGTTCTTTCCTACCAGGGTTCCATTGTTTTGCGACAACACTAGTGCTATTAGTGTAGAGAAAAACCCGTGTCTTCATTCAAAAACCAAACATATTGATGTGCGCTATCACTTCTTGCGGGATCAATATGAGAAAGGTGTCATTGACCTTGTTCATGTTGATACCCATCATCAGTTGGCTGACATTTTCACCAAACCCCTAGATCAGTCTACATTTGAGCGTTTACGAGGGGATTTGGGTGTTGTGTATCCTTTCTAGGATATTTTGCGTCAGTTTTCTTTCTTCTTTACTCTTTTCTTGAGTCTTTTTGTGTGTGTTCATATCTTGCATATTCACGTATCACACTTTAGAGATGCTTCTGTTATATGATTGAACTGCTTTACTTATTCTAGCGGGTACATGCTTTTGATTACCTGTCGATGATCATGCTTTGATTCAGTTCACTTGATATATCTGATATCTGTCATGTGCATGGCTTTTACGCTTTCAACTTGAAAAATGATCACCTTTGCTTCTGGTAACTAGCATGTGTAGGCTGAGTGCCTTTGCTATCTGTTACATGCCTTGTAGCCAGTTCATCACATAGATGCAGATATGCAAATTGGACATCTTTATGCTTTAACATGGAAAATGTGCTATAAAAATGATAAAAATAAAAAATGAATGAAAATTCCATTCCTTTTTATGCTTAAGTTGAAAAGATCCAAGTGGGTTTGCTTTGTCGCATTATACTGTTCTGGACTGCTTACCATAGCACTTTGGTATGAACTAGGACAGTGTAGTGTATGCCAAGACCACTGTCTTAAGCTTCTGATGGTCCAGTTCTGGCCTAGGCTTGACTTGGTCGGTTAGCATAAGGTTTGACATGCAAATAACCCTTGGCAAAAATGACAAAGGAAAATGAAAAAGCCTGAACTTTAAAAGGCTAACAAGTTTGCTGAAGCGCTTTGTTTTGAACAATGCTTATCTTGGTAGATATCAGTTAGCTTCTGCATCTCATGCTTTACCTTGCTTGTTTACTAGAAAATGTGGTGATGCTTTTATTTGCAAAAATTGACAAATGCGTGCTAAATGACTTTCTTTAGATATCATCTCTTGCACTGATCATGCCATGTGTCGTAGACAGTATCTCTTTTGCTATACCTGTTAGATACTGTATTTGCAGTCAATCATATTTGAGAAGCATGCTTTCTACACTCCACCTGCACCCCAGTTGCATTCACTGCATATTTTGAGGGGGAGTTGCATTTCAGGGGGAGTCCGTGTCTCTTTTTGAGTGCTTGATGAGTTCACTTGTCAACAAGGGGGAGAAAATTTTGGATCAGAGTTTAAGGGGGAGTTCTTACTCTGTTGATATCCTTGTTGTTCTGAAATCACACTCATTTTGAGCTTTTACGTTTTGGTTAACCATAATGACCGTTTCTTGCCTTTGGCTGGTTTTTGGTCATTAGGGTTAAACTTTTACCTTATTTTTCTTCTTCTTTGTTTCCTTGTGTTTTGTTTTCGTGTTTCCACATTTGTTCACAGGTGCTGAAGAGCTGAGAATTGAGGAGTGTTGACAATGCACTCATCAAGGGGGAGATTGAGGAGCCATGCTGAATAGCGTGGGCCTCATGGCTCCAGAAGTGATGAGTCATTGTCAACGATAGTCAAAGAGGACTGAAGAAGAGAGGAGATCTGTTGTTTCATGGGCCGCGTGTGACTCAGGTACACGGGCAGCGAGCGACTGTCGGGCAGAGGAGGCTGCAAAGTCGGGCTGGCCCAATCCGGGTGCATGGGCCAGAAGCAGTAGAAGACCCACTGGGCTGTTGGCCAGGACTGACTCAGGTACACGGGCGGTGAGCGATTGCCGGGCTGAGAGAGCTGCGGAGTCGGGCCGGCCCAATCCGGGTACCTGGTGCAAAGCCGGTGGAGGCTTTGTCAGTTTCGGCGCAAAACTGACAACCGTTGATATTGTATCCGACTGTCCAGAAGAGAAGCCGTAGTCGCTACGAAAACTTAGCTTCCGGATAAGTCATCTGTAACTCTAGGCCCACAGTCAGTCTGTTGTGTCTATAAAAATTCCTAAAGGGCAGTAGAGTCTTTTCCTTTATTTTTGAGTCTGTAAAACCCTAAGGGGCTGGTAGAATATTCCTAGTGTTGGGCTGCCTATAAATAGCACCCCAATCCCTAGGGTTTGGACTACCCTTTTGGCTGAAATCACATCTACTCTTTGGGTCATTCTGTCTCCCGTTTCTCTCTCTCCTGTGTGCGCCGCCAGGGCTTGCCTCTCTCTGTTCATGCGTTATTTTGGCTCTAATCTCTTGGATGCTTTAATGCTTTGGTCCCTGGTGAATTTATTGGTTGCATATTGTTCGGTTTGGAGAGTTACTGCTTTGGTTACGGGCTGCTGAATTTATTCCTTGAGAAGAAGCTTCTTCTGTTGCTTCTGTTCTTCGTGAGAGGGAGTACTAGTTCTTGCTGTTGCAAGTAGTACTGCTACTGTAGCTACAGTACTTGCTGCCAGCTTTTTTACCATCTACTGTACTGCCTTTTTGATCGAAGCAGAATGGAGTAAATGCCTTTTTTGACTGTTTCTGCGAAGTCATCTTTCTCTGTTCGAAGCCCCTCAGCTCCGTGAGGCAGGCTACGATCTAACACTTTCAAAACTATCGTTCAAACTGCGAACTTCGGTTTTTGTGTCTGAGTTGCTAGTTTCGAAGTTCTTTCTGTATGGACAGCATCGCATACTTCGAACAAGCATACTCCGAATCTATCTGTTCGAAGTGCACACTTTGTTAGGCTTCAAAGATTGGTTCGAAGTTTGTCTTTTCTGATAGACTTCGCTTGGAGTTCTTTGTGGCATGTCAGCCTTCGATTCTCTTTCCGAAGCTTTCCCTGTTCGAAGATAGAGTGTAGGCTTCGGATTTGCTTTTGTGTCACGTGACAGACTTCGCTTCTTTGCTCGAAGGTTGTCTGTTTGTGTGTTGTGATCGAAGCTTTCTGTTCAAAGGTCGTGCTTCGAAGCTCTCGGTTCAAAGTTGTGTTCGAAGTTTTGTCTTCGAAGTGCTCACTTCGAAGCAGGCTCCGACTTTGTCACTTTGCTCCGAAGCTCTTGGTTCGAAGTTGTGTTCGAAGCCTTGTCTTCGAAGTACATACTTCGAACCAGGCTTCAGCACTGTTTTACTTCGCTCCGAAGTACACTTCGCTTCTTACCTCTTTGAACTAGGCTAGACAGTAACGCCTTCGGCATTTCAGACAGACTTCGTCACCAACCTCCGAAGCAGACCTCGACGTGCGAAGGGGGCTTCGCCAAGTTCCGAACAGGAGACAACTTTGGACAGTAACTTCTCTTTTCATTTTACATATACTTAGATCATTTCATTGAGAAGTTTAGGCCTATTACAACTTGTTCATCTGCCTAGTTGCACCACTCTAGTTTTACACTGTTTATCATCAGTTGCTTCTAGGTCAGAAACCTTTAGACTTAGGCCTTCTGTTTATTTTCTGCTGCGTAGTACTTTGAGGTGCGTTGGGTATTGGGAACAGGTCATTGATTCGAAATAATTTTTAAGGCGCCCATTCACCCCCCCTCTGGTCGCTACTTTCGGTCCTACAGCCTCAATGGGGAGAAACCGGCCAACGGTAGGCCCCCATCGCCAATCATCCCACACTGGTTGAGATGATGGTGAACCAAAACGAACTGATCGCCACACTGCTTACCCAGATGCAGCAACAACAAAACCAAATGCAAGAACAGCAGGCGTAGTTACTCCGTCTCCAACAACAGAAACCCAAGCCTCCCCTCAGACCAATCGTCCATGCACCGGCACCAGTTTCTCAACTCTCAGAGTTTCTGCGTGTCCGGCCCCCGATATTCTCTAGCACCACCAACCCGATGGAGGCGGGAGACTGGTTAAGGACAATCGGCAAGAAGCCGGACCTTTTGCCCTGTTCCGAGCAGGAGCGAGTGGCATTTGCCGCTGACCAGCTCCAAGGACCCGCCGCGGAGTGGTGGGATAATTTCCGCGAGACTCAGCCCGAGGGCCATGAGATTTCATGGGCTGAGTTCACCACCGCCTTTCGCGCCGCCCATGTCCCGAACGGCGTGATCGCCCAGAAGTAGCAAGAGTTCCGGGACCTGCATCAAGGAAGCAGGACCATTACGGAGTACCTGCACAAATTCAACTGGTTAGCCCGTTATGCACCTGAGGAAGTGCGCACGGACGCAGCCTGCCAATCCAAGTTTCTTTGGGGACTGAAGGATGAACTCTCACTTCAGTTGGTCTCCGGGGACTTTGCCAATTTTTAGAATTTGGTAAATAAAGCAATCATTCAGGAAACCGAACAAAACAAGGTGGACCTGAAGAAGAGAAGAATGATCGCCTACCATCAGCAACAAGGAATGGCGCAGAAACCCCGCCCGGTGATCCCTCCTCAAGCCCCAACCCCTGTCGAGCCACGGAATATCCTAGGAGGGCCTGGTTCAGGCATCCCACCCCAAGCACTGCCAGCCGGAAGAGCTCTAGTACAAGCTACCGGAGCCGAGAGGGACAGGAACGACAACCCCATAATATGCTTCAATTGTCGCCAAGCGGGACACTTCTCCAGTATGTGCCCCTACCCCAAGCAATCATCATCCTCCGTTCCACGCCCGGTGGGTCATACTCAAGTTCACCACATCTCCGTTCAAGAAGTCCAAGGTACGCCAGAAGACATTTTTAGTGTGACCTCAACCGATTTAGTTCCGAAGAGCACTCTGCCTGTTTCTGAAGCACCACCTTCTCACATTCCGGAGCACCAGTAGAACCCCGTCCTTTAAGTTTCCCGAAGTTCACTTCGAATCTCGAGGACAAGATTCTTGGTAAGGGGGATAGGATTGTAACATCCCAAATTTTAAAAAATAAAATAAAAATGAGGGAAATAATTTTTTAGAATTAAAAAGGGATTATTTATCTAGAGAAAAGGTTAAAAGAACCCAATTAAAACAAAACAGGGAGAAATAATTCAAATTTAAGGCTGAAAAATTTATGATGGAATCTATGAGCCAAGACAAATTTTTAGGAATTTTTACAAAATTTTAGCAGCAGTGCTTCAAGCTCTAAATAAATATATGAATTTCTGTAAATATTTAAACTGAAAAATGAATTAAAAATGCTAATGGGCCGCCTCCCTTGAAACCTCCCTCAGCCCAGCCCAACCCAACCCGCGCTCGCTGACGAGTAAGACCCACCTGTCGACGCGTCTCCTCCCTCTCTCTCCCGCTCGCTCACGTCAGTCGGCCCCACCCGTCAGTCCCCGCCGCATGCCCTCGGTCGCTGGCAGCTTTGGCCCATCTATCGGCGTGCTTGGTTTCGCCCGTGGTCACTGACAGGTGGCCCCCACCTGTCAGGATGGTCTTCCCCATGGAAGGTTTCCCCTTTCCTTCCACCGGCCAAACCCTAGGCGCGTAAATCCATCGCCGTCGGCCACCCTCCACCAAATTGTCCGTGCCGTCATGCTTACCATGCCTCGGGGACCACCTTCCCTCTTATTTCTGACGCAATTGCATCCGGGTTCGCTGTGCTCGTGCTTAAACTTGACCATATTGTTTAAACTTCAAAAATTCATAACTTGCTCAATTTAACTCTAAATTTGACCATTTCAATTCTAGAAAATTTGTCTTTTTATTCTCTACACTTATATGACATAAAAACAGTATGCTTATTTTGCCCATTTTATTCTTATTAAATAATGAAGTAAAAACCCCTTGGATTAAATTCCTATTTTATTAAACAATTCAGAAAAACCCTTAGAAATTTATATATTAATTTTAGAGGACATAATAACTTCATTTCATTATCTTTAAGCCATAAAAATGGTAGGGTTACTTTGTACACTTTTATTCACCATTAAATAGGAAAGTAAAGACCCCTTAGGGTAAAATGCTTAATACTATTTATAAAATTCAGAAATCTCTTTAAAACCAATCTTAAATATTTAGGAAATAATTTCATCGAATCTAAGGCTTTCTTCCCTTTATTTAACACAACAAAAACATGTATGCTTGTATGGTTGATTTTTGGATTGTTTATTGAATATCGTATTTACTTTTTCGTATCGAGAAGACTACGACGCCGTCAACGATCCAGAGTTTTACCCCGAGGTTACACCTTCACCATTTGCGGATCAAGGCAAGTCACAACCCCCATTTTGATCATAATTGAGCCCATGTTTTAAATTATCGCTATAACCCATAGGATAATATTGCATTAGTCTAATATCAAGCCCTAAATTATATTTATTAGATCCCTGTCCTCGTGTGTAAACCCAAGCCATGCTTATTGAGCCTAAACTCCTTGTCACTCTACAATATTATATTAGTTAGTGTCCAATCTACCGACACAACTGCTATAGGATAAAAGAATGAGTCGTATATAGTTGGATTCTACTATATGAATTTCCCCGTTATTCTTGTCTCTTGATTCTGTTGGAGTTGGCTATGTTATAAGTATGGTGGGTTCCGGGTGCAAGCTCGGGAATTGGTTGGTCGCACCTGGGGCACTATAAGGACCGGTCTATGGGATCTGTTACAAAGCACTTCCGTACTAACCACAAGTCTAGTGGGTAAGTCCTAACTGGAGGTATGGATCGTACCAACTTGGAACGCCATAGTGGAGGGGGCAAGGGGCAACCTGCGGGTGACTTGTACCGACGTGGCTCAAGGGGGGTATGGTGTGGCCCGAAGTGACTGGGAAACCATATGAAACCTATAAGAGGGTGTTATCGAATTGGTGTGTTCCATGCTGAAGGTTTTGGCACGAGCTTCTCTTGACAGGAGTCATTTAACACACTGCGGTGTGTGGGAAATGAGTGTCTTGTGGGTACAGTAGTACACCTCTAATCAGAGTTTTAAATCTTTTCGAAAAGCCGAGCCCACAGTCAAGGGCGGGTTGTGTGACCTCTCGCAGTTAGTTTACTTTTATGTGAATGAATGAGTTGTTCATGGCATGTAAGAACTGTTGAGCGAGGGTGGGCTGACTGTACCCCTCGAGTTAGAAGATGATGCATGAACTCATGTTTACTTTTGTGCACTAATAACTGGATTACTTTAATTGCTTTACAAACATGCTTTTCCGCAAAAGTGAGCCACTACCTTCCTTGTTATTATCTTGCATTATAATTGCATTCGGTGGCTTGCTGAGTACGATTGTACTCACCCCCGTTGACTTACACCACCAGAGGCAGTCTTCTACGAGGAGGGCGAAGGTCTGGAGTAGCGACCCAGTCAAGGCACGAAACTGGAAGAAGACGTTCATCTAGAGAATTTATTTTATTAGTTTCTCTTTCATTTAACTCTTTTGTAATAATATGGTCTACGAACCATAATTGATTAGCGTATTGTATGCAGTCGTGTGATGAACATCTTGTATTTATTGATTTTCTATGGAATTTCAATAAATTCCTAGTTTTATTAAATCAGGGCGTTACAAGATGGTATCAGAGCCGACTTGACTGTAGGAAGCCAAACATACCTGACCCTAGGACTTATATTAACCATATTTTCTTACAAAACTACTTACCCTCTCATCTTCTGGAGTTTTACAAAATCTTCTCTCTTTTGTAGATGCCGGTCCATACCATGAGTGGGACTCTCTACGATGAGGCTGGATTCGTCTGCGAGCTTCGCATGCTCGTCGACTTCCTCGGGTTCGTGCATGAGCCCACGTTCCACGGGATCTTTCCCGATGTGGATGAGAGCTATTGCGAGGTCACAGTCGTCATTCGCCCTTCCACGCAGACAACCCACACTTACTGAGCCGGAGGACCCACCTTTCTGGTGGCCAGTCAGCGCACCGCACTTCAGGCCCTCACCGAGCTCCGGGTGATCTACGACAACCAGCTATACGACACGGACTATCGCTTCATGCCTATGCGCACTCCGGGGAGCCCGCACAGCTTCTACATCAGCACACTCTCTCAGCACAACTCCGTTGTCGGCCACATTATACGCCTATTGGAGGCGATGGACGAGCTCCACGCAAAGTGTAACACCCCAAATTTCCAGAGAAATAAAAATATTATTTAATCTAATTTCCTGGAATTAAGTGTTTTGGAAATACCTTTAATGCCCTCCTTAAACTTTTTGAACTAGAACCTAGATGAAGTGACCAAACCAGGGGCTAGAAAATTTTGTGTATGATCCCAAGTCCAAGATATATTTTTGAGAATTTTTACAAATTTTTATCAACCTTGGAAGTAGCCCAAATATTTTAATCCATTTTCTCCAATTATTTTTAATCAGAAAACCTTTGAAACAGTAACGGGCCTCCCCTCACTTTCTCTCTCTCCAAGTCGGCCCAGCCCACTCCTCCCCGCGCGCCCCGTCTGACTAGTGGACCCCGCCCGTCAGTGACCTCCTCTCCGCACGCGTGCCCGGCCCCACCTGTCGGCGCTAACCGAACTCCTCGCGCCCGACCGCCCGACCCCACCCGTCAGCCCCTACGCTCGATCACTCGCACCCGCTGGCATGTGGCCCCCGCCCGTCAGATCCGTCTTCCCCGCGAGATCCACCCCCAAACCCCCCCGCCAGCCGAAACCCTAACCCCACCTCGGATTCGCTCTCGCCGGCCCCCTCCCTTTAATTACTCGCCGGCATTGATTCCCCCGCGTTCTCCCGACCGTTTCCCCCATTATTCCACCGCGTCATCGTCCCCGGATCGAGCGCTCGCATGCAAGGCAGGAGCTCGCCGGCGTTGAAGAGAGGCTTTACTCTCGGCCTCCCACGATTACGCCCCCTCTACCCCCGCCGACGACCCTATTTAAACCCCGGCCACCCCCTCGTCCAGCCCGCACGGACGATCGCATTGAGAACGAACCAGAGCGCCACATTTCACGTTTTAACACCTCACCATCGCCTTCGCTCCGATCGCCTCTCGCCATCGCCGGTGACCCCCTCCGCCCTAGCCAACCACACCATTGTGACCGCACGGACTTCACTAACCTCGGCCTCCCCTCCGCCGACGACAAACCCCGCCGGAACACCATCGCCGACGAGGAACCCGAACCACTCCATCGTCTACCCTCGCCTCCGACCGCGCTCCATCGACCGCTCGCCTCGCCTAAGGTATCCCCGTGTTCCCCTAGGCATCCTCTTTCCATTTCTAGGCTCAGCTAGGGCCGTCGTCGCTCGTCGTGGCCTCTGGCCCGCTCGCCGTCATCGGATAAGATGATCGGCACGGGCTGAGTACCCGTGCCGTGTCGGATCTAACCATGACTGTGCGATCGCGATCGGACGACGCTGGTATTACCATGTGCGCGATCTAATCCGCACCGTCGGATCTGATCGAAGTGGTACGTTTCAATCCCGTGCGTCCGTTAGCTTTTAAAACCTGCATCGCATCTGGTCCGTTCATCGCGTACCGGTTCGATGTTTTAATCTCAGCCGTCCACGTTACTTTAACTCCCCCGCCTCGCCCTCGCACGTTGGATCTGGATCCAACAGTCCAGATTGGGTCGGACCACGCGCAAAGTGCGCGGGTTCACCGTGGGCCTGGCTCACCGTGGACCCGAGGCTATTTTGAGTTTAAATTAAATTCCAGAGACTGTTTTAAACTTGTAAAATTCATATACGGTGCATTTGAACTACAAAAATTATCATTTCAATTCCATAAATTTTGTAATTTTATTCTCTACACGTTAGTACAATAAAAACAGTATGTTTACTTTGAATATTTCATTCTTATTTATTAAAGTATTCAAATACCCTAATGTTAAAATACAAACTTTATTATTTAAATTTCAGTAAAATTTTTATTCATTCATTCCCTGTTAATATAGTGAAACCAATAAGTTTTCTCTGAACCTTTCATTTAAAATTAATTAGAAAGCTTGAAAGGAGATTATTTCACAATTAAAAATCCCCTTTAAAGAGGACCATATTTCTTTATAGTTCATTTTAAATTATTTATAAAATAGATTTCAGAAACTTAACAACTTGGTTTTCCTTAAATTAAACCAATTTAAACCTATGTGCTTGTTGTGTGGTTTTGTATTATTTAAATTGAATGTTTTATTTATTTTACTTTATTTATATCGAGAAGACTACGACGCCGCCGAGGAGCCGAAGTACTTTCCCGAAGTCCCTCCCTCTCCTTTCGTTGAACAAGGCAAGTCACCAACCAATCTTTTGAGCATATTGAACCTATGTTTTACTAAACTATCGCTAAAACACATAGGATATACATGCATTAGTCAAATGAGAACCCTTACGATATATTTATTAGGATCCCCCGACCTTGATGTGCAACCCAAGCCATGCTATCTCGCCTAACCCCCTTGTCACCACATGATTAGTGCTATTAGGTAGTGTCCAATGTATTGACACAATTGTTATAGGATTGAACATGAGTCATAGCAACTTGATTCTGCTATATGATCCACGTTACTCTTATCCTTGGAATTCTGTCGGTGATGAGTTGTGGTTGTGAGTGAATGCATGGTGGGTTCCGGGTGCAAGCTAGGGCATTGGTCGGTAGCACCCGGGGCACTATAAGGACCGGTCCACGGGATCCATTGCAATACACTTCCGTACTAACCACAAGGCTAATGGGTAAGTCCTAACTAAGGTATGGAGTGTTCCAAACCGAGGCCACCATTTGGAGATGGGTCAAGCTGCACCTGCGGGTGGCTTTACCGACGTGGTGCAAAAGGGGGTGCGACGTTAGCCGGGATGTGGCCCGGCGCGCCGGCGAAACCTAGAGCGGGTGGTTATCGCTTGGAGCATTTCATGCTGAAGTTTTGGCACGAGTTCCCATGGTATGGGTCATCTCGTTACACTTTGATGTTTGGGATGAGTGCGTGCCTTGTGGGTACAGTAGTACATCTCTGATCAGAGTCATAAATCTTTTCGAAAAGCCGAGCCCACGGTCAAGGGCGGGTTGCGTGACATCCCACAGTTAGTTTTCTTTTGGAATGAATGTGCATGATGGTTGGCATATAAGGACTGTTGTGCGGGGAGGTAAAACGTACTCCTCGAGTTTTATGGTATTATGATGTTCATGTTTATTATTCCGCATGATTAAATTTGACTACACTAAATGCAATAACTGAAAAATGTACTTTTCCGCACTTTTAGCCATTATCCTTCCTTTGTTATTACCTTGCATTACTACTTGCATTTGCGGTGGCTTGTTGAGTACTCTTTGTACTCATACCCGTTGGACACACAATTCAGAGGATGCCTACTACGAGGATGGTCTGGAGTAGCGACCCAGTCAAGAAGAAAGATCCTGAAGAAGATGTTCGTCATGCAGCTTATTTTTATTATTATTGTTTTTATTTAACTCTTATGTAATAATATGGTTTGCGCACCATGAATGTTTTCCTGTATGTACGTTGTCGCATGATGAACCTCTTGTTATTATTGTTTTTCTATGGAAATTCGATAATGTTCCGATTTCGATAAATCGGGGCGCCACAAGATGGTATCAGAGCCGACTTGACTGTAGGAAGCCCAACAGACCAGCCTAGGCTATTGCTGCAGAATATTATTTCTAGAAAATCTACTTTATAAACTTTGTTCCTCCCCTCACTTTTCTTCAACTTGTTGTTTTTGTAGATGCCTGTCTACCAAGTGCACAACTACTGCCGCCACTTCGAGGGCTTCGTCAGGGAGCTCCGTATGATTCTCACCTTCCTCGGGTTCCTCTTCGAGCCCGAATTCTTGGGAGTATACATGGAAGAGTTCGCCGGACCTTGCGACGTCTCCCTCACCGTCCACGGTTATGGAGAGCACCTGCCGCCCTACACCACCGCACTTGGGGGCCCGACTTGCGACGTCGCGTGCCAATGAGTCGCCCTCTAGGCCCTTATGGAGTTGAGGATGATCTATGATGATCGTCTCCAGAACTCGTCCTTCCGGCTTGTGCCGAAGCGCACTCCCGGCCCCCACCGTAGTATCTACATCAGAGTTCACTCCGTTCGTGATCCGGTCCTGGCCCGGCAGTCGTGTCTTCTTCAGGCCATGGACGACCTCCATACTGAGGCGGTGCTCGACGCCGACGAGCACCACGAGGCGGTTGAGTTTCTTCGTGAGGAGACGAAGAACTTGATCCAACAGAACGGCGAGCTGCAGCGCAAGATTATGCAGCTGCAGAAAGACATCGTGGAGATGGTTCCCCTCCTCCCAAGGAAGAGGAAGCCCATCCCTGAGCTTGCCCCTTGCCCCAAGAGGATCCCGTCACATCCCTCCACCGCCAGACCGTCCACCACCAGTGCCCCTGCACCACGCCCTGGCCTCGTCTCCGACCCCATCATCGAGAATTTTCTCGAGCCCACCATCCCTCGGGATCCGCGTCCTCGTGGTTCCGAGAGCACGGAGACCGCCTCTGGTGGCGAGTAGGCGCTAGTTACCATTGTTTAAGTTAGAATAATTTTATGTATGTGGTGCTATCTGCAACAACTTGTGTTGTAGTTAGAACAAAATAAGAGCTTGATTGTAATAAACTTTTATACCACTAATATATATATATGAGCCCCATGGGCCATTTTGATTGTAATGTTGTTTCGTCAACTTTTTACCTTATAACCCCTTATGTTCAGATAATGGCCGACAACCAGAACACCGGCTCCAACAATGGAGAAGGAGGAAGCCACGGCCTGCCCGAAGGCGTTGTACCTAACTGGGGTGCAACGGGCCCGCGACAAACTGGATCACCATTCGCCAACCACCCCACCTTGGCGGAAATGATGGCGAATCAAAACCAGTTGATCACCGCCCTCCTCACCCAAATGCAGCACCAACAGGTGCAGTTGAACCGCCTGCAGAACATGGAACCCACCCCTCGTGCGCCCGCGCCCGCACCCGCTCCCCAACTATCGAAGTTCCTGCGCGTGCGCCCACCAATCTTCTCCAGCACCACTAACCCCATGGAGGCCGGAGATTGGCTCCGCACCATAGGGAAGAAGTTGGATCTCCTCCCCTGCACTGACTGGGAGCGAGTGGCCTTCGCCACTCACCAGCTCCAGGGTCCCGCCGCGGAGTGGTGGGACAACTATCGTGAGTCCCAGCCGGAGGACCACGTGGTGACATGGGCGGAGTTCACTATCACCTTCCGTGCCGCCCACATCCCCGCCGGGGTCATCGCGGTGAAGTAGTAGGAGTTCCGCGACCTGCAGCAGGGCAACCGGACTGTCATGGAGTATCTCCATGAATTCAACCGTCTGGCTCTCTACGCAACGGAAGAAGTGCGGACCGACGCCCTCCGCTAGGCCAAGTTCCTCCGGGGACTTAAGGATGAGCTGTCCATCCAGCTCGTCGCCACTGACTACGCCGACTTCCAACAGCTAGTGAATAAAGCGCTCATCCAGGAGACTGAGCAAAACAAGTTGGACCTCAAGAAGAGGAAGATGATCGCCTTCAAGCATCAACAGGCGAATCCCCAGAGGCCCCGCTTTGTCCCTCCACCACCAGCGCCCGCCTACCATCCTCGGCCCACCTACAGGCCACCCCACGCCGCCGGTGGATCCAACTTCGGGCATCCCCACCCCGCTCCACCAGCTCCGGCCTCTCAGCTGACGCCCGCCGCCAAGGCCCCGGTCTTGAAGGATCGCTAAGGAAGGCCGGTCGTCTGCTTCAACTACCGTAAGGAAGGGCACTATTCGCACTAGTGTCCTCACCCCAAGCAGCCCCAAGGCGCGGCACCCAACCAGGCGGTTCGTGCCCGCGTTAACCACATCAGCGCGGAGGAAGCGCAGGAGGCTCCCGAAGTTGTACTCGGTACGTTTACCACAAATTCCGTACCAGCTATGATTTTATTTGACTCTGGAGCAACAAATTCTTTCTTCTCGGAAGATTTTGTGAAAACCAACGACTTGGAAGTACTCCCTCTATCAGTCCCCATGATGATTGCCACTCCAGGCAATAAAACCTTAGCCCACCTATACAGTCCTAAGGTTAAGATAGAGATACAAGGAGTATTGTTCCGGGCCGAGCCAGTCCTCATTAAGTGCACCGGACTCGACCTCATCCTAGGGATGGATTGGTTGATGAAGCACAAGGGAGTGATCGATTGTGCCAACAAGTTCGTAACAGTGACCAACCCCGAAGGCAAAGCCGTCACTTTTCGGATGACCAGTCGCAAACCAATTGAGGCATCTCTTCACTCTCTAGCCCTTGAAGAAGTGCCCATAGTCAAGGAGTTCATGGACGTCTTCCCCGAGGACCTACCAGGAATGCCTCCCAAGCGGGACATCGAATTCAGAATCGAACTTGTCCCCGAGACCACTCCAATCTCCAAGCGCCCATACCGGATGGCCGCCAATGAGCTAGCCGAAGTCAAGAGCAACATCGAAGACCTGGAGCAGAAAGGGTACATCCGACCGAGTACCTCACCCTGGGGTGCACCGGTCATCTTTGCCATGAAAAAGGACAAGACCAAAAGGATGTGTGTGGACTATAGAGCCTTGAACGACGTAACCATCAAGAACAAGTACCCATTGCCTCGGATCGACGACCTGTTCGATCAACTCAAGGGATCCTTGGTGTTTTCCAAGATTGACCTCAGGTCAGGTTATCACCAATTGAGGATTAGAGAAAAAGACATACCCAAGACTGCCTTCACCTCCCGCTATGGACTCTACGAGTACACTGTGATGTCGTTCGGACTCACGAATGACCCGACCTTTTTCATGAACATGATGAACAATGTGTTCATGGAGTTCTTGGATAAGTTCATCGTGGTATTCATCGACGATATCCTCGTCTACTCCAAGACCAAGGAAGAACACGAAACCCACCTCCGTCTGACCCTCAGAAAGCTAAGGGAACAACAATTATACACCAAATACAACAAGTGCGAGTTTGGTCGTCAGAGGTGAAGTTCTGTCGCGCCCCGATTTAATAAATCAGGACTTTATTGAAATTCCATAGAAAATCAATAAAACAAGACGTTCATCATGTGACCTCGTACAAAACGGGCAATCATTCACAGTTCGTAGACCGCATTAATACAAAAGTGAATAAAGATGAAGAGAAACTAGTAAAATAAGGGTCCTAGATGAACGCCTCCTTCCAGTCTCGCCTTGACTGGGTCGCTACTCCAGACCTTCATTCTCCTCGTAGTAGACGGGCTCTGATGGTGTAAGTCAACGGGGTGAGTACAGATGTACTCAGCAAGCCACCGAATGCAGATATAATGCAAGGTTATAACAAGGGAGATAGTGGCTAGTTTTGCGGAAGAAACATAATTGTAAACATGTGTATGCATCATCATCTTCTAACTCGAGGAGTACGTTTTACCTCATCGCACAACAATCCTTACATGCCATGAATACATCAATCATTCAAACAATTGTAAAATAACTGCGAGTAGTCACACAACCCGCCCTTGACCGTGGGCTCGACTTTTCGAAAAGATTAAATTACTCTGATCAGAGATGTATCACTGTACCCACAAGGCACGCACTCATCACTTACACCGAAGTGTAACGAGATGACCCATTTCACGGGAACTCGTGCCAAAACCTTCCGTATGGTCTTCCCCGACTCAACAGCACCCTCTTATGGGTTTCGTATCGTGTCTCGCCATGTCGAGTTTCCACCATACCCCCCCTTGAGCCATCGTCGGTACAAGGCACCCTGAGGGCTAGCCCCTTGACCCCTCCACTATGGTGCCGAGAGCCGGAGCGTTCCACACTTCCAGTTAGGACTTACCTATTAGACTTGTGGTTGGTACGGAAGTGCTTTGCAACAGATCCCGCAGACCGGTCCTTATAGTGCCCCGGGTGCGACAAACCAATACCCGAGCTTGCACCCGGAACCCACCATACTTATAACTTAGCCAACTCCAACAGAGTCCAGAGACGAGAATAACGGGGAAATTCATATACAGAAACCAGCTATCTACGACTCATTCTTTTTATCCTATAGCAGTTGTGCCAGTACATTGGGCACTAGTTAATAATTTTATAGTAGAGTGACAAGGAGTTAGGGCTCAATAAGCATGGCTTGGGTTTGCACACAAGGACGGGGATCTAATAAATATAATTGTAAGGCTTTGATATTTGACTAATGCAATATTTACCTATGGGTTATAGCGATAATTTATTAAAACATGGGCTCAATGATGATCAACTGTTTCAACAGAGGTGGTCGATGACTTGCCTTGATCAGCAAAAGGGGATGGAGGAACCTCGGGGTAGAACTCCGGCTCCTCGACGAACTCGTAGTCTTCTTGATACGAAAAAATAAACAACACATTCAATAAACATATAAAATCCACCAAATAATAAACATACATATTTGTGGCTTTATTATGTGGAATAAAGTTTCATTATTCTGATGTTTGGTGAATAAACAGTAAACTTATATTTCTCAAGGCTTTTCTAATTTATTTTTCTGAATTAATAATTTATCCCTAAGGGGTTTTTATTTAAATATTTATTAAAAATATTTTGGATAACAGTAACATACTGTTTTTATGGCATTAATGTGTAGAGAATGTTATGCTGAATTTAACAAAATACTGGGTTTAAGTGGCGATCGACGACAGAGAGGCCTTGATACCCCTTTGACCAGATCCGAGGGCCCAGATTAAATCCCGGAGGGATTTAATCCTAGCCCTTCGATCGCGATCGAACGGCCGTGAGTGCGTCCGGCACGGCACGTGCGTAAGGGGCTCGTACCCTTCATCTCCGGCGACGGCGAGGGCTCGGGCGTGGTGGCGGCGACGGCGGCAAGCGCCTAGGTGCCTAGCTAAAGCCAAAAATGGAACGCGGAGGGGAAGGGGGTCATGACAGTACCTCAGATAGCGATGGAAGGCGACAGATGGTGGCCGGCGGCGAGTGTAGACGGCGGAGGGGGTTCGGGAGCTCGACGGCGACGATGATCTGGCGGGTTCCACGGTCAATGGAGGCGTGGCCGAGGACGAGCGGGCGACGACGGACCCGACGGTGACGGTGGCTAGGGCGATGGGGGTCCGAGGCGATGGCGAGGGCTCGCCGGAGGCAAACGGAGCCGAAGACCAAAAGGAGGGCGAAGGCGCTCTGGTTTCGCTCGAGGATGGCTCTGTTGGCGCGGGGTGAGTGCGGAGGCCAGAGGGGGTTCTTATAGGGGGTCGCCGGTGTCCAGATGGCAAGGAACCGAAGGGTTCCCGAGAGCTCCGGCGAGGTCTTTCCAAGCTTCGGGTAGCTTTCCTTTCACGCGAAACCGTGTCGGCTAAGGAAGGAAAGGGGGCGGCGGCGTTCGGGGAAAGTGATCCAGGGTCGGATCGGGCGGATCGAGGCGGCCGACGGCGGGAACAGAAGGTGATCGCCGGGAAGAAGGAAGGGGGTGATCCCCTTCCATGGAGAAGACGAATCTGACAGGTGGGCTCCACCTATCAGAGGGCGAGCGGGAAAACGAGCGCTGACAGGCGGGGCCGAGCGGTCAGTGGCGAAGGCGGGCGCAGGTGGCTGTCATGCGGGGCCAGGCGGGACGCGGCGGAAGAGAGGGAACCGGGGGAGCGCGCCGACAGGCCGGTCCCACATGTCAATGGCTCATGGCTTGGATTGGGCCGGGCTCGGGTGCTTTGAGGGTTGAGGCCTGTTAGGTATTTTTAATTCTTTTCTGATTTAAAATAAATCCAGTAATTCATATATTTTATTAAGGGTTGAATCACTGTTGATAAAATTTTGTAAAAATTCCTGAAATTATGTTTTGGCCTCTAGTTTATCTCATAAAATTTTCAAGTCCATATTTTGAATATTTCTCTCTGTTTGGCTTTATTAGGGCTCTTTTAGGATTTCTTTTAATAATAAAACCCAGAAATGATTTAAATAATACTTTTCTTTTATTTTATTTGTTTTTATTTCTTGGGGTGTTACAATCCTATCCCCTTACAGAGAATCTCGTCCTCGAGATTCGGATCAATCCTCGAATAGCTCAGGATGTTGTGCCTTTAGTTCATCTTCTTTTTCCCATGTAGCTTCCTCTACGGGATGATTTCTCCACTGCACTTTGCAGAAGCAGATGACCCGACTCCTGGTGATCCTTTCTTTGACTTCCAATATCTTGACAGGCTTTTCCACATAGGTCAGATCCTCTTGAACATCTAACTGCTGTAGATCCACTTGATCTGTCGGGACGCGAAGGCACTTCTTGAGTTGGGATACGTGAAACACGTCATGTACTCAAGCCAATGAGGGTGGTAGTTCCAACTGATAAGCAACTTCGCATTGGCGTCGAACAATGGGAAATGGTCCAACATATCGAGGGGCCAACTTTCCTCTCATGTTAAACCGTTGAGTGCCACGGAGGGGAGTAACTCGAAGGTAGACATGATCTCTCTCTTCAAAGGCTAGATCTCCGCGTCGATTGTCCGCGTAGCTCTTTTGTCGTGATTGGGCTGTCTTGAGTCGGTCTCTGATGATCCGTACTTTCTCTTCGGCTTCTCGGAGGATGTCCGTTCCGAGCACTTGAGATTCACCGGTTTGGTCCCAAAGTAGGGGCGTCCTACACTTACGTCCATATAAGGCTTCAAAAGGAGACATCTGAAGACTGGCTTGATAGCTGTTGTTGTACGAAAACTCAGCGTACGGTAAACTCTTGTCCCAAGTTTCTCCAAAATCCAAGACACATGTCCGTAGCATATCTTCCAATATCTGGTTCACCCTTTCAGTTTGTCCATCCGTCTGAGGGTGGTAGGCAGTGCTAAAGTTCAATCTTGTTCCCATCTCTTCTTGAAGGTTTTTCCAGAAACGAGAGGTGAACTGACTTCCTCTATCGGACACTATCTTCTTGGGCACTCCATGAAGACACACGATGCGGGCCATGTATAGTTCTGCAAGCTTAGGGCCACTAAAAGTCGTCTTGTTGGCTATGAAATGTGCTACTTTTGTGAGTCGGTCAATAATTACCCAAATAGAATCATATCCAAGTTGGGTCTTTGGGAGTCCGGTGATGAAATCCATACCGATCTCTTCCCATTTCCATTTGGGCACTTTCAATGGCTGTAACAGCCTTGCAGGTCTCTGGTGTTCAGCTTTTACTCTTCTGCAGGTGTCACACTCGGTGACAAACTGTGCAATCTCCCTCTTCATGCTAACCCACCAATAATGTTCCTTTAGGTCCTAGTACATCTTGGTACTGCCAGGATGAATGGAGTACAAAGTCTCATGGGCTTCTCTCAGGATAAGGGTCTTTATCTCCGGCTTATCCGGTACACATATCCGGGTTCCAAACCATATGGTGCCATTCTCGTCCTCCGAAAATCCTGGGGCTTTTCCTTGCCTCATGTTCTTCTTAATGGCAACGATATCCAGGTCTTCTAATTGAGCTTCTCGGATTTGTTCGAACAAGACAGGTTGAGTCTCCAAGGCGGCTAGGTATGCTCCAGTGGTCAACTCGATATTCAACTTTTCCATCTCTTTACATAACAAGGGTGCGTGATCCGAAATCATTATGGATGTGCAATATCCCTTGTGACTTAATGCATCGGCTACCACATTTGCTTTTCCGGGGTGGTAGTGGATACCTAAGTCATAGTCCTTTATTAGTTCCAACCATCGTCTTTGCCTCAGATTAAGGTCTGGTTGTGTGAAGATGTACTTCAAACTCTTGTGATCCGTAAAGATCTCACAACGATTTCCAACCAAATAATGCCTCCAAATCTTAAGGGCATGCACTACCGCGGCCAATTCCAAATCGTGGGTTGGGTAGTTCAACTCATGAGGTCTCAACTGACGAGAGGCATAAGAGATAACCTTTCCATCTTGCATAAGAACACATCCCAATCCTTGGCGAGATGCGTCACAATAGACATGGAAGTCTTTCCGGATATCGGGTAGGGTCAGTATGGGTGCTAACACCAGACGGGTCTTGAGGGTGCGGAAACTTTCCTCGCATTCAGGAGTCCATTCAAACTTCTCTCCTTTCTGCAATAACTTAGTCATTGGCTTGGCTATCTTAGAAAAATTCTCAATGAATCTCCGATAATATCCGGCCAAACCCAGAAAACTTCGTATCTCAGATACGTTCGTGGGTGGCAACCAATCTGTAACAGCTTCCACGGTGGCAGGATCTACTGCAATGCCTTGTGCAGAGATAATGTGTCCAAGGAACTTCACTTCCGCCGTCCAAAACTTGCACTTGTTGTACTTGGCGTATAATTGGTGTTCCCTTAACTTCCCTAAGGTTAACCGGAGGTGAGTCTCGTGCTCTTTCTGGTCCTTGGAATAAATAAGAAGGTCGTCTATAAAGACCACGATGAATTTGTCCAAATACTCCATGAATATCGTATTCATCATGTTCATGAAGAATGCAGGGGCGTTGGTCAATCCAAAGGACATAACCGTACACTCATATAATCCATAACGGGTGGTAAAGGCCATCTTGGGTATATCCTCCTCTCGAATCCTTAACTGATGATAACCAGACCGTAGGTCGATCTTTGAGAAGACCGTAGCTCCCTTCAGCTGGTCGAAGAGATCATCGATCCGAGGCAATGGATACTTATTCTTGATGGTCACTTCATTCAAGGCGCGGTAATCCACACACATCCGCTTAGCCTTGTCTTATTTCTTCTCGACAAAGATGACGGGGGCACCCCATGGTGATGTACTTGGTCTGATGTAGCCTTTCTTCTCGAGATCCTCCAACTGCTGCTTCATCTCGGCTAGCTCATTAGCGGCCATCTGGTATGGTCGCTTGTAAATAGGGGTAGTCCCGGGCACCAAATCAATTCTGAACTCGATGTCCCTCTTGGGTGGCATCCCTGGTAAATCCTCTGAGAATACGTCCGGGTATTCACTGACTATTGGTATCTCTTCCAAGGTAATCTGATGCAATCTTGGTCTTCTGATCTTCAGGCTTGGCATCTGAAATGTGACGGCAGTCCCATCTTCACTGGTCACAGTCACTTTTCTCTGGGCACATTCTATTACTCCTTGGTGTTTATTGAGCCAATCCATTCCTAGAATGAGATCCAAGCCTTGGCATTCAAAAAGGATGGGATCAACCCAAAATATTGTGCCGTGGATATCTATCCATACCTTTGGGCTATAGGTTAGGGCTAGGGTTTGTTTTCCCGGGGTGACTATTTGCACGGCTCTTGGTAGTTCTTCTATGTTTAGATTGTTCTTTTCCACAAAATCAGTTGATATGAAGGAGTGTGTAGCTCCAGTGTCAAATAAAACCACTGCAAGTGTTGAATGTACCATGAACTTACCCATCACGATCTCGGGTGCGGCCTGGGCTTCTTCAGTGGTGACGTGATTGACTCGGGCGCGAATGGCGGGGTTCGCTGCAACTCCTTGGACGCGCTTGGGGTGGGGACACGAATTGGAGTAATGCCCCTCCTGGCGGCAGTTGAAGCACACCACGGGCTTGCCGTGCTTGTCGCGCAGGATCTCCGCCTTCTTTGCCGGGGCGGGTGGTGCAGCTGGTGCGGCGGGAGTGGGGCGATGTTGTCCGGCTCTGGCGTTGGTGGCGGGTGGCGCTGGGTGATATACTGGTCGAGGGTGGTATTGTGGCGCCGGTGGAGGAGGGGTGAATCGGGGCCTCTGAGCCATGCCTTGATTCTGCCTGAAGGCAATCATCTTTTTCTTCTTCAGGTCGACCTTGTTCTGCTGGGTCTCCTGAATGATAGCTTTGTTCACCAGCTTTTTGAAACTGGTATAATCTCCAGAGATAAGCTGTAGGGACAGCTCATTCTTTAGTCCCCGGAGGAACTTGGCCTGCCTGGCCGCATCGGTACGGACCTCTTCAGGCGCGTACCGGGCCAGTCGGTTTAACTCGTGCAGGTATTCAGTTACGGACCTGCTCCCCTGCTGCAGGTCCCTGAACTTTTGCTGCTTCTGAGCTATGATGCCGTCGGGGATGTGAGCGGCACAGAAGGCAGCCGAGAACTCCGCCCAAGTATGGACGTGTCCCTCGGGCAAAGTCTCGCGCAGATTGTCCCACCACTCTGCGGCGGGACCATGGAGCTGGTGGGTGGCGAAGGCCACCTTCTCCTGCTCAGTGCAGGTCAGAAGATCGAGCTTCTTCTCGATGGTCCTCAACCAATCCCCAGCCTCAATGGGGTTGGTGGTTCTCGAGAAGGTCGGTGGGCGGACTCGGAGGAACTCCGAGAGTTGGGAGGCGGGAGCGGGAGCTGGAGTGGCGGGTCGTGGCAGCTCGGGCTGTTGATGGAGACGGAAGAAGTGAGCCTGCTGCTCTTGCATCTGCTGCTGTTGTTGCATCTGGTTCAGAAGAGCTGAGACCAGCTGGTTCTGAGTGGCCATCATCTCGGCCAGAGTGGGGTGGTTGGCAACCGGGGCTTGCCTCTGCCCAGTTGCTCCCCACTGAGGCAGGTTCCCGTTATCTCCTCCGTTCTGAGGAGCGTCGGAGCCCTGAGTGTTGGTCATCCTGAAGTTTCCAAAGTAGACAACATTTTCTTAGCGGATATTATTATTAAGTTTTATTCCAAAAATGTTGTTCTTGCGGTTACATTTTATTTATTTCTTCATTCATGCCTTATTTTTGACATGAATGGCAATACAATCAAGTAAAAAGAAAAGCAATCAACCGTAAAACTACGTCTACGGTAGCTCGGGGGACGGCTCGATCACGGGCTCGTGAGAGACGGTCGGGGTCGAGGAACTGGATGGTCCGGCGGGTGGAGCACTGCGTGAAATCCTCTTGGGTCTCACGGTGGGGATCCGAAGGGATTTCCGCTTGCGAGACGGAAGAGGTGCGATCTCCTCAATGTCCTTCTTCAACTCCTCGATCTGGTGGCGGAGCTGCGGGTTGGTGGCGACGCGCTGCCGTAGGAGCTCATTCTGGCGCCGTAACTCTTCTGCCTCGGCGGCCAAACGGTGTCCCTGCTGGAGGCGACGACGAAGATCTCCGTTCTCGCAGTTCAGATCCTCGGAAGAGTGTCGGTAAAAACTGATTGTGTCGCGCTGTCCATTGGCGTCATGTAGTGCCTCGTAATGGAGATCGTCCATTGCCTCCAACAAGCGCATGGTATGACCAATCGCAGAATGACGCTGGGAGAGCGTGCTGACGTAGACGCTGTGGGGACTTCCTGGAGTGCAAAGAGGTACGAAGCGGTAATCCGTGTCGTAGAGCTCACTATCGTAGATCATCCGGAGCTCAGTGAGGGCCTGGAGGGCGGTGCGCTGACTGGCAACCAAGAAGGTAGGTCCTCCTCCGCGATAGGTGTGAGCTGTCTGAGGGGAGGGCTAGACGACGACGGTGACCTCACAGAAGCTTTCTTCCTCATCGGGGAAGACTCCATGGTACATCGGCTTGTGCTCAAATCCGAGGAAACCGACGAGCATGCGCAGCTCGCGAATGAAACCAGCCTCGTCGCGAAGGTTCCCGTTCATGGTACGGACTGTTCATGGTACGGACTGGCATCTACAAAAGAGAGAAAGTTTTTGTGAAAATCTCGGAAGATGAGAGGATAAGTAATTTTTGTAAGAAAATATAGTTAATATAAGTCCTAAGGTCAGGTCTGTTTGGCTTCCTACAGTCAAGTCGGTTCTGATACCATCTTGTCGCGCCCCGATTTAATAAATCAGGACTTTATTGAAATTCCATAGAAAATCAATAAAACAAGACGTTCATCATGCGACCTCGTACAAAACGGGCAATCATTCACGGTTCGTAGACCGCATTAATACAAAAGTGAATAAAGATGAAGAGAAACTAGTAAAATAAGGGTCCTAGATGAACGCCTCCTTCCAGTCTCGCCTTGACTGGGTCGCTACTCCAGACCTTCATCCTCCTCGTAGTAGATGGGCTCTGATGGTGTAAGTCAACGGGGTGAGTACAGATGTACTCAGCAAGCCACCGAATGCAGATATAATGCAAGGTTATAACAAGGGAGATAGTGGCTAGTTTTGCGGAAGAAGCATAATTGTAAAGCATTAAATGTGATCAATGTATTAGTACTGAAAAGTAAACATGTGTATGCATCATCATCTTCTAACTCGAGGAGTACGTTTTACCTCCTCGCACAACAGTCCTTACATGCCATGAATACATCAATCATTCAAACAATTGTAAACTAACTGCGAGTAGTCACACAACCCACCCTTGACCGTGGGCTCGGCTTTTCGAAAAGATTAAATTACTCTGATCAGAGATGTACCACTGTACCCACAAGGCACGCACTCATCACTTACACCGAAGTGTAACGAGATGACCCATTTCATCGGAACTCATGCCAAAACCTTCCGTATGGTCTTCCCCGACTCAACAGCACCCTCTTATGGGTTTCGTATCGTGTCTCGCCATGTCGAGTTTCCACCATACCCCCCCTTGAGCCATCGTCGGTACAAGGCGCCCTGAGGGCTAGCCCCTTGACCCCTCCACTATGGTGCCGAGAGCCGGAGCGTTCCACACTTCCAGTTAGGACTTACCCATTAGACTTGTGGTTGGTACAGAAGTGCTTTGCAACAGATCCCGCAGACCGGTCCTTATAGTGCCCCGGGTGCGACAAACCAATACCCGAGCTTGCACCCGGAACCCACCATACTTATAACTTAGCCAACTCCAACAGAGTCCAGATACGAGAATAACGGGGAAATTCATATACAGAAACCAGCTATCTACGACTCATTCTTTTTATCCTATAGCAGTTGTGCCGGTACATTGGGCACTAGCTAATAATTTTATAGTAGAGTGACAAGGAGTTAGGGCTCAATAAGCATGGCTTGGGTTTGCACACAAGGACGGGGATCTAATAAATATAATTGTAAGGCTTTGATATTTGACTAATGCAATATTTACCTATGGGTTATAGCGATAATTTATTAAAACATGGGCTCAATGATGATCAACTGTTTCAACAGAGGTGGTCGATGACTTGCCTTGATCAGCAAAAGGGGATGGAGGAACCTCGGGGTAGAACTCCGGCTCCTCGACGAACTCGTAGTCTTCTTGATACGAAAAAATAAACAACACATTCAATAAACATATAAAATCCACCAAATAATAAACATACATATTTGTGGCTTTATTATGTGGAATAAAGTTTCATTATTCTGATGTTTGGTGAATAAACAGTAAACTTATATTTCTCAAGGCTTTTCTAATTTATTTTTCTGAATTAATAATTTATCCCTAAGGGGTTTTTATTTAAATATTTATTAAAAATATTTTGGATAACAGTAACATACTGTTTTTATGGCATTAATGTGTAGAGAATGTTATGCTGAATTTAACAAAATTTGAATGGTGAAATTTGGAGTTAAAATGAGCAAGTTATGAATTTTCAAAGTTTAAATCAATTTCTGGAATTTTATTTAAACTGAAAATGGGCTCTGGTCCACGGTGAGCCAGGCCCACGGTGGACAGGTGCACTGTGCGCGTGAACCGGGTCAACCAGGACCGTCGGATCTAGATTCGGCGATCGGGCGCGAGGCGGGAAGGTTTTAATGAAATCGGACGGCCACGATTAAATCATACCGAAACGGTACGCGTGGACGCTCGAGATCACTTCGGGGGTTTAAGTGGCGATCGACGGCCGAGAGGCCTCGATACCCCTTTGACCAGATCCGAGGGCCCAGATTAATTTAATCCTAGCCCTCCGATCGCGATCGGACGACCGTGAGTGCGTCCGGCATGGCACGTGCGTAAGTGGCTCGTACCCTTCGTCTCCAGCGACGGCGGGGGCTCGGGCGCGGTGGAGGCGACGGCGGCGAGTGCCTAGGTGCCTAGCTAAAGCCAAAAATGGAACGCGGAGGGGAAGGGGGTCATGACAGTACCTCAGATAGCGACGGAAGGCGACGGATGGTGGCCGGCAGCGAGTGTAGACGGCGGAGGGGGTTCGGGAGCTCGATGGCGACGATGATCTGGCGGGTTCCACGGCCAATGGATGCGTGGCCGAGGACGAGCGGGCGACGACGGACCCGACGGTGACGATGGCTAGGGCGATGGGGGTCCGAGGCGATGGCGAGGGCTCGCCGGTGGCGAAACGGAGCCGAAGACCGAAAGGAGGGCAAAGGCGCTCTGGTTTCGCTCGAGGATGGCTCTGTTGGCGTGGGGTGAGTGAGGAGGCCAGAGGGGGTTCTTATAGGGGGTCGCCGGCGTCCATATGGCAAGGAACCGAAGGGTTCCCGAGAGCTCCGGCGAGGTCTTTCCAAGCTTCGGGTAGCTTTCCTTTCACGCGAAACCGTGTCGGCTAAGGAAGGAAAGGGGGCGGCGGCGTTCGGGGAAAGTGATCCGGGGTCGGATCGGGCGGATCGAGGCGGCCGGCGGCGGGAACAGAAGGTGATCGTCGGGAAGAAGGAAGGGGGTGATCCCCTTCCATGGAGAAGATGAATCTGACAGGTGGGCTCCACCTGTCAGAGGGCGAGCGGGAAAATGAGCGCCGACAGGCGGAGCCGAGCGGTCAGTGGCGAAGGCGGGCGCAGGTGGTTGTCATGCGGGGCCAGGCGGGACGCGGCGGAAGAGAGGGAAGCGGGGGAGCACGCCGACAGGCTGGTCCCACATGTTAGTGGCTCATGGCTTGGATTGGGCCGGGCTCGGGTGCTTTGAGGGTTGAGGCCCGTTAGGTATTTTTAATTCTTTTCTGATTTAAAATAAATCCAGTAATTCATATATTTTATTAAGGGTTGAATCACTGTTGATAAAATTTTGTAAAAATTCCTGAAATTATGTTTTGGCCTCTAGTTTATCTCATAAAATTTTCAAGTCCATATTTTGAATATTTCTCTCTGTTTGGCTTTATTAGGGCTCTTTTAGGATTTCTTTTAATAATAAAACCCAGAAATGATTTAAATAATACTTTTCTTTTATTTTATTTGTTTTTATTTCTTGGGGTGTTACAAGTTCCTCGGCCATGTCATATCTGCCGGAGGAATAGCTGTGGACCCGACCACCGTAGAAGTAGTAACCAACTGGTTACAGCCCACGAGCGTAACCGAGATCTGGAGTTTTCTCGGATTGGCCGGATACTACCGTCGGTTCATTGAGAATTTTTCGAAGATCGCCAAGCCTATGACCAGATTTTTGCAAAAGGAGGTAAAAATTGAATGGACCCCAGACTGTGAAGAAAGCTTCCAAACTGAGAAACCAAGGGTTGGTTTCAGTGTTTGTGATGAGTGATTGATAGGCTTTTTACCTCTGTTCGAAGGGGTACCTCCGAAGGGGGTTCAGAGGTTGGACCTCCGGAGGTTGTTCGGAGGTGGTCTTACCGAAGGGTGTTCGGTGGCTGTTTGCTGCAGCTGTGCAGCGGAGTGTGCTTGTCGGAGGGGTCCGACAGTACACGATGACTGGGTGTGTACCAAAGGCTTCGGTACTTTGGGCGGTACACCGGAGTGTGTACCGGAGGTTGCTAACCCGGAGAGGTCTCCGGAGTACTGGATACACTTGGCTGCTTGTCTGTGGTGTGCAGGGACTTCGGAGGCGACAAACAAGGTTCGCAGCAGGTGAACCTGGGTCAAGCGGGAGGCTTGATGCTAGGGGAGCGGGGAGCTCCGTCACGGTGACTGCGAAGGGGGTCCGGGTCGGTCCTCGGGTCGAGGCGTGCCAAGTGAAGGCAGAGAGTGCGGAGCGTGGCTCCAGCTAAAGGTGCTCCGAGATAAAGTCCTCGGAGGTGAGGCACTTCGAAGGTACTCCGAATGGAGTGACTTCGGAGTTGGATGGAACAAGTCCTCTGCGGAGGCAAGGAATTCGAAGTGTGCTCCGGAGGGAGACATTCGAAGGTACCCAACGAAGGTCTCAGAAGTCAAGGCGCATCGAAGGCATGGTCCGGGTGAGGCTCGTCGAGGAGTGTGCTTGGGGAGAGGCACTGTGACGAAGGGCTCATGGAATGCTTCATGCGGAGGCCTTGGACGAAGGAGGGACTTCGAAGGGTGGTACTCCGAAGGTGGGGCTTCGGAGGGTGGAAGGCTTCGGAGCAAGGCTAGCTCCGGAGGAAGGTTGACTTGAGGTGCTTTGGCCTGCATGGCTTTGGTACACAGACTGATGGAGTTCGAGCTGGGAGTAGCTGCGAAGCCGTGGTGGTCCACTCCGGAGGTGTTGGTGCGAAGGCCCAAGGGCTTTGACGGGTTCGGCTCAAAACCGTCATTGTATCGAAGGCCATCTTCGGCGAAGCGAAGGCCATCAGGCTCAAGGCTTCTCGCCGAAGCTACCGCACCCTCGCATGCGAAGGGAGGCTGCAGAAGGTCAAAGACTGCAAAGGCTGACACTGTCTGCTCTGCAAAAAGCTGACGCTGTCCCCTTTGCAAAGCTGACAGAGAAGCCTCCAAAATAAAGGTGGACTACCTTTTGTACCCCTTAGTTCTGTAGAGACAAATCCTTTGTAAACCCTAGGGGTAAAGTAGTCATTTCCTTTGGGTGAACTGTGGGCTATAAATATGGGGGCTCGGTAGGTAACATTCAAGCACAACACCAGTTGCTGCTGCCAAGTACTTGGTCAAAGTCCTCAGAGGGCTGTCCACTCTTGCGAAGGGTGAAGTGCGAAGCCTGCTCGAAGCACCCTGTGTGCGGAGCCTGCACTGACTTAGCAGAGTAGTTTTTCGAGGGTAGTGAGTGGAGCGTAGTCTTCTTGGCTTCGAACTTTTGCTCCTGCGAAGCCTGTGTTCGGAGCTGTCGAAGTACCTCCAAACCAGACCTTCGAAGGTTGTGTTCGAAGCCTGTTCCGCAGAAGACTGAACCAAACCGTAGGCTGTTTTTAGCCCGTAATTTTAAAAGCTCCCATTCACCCCCCTCTGGTCGCCGTTTCTGGTCCAACAATTGGTATCAGAGCAGGTTAAGATCACCAGTTGACCTTAACCGGTTTTGTGATCTGTTGGCGACATGGATAGAGGCAGTAAAATTCCTCTGTTCGATGGGACAGATTTTGCATACTGGAAGGTGCGCATGGAGGCTTACTTGTTAAGCCAAGGAAATGCAATTTGGGAGATTGTGGACTCACAATACTCCATCCCTGAGACTCGCACCTCTCAGACTGAGAAGGATCAGTATAATGCCAACTCCAAGGCAAGAAATATACTGTTCATCGGTTTGAGTAGAAGTGAGTTCGATAGGGTGCAGCACCTGAGGACTGCTAGGGAGATTTGGACAACACTCACTGTTTTTCATGAGGGCTCTACTCAGATTAAGGCCAGGCGCCAAAGCACCTACAACCACAGTATCAGCTGTTTGTGCAGGCACCTGGTGAATCTATAGATGCCATGTTTTCTCGCTTTGACGCAATAGTGAGTAACTTGCGCTCCAACGGGACGCTTGCTTACAGTGATCATGATAGGGCTATCAAGCTTCTCTATGCTCTTGATCGTAGCATATGGGAAGTAAAGATATCCAGCATTGAGGAGTCCGCAGACTATGACACTTTGACCTGTGATAAACTCTTTAGCAAGCTGAAGTCCACAGAGATTGCCAAGGCATCTCTTGCAGTGCACAGAAGCTCTTTGCCACAGCCGTTGGCATTGGTTTCTAGCACTAGCCGTGGCACCACTGCAGAACCAAGCACATCTGGTACTTGTGTTTTTGCAGATGGTTTTGCTTTGTCCTCCCTGGTCTCCGTCACAAAGGAGCAGGTGGACACTCTAGATGATGATGAGCTTGCTCTCATTGCCCGGAGGTTCACCCGCTTTCATCATGAGAGACGGGATCAGAGGAGAAGTGGTTTTAGTGGTTGCTATGAATGTGGTGACACTTCTCACATCAAGGCTAATTGCCCTAAGCTCAAGAAGAGAGATGAGAGTGAGCGCCCCAAATACCACAAAAAGGAGAGGAAGCCTTTTGTGAAGGGCAAGCGCGGCAAGGTGGCTAAGAGAGTAGCCAAGGCCGCTTCCAGAGCCTTTGTTGCTGCTCTCAGCGACATCGACACTTCCTCAACTGAGGAGTCGAGCTCTGAGGAGGAGGAGTCCCCAAGGAAGGAGGACAAGAAGGACAAGAAGGGACGAGACTTCACCGGCCTTTGCTTCATGGCCGACAGCGATCACAGCGGCGATGAGCTTGACTCATTTGAGGTAAACCTATCATCTGACCAGCTATTGATTAAATTAGATGAGCTGAATGAAGTAGTTCTTGGCCAGGATAGATTACTTGTGCAAGCAGCTAGAGAAAGAAAAGACCTTAGACTTAGGTTAGAAACTATTTCTACTGAATATGCCATGCTTAAGTCTAAATTTGATGATGCTGAATGTGAGTCCTATTCTGTCGTCATGAGTGAGCTTGCTCAGTTGCGTTCTGTTCATGCTCAAACTCTTTCTGAGCTTGAGACTGCACAGAAGCAGCTTTTGGAGGTGGATTCTAGACCTCATGATATTATTGATAGCATGAACTGCTCTTTATTACGCGATAGCATTAATTTACGTGATAAGCATGTTCATGATTTAGAGGCTAGATTGGAGAGGGCCGGTAGTTCTAAGGATGTGCAGCCTGTGTGTGACACTTGCATCACCCTTAAGGACCAGCTAGGCACTGCTAGAGAGCGAGCTGAGAACCTCATGTCCGAAAATGAATACCTTCTTTCTGTGGTTAATAAATGCACTGAGGGAAAGGGTAGGATGGATTTGCTCTTGGCCAAGACCAAGTTGTGTGCTGACAGAGCAGGGGTAGCTCTAGGTTTGGGTTTTGAGAGGATACCTTCAGACAGTAAGACCAAAACTGTTTTCACCTCTCCCACTACCCTAGAGAAAGAGAGAGCTCTGTTAGACACCCCATCAGCCAAAAAACCTACCCATCCACCAAAGAAAACCACACCTCCTGCCAAGAAAAATCCTCCCAAGAGAACCACATAGAGAAAACCCAAGGAGCCTGTGAGAGTTGCTCCTGTGACCCATGAGAGTGCCCCCAGGAGAGTGTTTCATTGTTCCTATTGTCAGCGGGCGGGTCATTTGGTTGGGTTATGTTTTCGTCGCATCAAGGATGAGCGACGCTCTCAGGCGATGAGTTACCAGGACATGCATTACCCATCTTTAGGTATGCATGAGTCTGAGTTGTACTATCGTCCTGCTTTTGAGGCTCCTCGTGCTTCTCGGAGAGGTTTTGCTCCTCGAGGTGTTCACCATGTTCCATATGGTGGTAGACCTCGGGCGAGTAGCTTTGTACCTCGTCAGAGTAGGAGACCTCGACATGTTGTTCGATCACAGCATGTAGGTAGACCTCGCACTTTGCATCATTCTGATTATTATGTGCGTAGACCGTCTACTTTTACTGCGCCTACTACTCGTGTCACTCAGTGCTGGATGCCTCGTCATTTTTTCACTCACCCCAGCACTGAGCGATCGAGATATTCTTATTGTGTGTAGGCGACAGATCGAGGCTTGGAGGGCACGTGGATCATGGATTCCGGTTGTTCGCGCCACATGACCGGAGATACAACATGGTTCTCCAGCCTCACCACAACCAAGCAAAGGGAACATATCACCTTCGGAAACAATCGAAGGAGTAGAGTGAAAGGTAAAGGTGTGGTAAGAATTAACTCGAACTTCACTCTCAAAGATGTTGCTTTGGTTGAAAACCTGGGATACAATTTGCTGTCTGTATCTCAGTTGCTTGATGAGGGCTTCGAAGTGCGATTTCATCGCGATACTTCGCAAGTGCTCAATTCTGATGGCATTGTGGTGTGTAAGATCTTTAGGGTTGGGAGAGTTTTTGGAGCTGATTTTTCAGAGTCGTCTGGTTCTTCTCATTGTCTTGTTGCACATTCGACTTCTGAGCTTTGGAAGTGGCATAGGAGACTAGGGCATATGAGCTTTGAGTTGCTCGCTCGTCTGAGCGCCCTAGGCCTGATCCGAGGATTGCCCAAGCTCAAGTTTGAGAAGAATTTAGTTTGCGCTCCTTGTCGACATGGTAAGATGATTGCCGCTTCGCATTCGCCAGTCACCAAAGTGATGACTGAACAACCCGAAGAACTTCTCCATATGGACACTGTAGGTCCTTCTCGGGTTAGTTCTTTAGGCGGGAAGTGGTATGTTCTAGTAATTGTCGACGATTTCTCTCGCTACTCTTGGGTCTTCTTTCTTGCCAGCAAGGATGAAGTGTTTTCACACTTTCGGAGCTTGGCTTTGAGACTTTTCACTGAACTCCCAGGTGCATTGAAATTCATTCGAAGTGATAATGGCACTGAGTTCAAAAATAGTCTCTTTGTTGACTTTTGCATGGAGCATGGCATAGAACATCAATTCTCTGCTCCGCGGGTTCCTCAACAGAACGGTGTTGTTGAGAGGAAGAATCGCACTTTGGTTGAGATGGCTAGGACAATGCTTGATGAGCATAGGACTCCTAGAAAATTCTGGGCTGAGGCCATGAACACTGCATGTTACATCTCAAACCGAATCTTCTTGCGCTCAATTTTAAATTTGACATCTTATGAGCTACGTTTTGGGAGACAGCCCAAGGTTACTCATCTTCGAGTTTTTGGTTGTCACTGCTTTATCCTAAAACGTGGTAATTTGGATAAATTTGAGTCGCGCTCTTCTGACGGGATCTTTTTGGGTTACACTACTCATGGTCATTCTTATCGTGTTTATAACTTGGAAACTAACACTGTCATCGAGTCATGCGATGTGACTTTTGATGAATCAACCCCCTCTGTTAGTTCTGATTTTGAACAGGCAAATGAACACGACATGGAACAGACCATCTTCGAAGAAGAAGATCCCGGAGAATTCGAGGATGAACCCCTACTACCCTCGACATCGACCCCCGAAGTTGACCCCGCTTCAACTACTTCGGCACGAGGTCCCGAAGCGACTACCTCAACATCGGTCATCTTGGACCACTCCAACGCACAAATTGAGGGGGGAGACTGCATCCCGCCGCGAGGCTCCACATCATGTTCAAAGGATGCACCCTCCCGAGCAGATCATTGGTGAGCTGGATCAAAGGGTAACACGTTCTCACGCTCATTTCACTAATGCTGCTTTTGTTGCTTCGTTCGAGCCCTTAGATGCTAGTCATGCACTTTCTGATTCTAGTTGGATCAATGCCATGCATGAAGAGCTTGAAAATTTTGAGAGAAACCAAGTCTGGACTTTAGTTGATCCTCCACCAAATGTTCATTTCATTGGAACAAAATGGATTTTCAAAAACAAACAAGGGGAGGATGGGACTATAGTTAGAAACAAGGCTAGACTTGTAGCTCAGGGTTTTTCTCAACTAGAAGGGATTGATTTTACTGAAACTTTTGCACCTGTTGCTCGCCTTGAGGCCATTAGGATTTTGCTTGCCTTTGCGACATCCCGGGGATTCAAACTCTATCAAATGGATGTCAAAAGTGCTTTTCTTAATGGCTTCATAGGTGAAGATGTTTATGTAAAACAACCCCCTAGTTTTGAAAACCCCAAGTACCCACATAAAGTCCTTAAACTTCATAAGGCTCTTTATGGAATCAAGCAGGCCCCTCGGGCGTGGTATGATAGACTTAAGTCTTTTCTGCTTGAGCGATGGTATTTGATGGGCTCTATTGATAAAACTTTGTTTACTCTCAAGCATGGCAAAGATTTCCTCCTAGTTCAAATTTATGTGGATGATATCATCTTTGGTGGCTCTTCTCATGCTTTGGTTGCCGAGTTTGCAGATACCATGAGTAGGGAATTTGAAATGTCAATGATGGGTGAACTCACCTTTTTCCTTGGTTTGCAAATCAAGCAAAGCAAACAAGGTACTTTTGTCTACCAGACAAAGTACACCAAGGACCTGCTCAAGAAGTTCGACATGTCCGATGCGATGCCCCTCGCCACTCCAATGGCTACATCTGTAGCATTGGACCCTGACGAAGATGGAGAAGCCGTAGATCAGAAGGAGTTCCGAAGTATGATCGGCTCCCTCCTCTACCTGACTGCCACGAGGCCGGACATACACTTTGCAGTGTGTCTGTGTGCTCGTTTTCAGGCTTCACCACGAGCTTCGCACCGCCAAGCGGTAAAGCGCATCTTAAGGTATCTCAAACACACCCTTGAATTTGGCATATGGTATTCAGCATCTTCATCTTTATGTCTTCGAGGTTATTCCGATGCGAATTTTGCTGGGTGTAGAATTGATAGGAAGAGTACCTCTGGTACTTGTCATTTTCTGGGTACTTCATTGGTTTGCTGGTCTTCCCGCAAACAGTCTAGTGTTGCACAATCGACGGCTGAGGCCGAATATGTTGCTGCAGCTAGCTGTTGCTCTCAGATTTTGTGGATGGTTTCCACTTTGCGGGATTTCGGGTTAGAATATAAGAGTGTTCCACTTTTCTGTGATAACACTAGTGCTATTTGTATTGCAAACAACCCGGTTCGACACTCCAGAACCAAACACATTGATGTGCGCTATCATTTTCTCAGAGATCACAATGAGAAGGGTGATATTGAACTTCAATATGTTGATACCCAACACCAGCTTGCCGACATTTTTACAAAACCCCTCGATGCTTCTTGTTTTGCTTACTTGCGTGGGGAACTTGGTATTTGTCACCCTTACGGCATTTTGTGAAGGGGAGCAGTTTTAGATGGATGCGCATTTGCTACTTGTGGGCTGAAATTGCATTTACATATTTTGCACTTATATGCCTGCTTATAACCTATGACATCATAACAGCTCAGCTCTCTTTAATCAATCTGAAACATTCTTGTGCATGATGCTTTATTTTCAAAATCAAATCATGCTCACTGCTTAGTCTTGAATCTAGCATGTTTAGGCAGGACTGCTTTCGCTATCTTTTATCTGCTTGACAGCAAGACACATTTCTTTGGATGCTAAAAATTGCAACTTGAAAACATTTTCATGGATATTCATAAAGTACCAATCAATTGGTTCACTTGGTTAAAAATCAAAAATTCCATGATTTGCCTGCTTTAAGTTAAAAGATCCAGGTGGGTTTGTTTGTCGCACTACTCTATTCTAGACTGCTTACCATTGCACATTGGTCTGAACTGGAATAGTGTAGTGTATGCCAAAATCATTGCCTTAAGCTTCTTATGGTTTTCATGCCTAGGCTTGGCCTGATTGGAAAGTATAAGGTGGACAAACAAATAACCCCTGGCACTAAAAAAACAAAACAACAAAATTCATTGATTATCAAGATTGCTTTTTATGCTCCATTTGAACTGGACTTGTCTGTCTAGAGTAGAAATTGATTAGCTTTGCGCAGTCCTTGCTCTTACTTGTCTAGTTTCCTTGACTAAGTGGTGATGCTTTTTATTTCAAAAATGATCAAATCACTTGCTTCATCATGTTTTTTAGAGCATGTTAATTTGAGCTGAGCCCATGATCATTGGTGTTATTGTTGGCATATTTTTGCTTCATATGTCTTTGCAATTCTGCTCATTTCGAAGCTTTGCATCTTTTACATGCTCCTTGATGCTTGCATTGCCAAAGGGGGAGAAATTCCGAAGAGACTTGCTACGTTCTCTGCCGCAAGGGGTATAATTTCCAAAGGGGGAGAACATTTGACATAAAGGGGGAGAATGTTCTTTATTGTCAAAGGGAAACTTAACTCAAGGGGAGTTTTTATTGCCGAAGGGGCTTTTTACTCTTTTGAGAAAAGGGGAGAGGAAAATTCTTTTATCAAGTGACATGATTTGGCTCTTTTCTGAGTTTTTATGGTCACTTGTGTGCTGAAAGTTTTTAAATTTTCTTGGACTTTAAAGTTGGTTGTCAATGCACTCATCAAGGGGGAGATTGAGAAACCAAGGGTTGGTTTCAGTGTTTGTGATGAGTGATTGACAGGCTTTTTACCTCTGTTCGAAGGGGTACCTCCGAAGGGGGTTCGGAGGTTGGACCTCCGGAGGTTGTTCGGAGGTGGTCTTACCGAAGGGTGTTCGGTGGCTGTTTGCTGCAGCTGTGCAGCGGAGTGTGCTTGTCGAAGGGGTCCGACAATACACGATGACTGGGTGTGTACCGAAGGCTTCGGTACTTTGGGCGGTACACCGGAGTGTGTACCGGAGGTTGCTAACCCAGAGAGGTCTCCGGAGTACTGGATACACTTGGCTGCTTGTCTGTGGTGTGCAGGGACTTCGGAGGCGACAGACAAGGTTCGCAGCAGGTGAACCTGGGTCAAGCGGGAGGCTTGGTGCCAGGGGAGCGGGGAGCTCCGTCACGGTGACTGCGAAGGGGGTCCGGGTCGGTCCTCGGGTCGAGGCGTGCCAGGTGAAGGCAGAGAGTGCGGAGCGTGGCTCCAGCTGAAGGTGCTCCGAGATAAAGTCCTCGGAGGTGAGGCACTTCGAAGGTACTCCGAATGGAGTGACTTCGGAGTTGGATGGAACAAGTCCTCTGCGGAGGCAAGGAATTCGAAGTGTGCTCCGGAGGGAGACATTCGAAGGTACCCGACGAAGGTCTCAGAAGTCGAGGTGCATCGAAGGCATGGTCCGGGTGAGGCTCGTCGAGGAGTGTGCTCGGGGAGAGGCACTGCGACGAAGGGCTCATGGAATGCTTCATGCGGAGGCCTTGGACGAAGGAGGGACTTCGAAGGGTGGTACTCCGAAGGTGGGGCTTCGGAGGGTGGAAGGCTTCGGAGCAAGGCTAGCTCCGGAGGAAGGTTGACTTGAGGTGCTTTGGCCTGCATGGCTTCGGTACACGGACTGACGGAGTTCGAGCTGGGAGTAGCTGCGAAGCCGTGGTGGTCCACTCCGGAGGTGTTGGTGCGAAGGCCCAAGGGCTTTGACGGGTTCGGCTCAAAACCGTCACTGTATCGAAGGCCATCTTCGGCGAAGCGAAGGCCATCAGGCTCAAGGCTTCTCGCCGAAGCTACCGCACCCTCGCATGCGAAGGGAGGCTGCAGAAGGTCAAAGACTGCAAAGGCTGACACTGTCTGCTCTGCAAAAAGCTGACGCTGTCCCCTCCGCAAAGCTGACAGAGAAGCCTCCAAAATAAAGGTGGACTACCTTTTGTACCCCTTAGTTCTGTAGAGACAAATCCTTTGTAAACCCTAGGGGTAAAGTAGTCATTTCCTTTGGGTGAACTGTGGGCTATAAATATGGGGGCTCGGTAGGTAACATTCAACACTTTGAGCATTTACTGTTGAGCTCCTGTAGCCACATACCTCGCTGTATTCATCCAGAGTTCAATTTATTGTGTTCCTTGTTCAAGCGGCGAAGCCCTGCTTCCTTGTGCTTTTTGCTTGAGCTCGCGTTACATACCTCGCTAGTTGTAGTGCACCGAAGCCTGTTGAGGCGAAGGTTGTTTTTGTGCGAAGTGTGTTTTGTCAGTGTGCGTTCGCTCTGTGTAACAGGAGGCGAGACCTCGCTGCTTACTAGCGAAGCCCTGTTCGAGGCCCGTTTTGCTTCTTGTGTCGAAGCCCTTAGCGTAGTCTGTTTGTGTGCGTGTAGACCTTCGTGTACGAAGCACAGCACCAGTTGCTGCTGCCAAGTACTTGGTCGAAGTCCTCAGAGGGCTGTCCACTCTTGCGAAGGGTGAAGTGCGAAGCCTGCTCGAAGCACCCTGTGTGCGGAGCCTGCACTGACTTAGCAGAGTAGTTTTTCGAGGGTAGTGAGTGGAGCGTAGTCTTCTTGGCTTCGAACTTTTGCTCCTGCGAAGCCTGTGTTCGGAGCTGTCGAAGTACCTCCGAACCAGACCTTCGAAGGTTGTGTTCGAAGCCTGTTCCGCAGAAGACTGAACCAAACCGTAGGCTGTTTTTAGCCCGTAATTTTAAAAGCTCCCATTCACCCCCCTCTGGTCGCCGTTTCCGGTCCAACACAAACCCTTAAGAAGAAGCTCGTGTCAGCCCCTATCCTGACTCTGCCAGACATCCGGAAAGACTTCCACGTCTACTATGATGCCTCTCGCCAAGGATTGGGATGTGTCTTAATGCAAGAAGGGAAGGTTATATCTTACGCCTCCCGAAAGCTGAGACCGCATGAGCTGAACTACCCAACCCACGACCTGGAGTTAGAAGCTGTGGTTCATGCCTTGAAGATATGGAGATATTACCTTGTGGGAAATCAGTGTGAGGTCGTCACCGACCACAAGAGCCTCAAGTACATATTCACTCAACCGGACCTGAACCTCAGGCAAAGGAGATGGTTGGAACTCATCAAGGATTATGACTTGGGCATCCAGTATCATCCAGGCAAGGCAAACGTGGTGGCAGACGCCCTTAGTAGAAAAGGGTACTACAATGCCATCATGGTACGAGACCAAGCCCCTTTGCTTTACAAGGAAATGGAAAGGCTGAATTTAGGGATCACCACCCGAGCGTACCTCACTGCTTTGGAGTCTAGACCTGTCTTGATAGACCAGATCCGAGATGAGCAGAAGGAAGACTCGAACATCTTAGAGATCCAGCAGAACATGTGGAAGGGTAAAGCCCCTGGATTCTCCGAGGATGAGCATGGTACCATCTGGTTCGGGAACCAAATATGCGTACCCGACAAGCCTGAGTTGAAGACTCTCATCCTCCAAGAAGCCCACGATACTCTATACTCCATACATCCTGGGAGTACAAAGATGTATCAAGACCTAAAGGAGAAATATTGGTGGGTCAGCATGAAGAGGGAAATAGCTGAGTATGTGGCCAAGTGCGATACATGCCGGTGAGTCAAGGCAGAGCACCAGAGACCTGCTGGACTGTTACAACCCCTCAAGGTCCCTGAATGGAAGTGGGAGGAGATAGGAATGGACTTCATCACGGGACTACCCAGGACCCAAGCCGGTCATGATTCTATCTGGGTGATAGTCGACCGACTCACCAAGGTAGCTAACTTCATCCCCATCAAGACAACTTACACCGTCGCCAAGTTGGATGAGTTGTATATGACCCGGATCGTGTGCCTTCATGGAGTTCCTAAGAAGATTGTATCTGACCGTGGGAGTCAGTTCACCTCTAAGTTTTGGAAGAACCTTCAAGAGGAACTCGGCACCCGACTAAACTTTAGCACCGCCTATCATCCACAGACCGACGGTCAAACCGAAAGGGTCAACCAGATACTAGAAGATATGATTAGATCTTGCGCTCTAGACTTTGGCGGAATGTGGGACAAGAACTTGCCCTATGCGGAGTTCTCCTACAACAATAGCTATCAGGCCAGCCTGCAAATGTCCCCGTTCGAGGCACTCTATGGACGTAAGTGCAGAACACCGCTGCTCTGGGATCAGACCGGAGAATCGCAGCTGTTTGGGACAGATATACTAAGGGAAGCTGAAGAGAAGGTCAAGATTATCAGGGACAGATTGAAAATAGCCCAATCCCAACAAAAGAGCTACGTCGATAACCGCCGAAGAGACCTAACCTTTGAGGAGGGTGATTATGTCTATCTCCGAGTCACTCCCCTCCGTGGCACTCAGAGGTTTAACATGAAAGGCAAGCTAGCACCCCGCTATGTCGGACCTTTTCAGATCCTCCGACGGCAAGGATAAGTGGCATATCAACTAGAACTGCCTCCATCCTTGGCAGGAGTTCACGATGTGTTCCACGTCTCCCAACTGAAGAAGTGTCTTCGTGTGCCCGCCGAGCAAGCCGACCTCCAACAACTCAACGTCCAAGAGGATTTGACCTACATTGAGAAGCCCATCAAGAACTTGGAAACTAAGGAAAGAGTAACCAGGAGCCGTGTGGTTCGCTTCTGCAAGGTTCAGTGGGACAACCACCCCGCCGAAGAAGCCACATGGGAAAAGGAAGACGAGCTGAAAAGCCCAATACCCTGAGCTATTGGAGTAGCGTTCCAATCTCGAGGACGAGATTCTTTGTAAGGGGGATAGGTTTGTAACACCCCAAATTTCCAGAGAAATAAAAATATTATTTAATCTAATTTCCTGGAATTAAGTGTTTTGGAAATACCTTTAATGCCCTCCTTCAACTTTTTGAACTAGAACCTATATGAAATGACCAAACCAGGGGCTAGAAAATTTTGTGTATGATCCCAAGGCCAAGATATATTTTGAGATTTTTTACAAATTTTTATCAACCTTGGAAGTAGCCCAAATATTTTAATCCATTTTCTGCAATTATTTTTAATCACAAAACCTTTGAAACAGTAACGGGCCTCCCCCTCCCTTTCTCTCTCTCCCGGTCGGCCCAGCCCACTCCTCCCCGGGCACCCCGTCTGACCAGTGGACCCCGCCCGTCAGTGACCTCCTCTCCGCGCGCGTGCCCGGCCCCACCTGTCGGCGCCAACCGAACTCCTCGCGCCCGACCGCCCGACCCCACCCGTCAGCCCCCACGCCCGATCACTCGCACCCGCTGGCATGTGGCCCCCGCCTGTCAGATCTATCTTCCCCGCAAGATCCGCCCCCAAATCCCCCCCCGCCGACCAAAACCCTAACCCCACCTCGGATTCGCTCTCGCCGGCCCCCTCCCTTTAATTACTCGCCGGCATTGATTCCCCCGCGTTCTCCCGACCGTTTCCCCCATTATTCCACCGCGTCATCATCCCCGGATCAAGCGCTCGCATGCAAGGCAGGAGCTCGCCGGCGTTGAAGAGAGGCTTTACTCTCGGCCTCCCCCGATTATACCCCCTCTGCCCCCGCCGACGACCCTATTTAAACCCCGGCCAACCCCTCGTCTAGCCCGCACGCTCGATCGCACTGAGAACGAACCAGAGCGCCACATTTCACGTTTTAACACCTCGCCGTCGCCTTCGCTCCGATCGCCTCTCACCGTCGCTGGTGACCCCCTCCGCCCTAGCCAACCGCACCATTGTGACCGCACGGACTTCACTAACCTCGGCCACCCCTCCGCCGACGATGAACCCCGCCGGAACACCATCGCCGACGAGGAACCCGAACCACTCCGTCGTCTACCCTCGCCGCCGACCGCGCTCTGTCGACTGCTCGCCTCGCCTAAGGTATCCCCGTGTTCCCCTAGGTGTCCTCTTTCCATTTCTAGGCTCAGCTAGGGCCGTCGTCGCTCACCGTGGCCTCTGGCCCGCTCGCCGTCGTCGGAGAAGATGACCGGCATGGGCTGAGTACCCGTGCCGTGTCGGATCTAACCACGCCCGTGCGATCGCGATCGGACGACGCCGGTATTACCACGTGTGCGATCTAATCCGCACCGTCGGATTTGATCAAAGCGGTACGTTTCAATCTCGTGCGTCCGTTAGCTTTTAAAACCCGCATCGCATTTCGTCCGTTCATCGCGTATCGGTTTGATGTTTTAATCTCAGCCGCCCACGTTACTTTAACTCCCCTGCCTCGCCCTCGCACGTTGGATCTGGATCCAACGGTCTAGATTAGGTCGGACCACGCGCACAGTGTGCGGGTTCACCGTGGGCCTGGCTCACCGTGGACCCGAGGCTATTTTGAGTTTAAATTAAATTCCAGAGATTGTTTTAAACTTGTAAAATTCATATCCAGCGCATTTGAACTCCAAAAATTATCATTTCAATTCCAGAAATTTTTTAATTTTATTCTCTACACGTTAGTACAATAAAAACAGTATGTTTACTTTGAATATTTCATTCTTATTTATTAAAGTATTCAAATACCCTTATGTTAAAATACAAACTTTATTATTTAAATTTCAGTAAAATTTATATTCATTCATTCCCTGTTAATATAGTGAAACCAATAAGTTTTCTCTGAACCTTTCATTTAAAATTAATTAGAAAGCTTGAAAGGAGATTATTTCACAATTAAAAATCCCCTTTAAAGAGGACCATATTTCTTTATAGTTCATTTTAAATTATTTATAAAATAGATTTCGGAAACTTAACAACTTGTTTTCCTTAAATTAAACCAATTTAAACCTATGTGCTTGTTGTGTGGTTTTGTATTATTTAAATTGAATGTTGTATTTATTTTACTTTATTTATATCGAGAAGACTACGACGCCGCCGAGGAGCCGGAGTACTTTCCCAAAGTCCCTCCCTCTCCTTTCGCTGAACAAGGTAAGTCACCAACCAATCTTTTGAGCATATTGAACCTATGTTTTACTAAACTATCGCTAAAACACATAGGATATACATGCATTAGTCAAATGAGAACCCTTACGATATATTTATTAGGATCCCCCGACCTTGATGTGCAACCCAAGCCATGCTATCTCGCCTAACCCCCTTGTCACCACATGATTAGTGCTATTAGCTAGTGTCCAATGTATTGACACGATTGTTATAGGATTGAAAATGAGTCGTAGCAACTTGATTCTGCTATATGATCCATGTTACTCTTATCCTTGGAATTTTGTCGGTGATGAGTTGTGGTTGTGAGTGAATGCATGGTGGGTTCCGGGTGCAAGCTAGGGCATTGGTCGGTAGCACCCGGGGCACTATAAGGACCGGTCCACAGGATCCGTTGCAATACACTTCCGTACTAACCACAAGTCTAATGGGTAAGTCCTAACTAAGGTATGGAGTGTTCCAAACCGAGGCCACCATTTGGAGATGGGTCAAGCTGCACCTGCGGGTGTCTTTACCGACGTGGTGCAAAAGGGGGTGCGACGTTAGCCGGGATGCGGCCCGGCGCGCCGGCGAAACCTAGAGCGGATGGTTATCGCTTGGAGCATTTCATGCTGAAGTTTTGGCACGAGTTCCCGTGGTATGGGTCATCTCGTTACACTTTGGTGTTTGGGATGAGTGCGTGCCTTGTGGGTACAGTAGTACATCTCTGATCAGAGTCATAAATCTTTTCGACAAGCCGAGCCCACAGTCAAGGGCGGGTTGCGTGACATCCATAGTTAGTTTTCTTTTGGAATGAATGTGCATGATGGTTGGCATATAAGGACTGTTGTGCGAGGAGGTAAAACGTACTCCTCGAGTTAGATGTTATTATGATGTTCATGTTTATTATTCCGCATGATTAAATTTGACTACACTAAATGCAATAACTGAAAAATGTACTTTTCCGCACTTTTATCCATTATCCTTCCTTTGTTATTACCTTGCACTACTACTTGCATTTGCGGTGGCTTGTTGAGTACTCTTTGTACTCATACCTGTTGGACACATAATTCAGAGGATGCCTACTACGAGGATGGTCTGGAGTAGTGACCTAGTCAAGAAGAAAGATCCTGAAGAAGATGTTCGTCATGCCGCTTATTTTTATTATTATTGTTTTTATTTAACTCTTATGTAATAATATGGTCTGCGCACCATGAATGTTTTCCCGTATGTACGTTGTCGCATGATGAACCTCTTGTTATTATTGTTTTTCTATGGAAATTCGATAATGTTCCGATTTCGATAAATCGGGGCGCCACACAAAGGCTCTACTTGATGCCAATGGCCAACGTGACACCATCGACTTCTACCATCATTCATCCGAGAGCTTGAACCATGAGAACGGAGAGCTTCGCCACCGTGTCCAGCAGGGGCACCGTTTAGCTGCCGAGGCAGAGGAGTTGAGGCGTTAGAATGAGCTCCTACGCCAGGGTGTCGCTGACACCACGCAGCTACGCCACCAGATTCGAGAGTTGCAGAAGGATCTCGAGGAGGTCGCTCCCCTTTCGCCTCGCAAGCGGAAGTCGCTCTGGATCCCTACAGCTAGGCCCAAGAGGATATCCTGCAGTGCCCCTCCCGTCGGGCCCTCCAGCTCTACCACCACTGCACCAACCCTCTCCGCCGAGCCAGTGATCGAGACCTCCCCCGAGCTGCCTTAGACGTAGTTTACGATTGTTTGTTTCTATTTGATTGTTCTGTTTGTAGTGCCGCTCATGTCAGAATATAAGGCATGAGTGTAAAATTTAATAAGAGATAAAAATAAAATATGCAAGCATCTAGATCAAAACATTCATTTTATGCAATAAAATCAGTAACAATTCCCCTTAAATATTGGCACCTTCTTTTTGAACCCTTCAACCTCAGGATGGCCGACAACCAAGGATTAGAAGCCCCTCGTGACAGAAGCAACTTAGGCAATCTGCCTCAGTGGGGAGCAACCGGCCAACGGCAGGCCCCCGTTGCCAATCATCCCACACTAGCGGAGATGATGGCAAACCAAAACCAACTGATCGCCACGCTGCTTACTCAAATGCAACAACAACAAAACCAGATGCAAGAGCAGCAGGGGCAGTTGTTCCGTCTCCAACAACATCAACCCGAGCCTCCCCTCCACCCCGTCATCCATGCATCGGCACCAGTCTCTCAACTCTCAGAGTTTCTGTGTGTCCGGCCACCCATATTCTCCAGCACCACCAATCCAATGGAGGCAGGGGACTGACTGAGGACCATCGGCAAGAAACTAGACCTTCTGCCCTGTTCCGAGCAGGAGTGGGTGGTATTTGCTGCTCACCAGCTCCAAGGACCCACCACCTAGTGGTGGGATAATTTCCATGAGACCCAGCCCGAGGGCCATGAAATTTCATGGGCAGAGTTCTCCGCTGCCTTTCGTGCCACCCATATCCCAGATGGCGTGGTAGCCCAGAAGCAGCAGGAATTCCGAGACCTGCATCAAGGGAGCAGGACCGTTACAGAGTACCTGCACGAATTCAACCGGTTGGCCTGGTATGCACCGGAGGAAGTGCGCACGGACGCAGCCTGCCAAGCCAAGTTTCTTCGGGGACTGAAGGACGAGATCTCCCTTCGGTTGGTCTCCGGGGACTTCGCCAATTTTCAGAAGTTGGTAAATAAAGCTATCATCCAAGAGACCGAGCAAAACAAGGTGGACCAGAAAAGGAGAAGAATGATCGCCTACCGCCAGCAGCAAGGAATGGTGCAGAAGCCACGCTCGGTGAATCCGCCTCAAGCCCCAACCCCTATCGAGCCACGAATCACCCTTGGAGGGCCAAGCTCAGGCATCCCACCCCAAGCACCGCCAGCCAGAAGAGCTCCAGTGCAATCTACCGGATACAAGAGGGACAGGAACGGTAACCCTATTATATGCTTCAACTGTCGTCAAGAGGGTCACTTCTCCAACATGTGCCCCTACCCCAAGCAGGCGTCATCCTCCGTTCCAAGACTGATGGGACGTACCCAAGTTCACCACATCTCCGCCCAAGAAGTCCAAGGTACGTCAGAAGACCCGATCAATGTGACCCCAACCAACCCAGTTCTGGAGAACACTTTGCTTGTTTCTGAAGCAACACCTTCTCCTAATCCGGAGCACCAATGTAGCGCCCCGATTTACCAAAATCGGAACATTATTGAATTTCCAAAGAAAAACAATAATACAAGAGGTTCATCATGCGACAACGTACATATGACAAGCATTCATGGTACGCAGACCATATTATTACATAAGTGTTGAAATACAAATAGCAACAAAAGTAAATAGCATGACGAACGTCTTCTTCAGGATCGTTTTCTTGACTGGGTCGCTACTCCAGACCGTCTTCATAGTAGGCATCCTCTGTGGAGTCCAACGAGTATGAGTACAAAAAGTACTCAACAAGCCACCGCAAATGCAAATAATAATGCAGGATAATAAACAAGGAAGGGTAATGGCTAACAGTGCAGAAAAGTAAATTTTTAGTTATTGCATTTAGTGTAGTCAAATTTTAATCATGCGGGAAAGTAAACATGAGCATCAACAACATCATCTAACTCGAGGAGTACGTTTTACCTCCTCGCACAACAGTCCTTACATGTCAAACCATCATGCACATACATATTCAAAGTAATCTAACTATGGGATGTCACGCAACCCGCCCTTGACCGTGGGCTCGGTTTTTGAAAAGATTTAAGACTCTGATCAGAGATGTACTACTGTACCCACAAGGCACGCACTCATCCCAAACGAGATGACCCATACCACTGGAACTCATGCCAAAACCTCGGCATGAAATGCTCCAAGCGAGAACCACTCGCTCTAGGTTTCGCCGGCGCGCCGGGCCGCATCCCGGCTAACGTCGCACCCTCTTTTGCGCCACATTGGTACAAGCCACCCGCAGGTGCTGCTTGACCCATCTCCAAATGGTGGCCTCGGTTTGGAACACTCCATACCTTAGTTACGACTTACCCATTAGACTTGTGGTTAGTACGGAAGTGTATTGCAACGGATCCCGCAGACCGGTCCTTATAGTGCCCCGGGTGCTACCGACCAATGCCCTAGCTTGCACCCGGAACCCACCATGCATACACTCACAACCATAACTCATCACCGACAGAATTCCAAGGATAAGAAGTAACGGGGATCATATAGTAGAACCATTTTGCTACGACTCATTTTTATCCTATAGCAATCGTGTCAATACATTGGACACTAACTAATATCATTAACCATGTGGTGACAAGGAGGTTAGGCGAGATAGCATGGCTTAGGTTGCACATCAAGGTCGGGGGATCCTAAATAAATATATTGTAAGGGTATCATTTGACTAATGCATATATAACCTATGTGTTTTAGCGATAGTTTAATCAAACATGGGTTCAATATGTTCAAAAGATTGGTTTGGTGACTTGCCTTGTTCAGCGAAGGGTGAGGGAAGGGCTTCCGGAAAATATTCCGGCTCCTCGACGGTGTCGTAGTCTTTCCAATATAAATAAAGTAAAATAAAATAAACACAACATTCGATTTAAACAATACAAAACCACACAATAGGCACATAGGTTTAAATTGGTTTAATTTAAAGGAAATCAAGTCGTAAAGTTTCTGAAATTTATTTTATAAATAATTTTAGAAGAAATTATAATGAAAGGGTGTCCTTCTTTTAAAAGGGTTTTAAAAGTGATTAGTCTCATTTTAAGTTTCCTAATAAATTTTAAAATGAAAAGTTCATGTCCAATTTAGTGGTTTTCAGTATATGAACAGAAAGGAATAAATATAAGCTTTACTGAGGTTTAAATATTTGAATTTATATTTTTACCCTAAGGGCATTTGAATACCTATTTAAGTAAACATGAAAAGTTCAAAGTAAACCTACTGTTTTTATTGTATGAACATGTAGAGAATAATTTTACAAATTTTCTGAAATTGGAATGGTAATTTTTGAAGTTAAAATGCGCCAGATATGAATTTTACAAGTTTAAAACAGTTTCTGGAATTTATTTTAAATTTAAATCCCCTCGGGTCCACGGTGAGCCAGGCCCACGGTGAACCCGCGCACTGTGCGTGTGGTCCGGCCCGATCTGGACCGTTGGATCTAGATCCAACACGTGATGGCGAGGCGGGGCGCTTAAGTGATAACAGACGGCCAGGATTAAAACGCGCGAAAGGGTACCACGTGGACGCACGAGATCGAGCGCGGGTTTTAAATACTAACGGACGCATGAGATTAAAACGTACCCCTTCGCCGAGATCTGACGGATCTAATTAAATCGCACGCGGGAATTAATCGTCACCATCGGATCCAGATCACACGGTCGCGCGTGAATCCGACACGGCACGGGTACTCAGCCCGTGCCGGTCGTCTTCTCCGGCGACGGCGAGCGGGCCAGAGGCCACGGCGAGTGATGGCGGTCGAAGCTAAGGCCTAAAACGGAAAGAGGACATTGCGGGGATCACGAGGGTACCCTTGCGGTGAAGAAAGGTCGACGGAGTGAGGCCGGCGACGAGCGGAGGCGGTGAAGGCGTTCGGGTCCTCGGCGGCGACGACGATCCGGCGGGTTTCGTCGACGACGGAGTGGTGGCCGAGGTCGGTGAGGTCCGTGCGGTCGCAGCGGCGCGGTCGGCGAGGGCGGAGGGGGACTCCGGCTACGGTGAGCGACGGCTGGAGGACGGGCGGCGGTGGTGCGCTAAAACGCGGAATGCAAGAGCTCTGTTTTTTCTCGCAGCGTGTGAGCGTAGGGGTGCAATGCGGACGACCAGGGGGTTTAAATAGGGCCATCGGCGGGGGCAGAGAGGGCGTAATCTACGGTGGCCGGGAATAAAACGCGTTTAAACGCCGGCGAGCTCGGGTTGAGTTCGATCCATCGAACCTGGACGCGAATCGGTTGGGTTTAATGGGGGGAAACGGTCACCGGAGCGCGGGGGTTTGATTGCCAGGCTTAATTCGAGGGGAGGGGGTCGGGGCAAGGGATCTGAGGCGAGTAATGGCATCGACCGGCGAGGGGGGGGGCGATTTGGGGGCGGATCTCGCGGGGACGAAGGACCTGACAAGCGGGGGCCACATGTCAGTGGGCGCGAGCGGGCGAGTGCGGAGGCTGACGGGTGGGGTCGGGCTCGGGCGCGAGAGGGGGCGGTTCGCGCCTACAGGTGGGGTCGGGCTGTCAGCCATAGGCGGACGAGGTGACGGGTTGGGCCGGCCAGGAGAGAGAGAAAGGGAGGAGGGAGGCCCGTTACTGTTTCAAAACATTTCTGAATAAAAATAATTCCAGAAAATAGATTAAAATCTTAGGGCTACTTCCAAGCTTGGTAAAAATTTATAAAAATTCTCAAAAATATATTTTGGCCTTGGGAGTTTATACAAAAATTTTAAGCTCCTGGTTTGGTCATTAACTCTATGTTGTAGTTCAAAATGGTATAGAAGGGTATTTAAAGGTATTTTCAAAAATATAAAATCCAGGAAATTGAATTAATTAATATTTTTATTCCTTTGAAAATTTGGGGTGTTACAACCAATAGAACCCCGTCCCTTAGTTTTCCCGAGGTTCGCTTCGAATCTCAAGGACAAGATTCTTTGTAAGGGAGATAGGATTGTAACAACCTCAGAATTAAAAATAAAAATAAAAATAAAAATGAGGGAAATAAATTTTCTGAATTTAAAATAAATTATTTATTTAGAGTAAATGTTAAAAGAACTAAATTAAAGCAAAACAGGGAGAAATATTTCAAATTTGAACCTTAAAAATTTATGGTGGAATCTAGAGGCCAAGAAATATTTTTAGGAATTTTTACAAATTTTTAGCAACAGTGCTTCCAGCCTTAAATAAATAATCGATTTTATGGAATTAATTTAAATAGAAAATGCATTTAAATCTTGTTGGGCCGCAACCCCCTAAGCTCCCTAGGCCCAGCCGAGTCCGAAGCTTAGTCACTGTCGGGTGGGGCCTCCCTATCGGCGTCGCCCCCTTTACTCTCTCTCCCACCCGCGCCCGGTCGACCCCGCTTGTCAGTTGCACGCGCGCGCGCCTCAGCCGCTGCCCACCCTGCCCCGTGTGTCGGCGCCTTTCCACTCCGCGCTCGCCCACCGACAAGTGGGGGCCACCTGTCGGATTCATCTTCCCCGAAGGAAACCCTCCCTTTGCAATCACCGGTGATCCCCTCTTACCAAATCTGTCGTCGCCAGCACCCTTTCCAAGAATTGATCGCACGGCTATGCTTACCATAACCTGGTGCCCCCTTTCCCTCTATTTCCCGGCCGAATCGGGCCCGGATCGCTGGGATTTGGCTGCATGGAAAGCTTGTCGGAGTATTTGGAAATCCTTCGGGTTTCCCCCGTTTGGCTTGCTATCCTTGACTCCGGCGGCCTCCTATAGAATCGTAGCTCTCGCCGCGTCCCGGGCCTCGCACAAAATCGCCCCGCCACTCTCCTCCGAGCCCCGTTCCCATTTTTTTAGCACAGCCACCTCGTTACTCCTCCAGTCGCCCCTCACCGGCATCGTGAGACCCCGCCGCCCTCGCGGTTGACTGCCCCGGGACCATCGTCGCCCGGAGAACCCCGACCTCACCTCCGTTGGGCCGGACGACCACCGAATTGTCGCCGTCACCATCAACCCGAAGCACCAATCTGCCCCCTCTTGTCGTCGGCCACCACCCATCGTCGCCTATCCTCGATTCCGGTACCCTCACACTCCCCATGGCTCCCTCTTTCCATTTCTGCCCAAAACCGGGGTGTAGGACCCTCGCCGGCGCCGCCACCGCCGTACCCGAGCATCGCCGTCACCGGAAAAGAGGGTACTTACCTCACTGCGACGCGTGCTGTGCCGGACAGGCTCTGAGCCGTTCGATCTGAGGCGGACGACTAAGATTATAACCCACGCGGGTTTAATCTGGGTCGTCCACTCAGTCAAAGGGGTACCGAGGCCTCACGGCCGTTGATCCCCACTTAAACACTCCGCCTCGCATCTGGCCGCTGGATCCAGATCCAACGGTCCAAATTGGACCAGTTCACGCGCACAACGCGCGGGTCCATGGTGGGCCTGGCTCACCATGGACCCACGCCTATTTTCTGTTTAAATAAAATTTCAGAAAATTTTTTAAACTTCAAAAATTCATAACTTGCTCAATTTAACTCCAAATTTGACCATTTCAATTTTGGAAAATTTGTCTTTTTATTCTCAACACTTATATGCCATAAAAACAGTATGCTTATTTTTCCCATTTTATTATTATTAAATAATGAAGTAAAAACCCCTTTAGGATTAAATTCCTATTTCATTAAATAATTCAGAAAAAACCCTTAGAAATTTATATATTAATTTCAGAGGACATAATAACTTCATTTCATTATCTTTAAGCCATAAAAATGGTAGGGTTACTTTGTACACTTTTATTCACCATTAAATAGGAAAGTAAAGACCCCTTAGTGTAAAATGCTTAATACTATTTATAAATTCAGAAATCTCTTTAAAACCAATCTTAAATATTTAGGAAATAATTTCATCGAATCTAAGGCTTTCTTCCCTTTATTTAACACAACAAAAACATGTATGCTTGTATGGTTGATTTTTGGATTGTTTATTGAATATCGTATTTACTTTTTCGTATCGAGAAGACTACGACGCCGTCAACGATCCGGAGTTTTACCCCGAGGTTACACCTTCACCATTTGCGGATCAAGGCAAGTCACAACCCCCATTTTGATCATAATTGAGCCCATGTTTTAAATTATCGCTATGACCCATAGGATAATATTGCATTAGTCTAATATCAAGCCCTAAATTATATTTATTAGATCCCTGTCCTCGTGTGTAAACCCAAGCCATGCTTATTGAGCTTAAACTCCTTGTCACTCTACAATATTATATTAGTTAGTGTCCAATGTACCGACACAACTGCTATAGGATAAAAGAATGAGTCGTATATAGTTGGATTCTACTATATGAATTTCCCCGTTATTCTTGTCTCTTGATTCTGTTGGAGTTGGCTATGTTATAAGTATGGTGGGTTCCGGGTGCAAGCTCGGGAATTGGTTGGTCGCACCTGGGGCACTATAAGGACCGGTCTATGGGATCTGTTACAAAGCACTTCCATACTAACCACAAGTCTTGTGGGTAAGTCCTAACTGGAGGTATGGATCGTACCAACTTGGAACACCATAGTGGAGGGGGCAAGGGGCAACCTGCGGGTGACTTGTACCGACGTGGCTCAAGGGGGGTATGGTGTGGCCCGAAGTGACTGGGAAACCATATGAAACCTATAAGAGGGTGTTATCTAATTGGTGTGTTCCATGCTGAAGGTTTTGGCACGAGCTTCTCTTGATAGGAGTCATTTAACACACTGCGGTGTGCGGGAAATGAGTGCCTTGTGGGTACAATAGTACACCTCTAATCAGAGTTTTAAATCTTTTCGAAAAGTCGAGCCCATAGTCAAGGGCGGCTTGTGTGACCTCTCGCAGTTAGTTTACTGTTATGTGAATGAATGAGTTGTTCATGGCATGTAAGAACTGTTGAGCGAGGGTGGGCTGACTGTACCCCTCGAGTTAGAAGATGATGCATGAACTCATGTTTACTTTTGTGCACTAATAACTGGATTACATTAATTGCTTTACAAACATGCTTTTCCGCAAAAGTGAGTCACTACCTTCCTTGTTATTATCTTGCATTATAATTGCATTCGGTGGCTTGCTGAGTACGATTGTACTCACCCCCGTTGACTTACACCACCAGAGGCAGTCTTCTACGAGGAGGGCGAAGGTCTGGAGTAGCGACCCAGTCAAGGCACGAAACTGGAAGAAGACGTTCATCTAGAGAATTTATTTTATTAGTTTCTCTTTCATTTAACTCTTTTGTAATAATATGGTCTACGAACCATAATTGATTAGCGTATTGTACGCAGTCGTGTGATGAACATCTTGTATTTATTGATTTTCTATGGAATTTCAATAAATTCCTAGTTTTATTAAATCAGGGCGTTACAAGATGGTATCAGAGCCGACTTGACTGTAGGAAGTCAAACAGACCTGACCCTAGGACTTATATTAACCATATTTTCTTACAAAACTACTTACCTTCTCATCTTCTGGAGTTTTACAAAATCTTCTCTCTTTTGTAGATGCCGGTCCATACCATGAGTGGGACTCTCTGCGATGAACTTCTTCTACTCATCAGAAGAGAGTTCACCTTCAGGTTTGTCAAATCTCACTTCGCATACATTCATAGCAGTAAGTCAAAGACGAACTTTTTCTTGCCATCTCTTAAAATACACACCATAGAATTTCTCTGGCCTCGGTGCATCCACAAATCCAATCATTGATTTAATCGCAGATTGCCTATAATAAGGTTTTTGGATTGTTGGAGTATTAGGCAATTTTACGACTAATTTCTGCATAAGATAATTCATGTCATCCACTAAAATTAGCATGTACACAACACATATGTTTTCGCACAGCATGATTAATAACTATACAGAAAAGTAAACCACATACTGTACGATTGTCGAAGACAAATCTCCAATCGGTGCAAAAGTACTTCTTCTGATGGTGTCTGATCGCATCACCAGACGATGACCGACGGTATACGTAAATGGTAGACGCGCTGTGATGACGAACTTGAGCAGTCACGCCGAGCGCTTCCCAAAAACCTTATTCGCCCTCTCCCGGTAGAAGATCGCAAGGACGATAGATTTCAGAGACCTACTCTCCCATTTTTGGTGCACGCCAGCAGACGGGATGGAGTAGACTACGATGACAGCACAACAGAGAGAGAAGACAACCAAAACCCTACTGTGGTTCTGTTATCTATCTCACTATTTCGGCCAGATCTACATGTATTTATATGGGAGCAACCAGATCTCGTGTCGCGATCATGATCTCAATCAAGTCGGTTTCTATATAGCCATATCCTGTAAACTTCGCCATGATCCCATAGAATCGCAACAAGAAAAGGAAAGATCGTGTCCCCTTAAAGTAGGGAGTCGGATTTAGGAATCACGTGGTCTGGCTCGACGGGCCGACCCCCGAATCCCAAGTCCCGACTCAGATTGAGCACTCGGTAGAGCTGACCTTGACTCTCTGAGTCGTTGGCTTAGATTCAACACTCGACAGTACCGACTATCGAATTTGACTTCTGACCATTCGATATTATTTTTCTTATTCCAGGCCTTTGAGATTTATTTAGGAATTTCTAAAATATTCATATGGGTCTATCCCAAAATTCCAGCAAACTCAACCTCTAGCATGACATTCTTCTCATGCTCGTCAACTGTCCTCACCACCCCTCACTATTTGATCAACAAAACTATTATCAAACTAGTCATCACCGGTAGCTTGTACTAGGGGTGATAGTTTAGCTCGCGGCTTGTGAGCTAGATCGAGCTCGGGCGAGACGAGCCAAGTCTGACTCAGCTCGGAGAATCACCGAGCCAAACTTGAGCCGGTCTATTGGGCTCATTTGCTGACCGAGCCGAGCCAGCTTGCGAGCGACTCGGTAGCTCAGTCAAACGCCGGTCAACGCAAGAAATCCATGACTCATGAAGACCTGAAGATCTGTGAACCTGCCCCACCAAGTAGCAAATCGTTTAGCCAACCGTGGGTGTTGGCATCGGTGATTCCGCCCAACCGCTGGAGGTTGTCGCCTGCTGTCTACTGTTAGAGCCCAGACATCGTCGTGCGTCACCCATTGCCAGAGGTCGCAGTCCCGCCCGCCGGTCGCTAGAGGCTGCAAGAAGCCACTGTAGTGCTGCGCCAGCACTCCTAGATCTGAGATTTGCGCTGCTATAGTCCAAAGTAAAATGGATGTAACTAAATTGAAATCAGATTTCATAAGAATTTTGATGTTGAACGTTCTCAAATGAATTTTCGTATCATATTCCCGATACGCTACTTTCAATCAAAGCCAAATATGTATGGCCTTCTTCCACTTCCACATCCATAAGTATATAAAAGAAGTTCATATTCACTAATTAGTGGAAATTAAGGTGGGATGAAAAGGTTGTGGTTATCTACAAAATCTATCTAAATGGTCTTTATGAGGGCCGAACTCTTTAAAATTGAGAAATATTGTTGATAGGAGCTACCCTCATCAAACTAATATCCATGCCATTGAAATCTTAACAAATCGTTTTCTTTCCATCTCTTTCATGAACTTGCATTTCCATTTTTTGACACTTATATTGTCACTTGGAATGTCACATTAGGCAATTAACAACTAAAATTAGCTTACATACAACTATGCAGTCGAATTAGATGTGCAATTGTGATGGGTCTAGTAGTGGGAGCAGACGAGCGGACCCTAACTAAAAGGGTTTGTTTATTTTAGCTTAAGATTATAATAATCCAAATTATTTTTATAAAATGAAACAGTCATATCACCTTATTATAATTTAGAGTATAGATTATAACAATCCAATAAATCAACGTAACTTAATTTTTCCCTATAAATTAGATTATTATGATTCTAAGTTGAAAGAAACATGGGCCTTAAACCATAGATCAACATATTTATCCTCTTTTTTATTTCTAGTATTTTTTCTTTTTTCTTTCATTTATTTCGTAAACTTAGTTTACTTTCATTACAATTTTTTAAAATCTTAACTAATATAAAGCGGCTAGATGGTCTGCGGATTTTGTCTGCAACCCCGTACGCGCCTTTCCACACCCCATGCAAAACCACCCGCCTGTGCGTCTTGTAGAAAATTGCCAGTCGAACCGCCTGGCTCGCCCCGCGCGCGCAGCGACCGCCCGCCTGGAGCGCCCTGCGCGCAACGAAACCCCGCATGCAAGATCGCATCTACCTGTTGAAAAGAAAACTTGTGTGAGAAAGAAGAAAAAAAGTACTTCTGCATTTCATTTTTTTTGTAAAACCCTTAGAATTTTTAAAAATCATGTATAAATATGAATTTTACGTAAATACCCTGTTACAAAATAAACTTCTGTTACAAAACATATTCATCTGGCTAGTTACATCCTAAACGGGCATTGCTGGTGATCTACGTTTTGCGTGTCGGGTCGCCGACCTGACCTGGAGTCCTGGACAAGTGGACAGCACAATCTTAATCCTCCCTCGTCAGATGTTAGTGGCGTGACGCCAGGTCCCCCACATCTCGCGCACTCCCGGTGAATCAACGCGGCCACGCGTACCCCACCCGAAAAGCCCAAACCCCAAAACCACTCCACTCCCGCATCCGCATGCATGTTCCCCCAATCCACCAACGGTCACGTGGGGGCATTCCCGTCATTTCAGCGCCCCGGAAACCCCAAAATTTCAAAATCCCGCAGCCGAGAGCGCCGTCTCCAATCTCCATTGCCCCAACCAATCCCCCACCATAACCGACTCGATCCAACTCGCCGCCGCCGCCGCCGAGGATACTAGGGACCCCAGACATGCGACGGGACGACGCCGGCGGTGGTGTTGGGGGATTCCACGACCTCTTCGACTCTGTGCGCCGGTCCATCGCCTTCCGAACCAGCACGGCCGCTGCCGGCCCCGAGCCCCCCGGACCTCTTGGCGGAGGGGGCGGGATCGGAGTGCGGATCAGCTCATGTCTCCGGAAGTCGAGGGGGATGGGTCTGCTCGGGCTCATCTCCAAGAGCCCCTCGCCTCCGCGCCGCTTGCTGCCGCCGGCGCCTGAGTCAGGCGGTGGCTGCCGTGGTGGAGCGGGAGAGGAGAACCCGCATATCCGGTGGCGTAAGGGCGAGCTGATCGGGAGCGGCGCATTCGGGCAGGTCTACCTCGGGATGAACCTGGACACCGGCGAGCTCCTCGCAGTAAAACAGGTGAGGGGGAGTTTTCCGACGTGGGATTGGGTTTATTTGATTTTTAGTTTTGGTTGTACTCGGCATATTAACTTGCTCTTTTCTATGATTTGTTTGTTCCAGGTTTTGATCGGGAGTAACAATGCGACACGGGAGAAGGCCCAAGTGAGCATATTCATGGATACGTCCTTTTGTTTCGCTAGAATAGCAACAAATTGCGGAATTTGTTGTCATGAAGTGCTTAGTGGTTTTGGTTTTTTTGGTCAGGCGCACATCAGAGAGCTTGAGGAAGAAGTGAAGCTCCTTAAGAACCTGTCGCATCCCAACATTGTTGTGAGTTGATTCATCATGGTTCACAAATTTGGTTGTTAGGGTAATTGCTTGGATGTTGTTTAATCTATTCTGTGGTTTGAGAAGAGGTACCTTGGGACGGTCCAGGAGGAAGACACAGTAAATATTTTGCTCGAGTTTGTGCCAGGAGGGTCCATTCAGTCTCTCCTCGGGAAACTAGGTTCATTTCCGGAGGCAGTAAGTATCATCAATCTTGTGTGGCTTGCAAATTGGATGATTTCATTGCAGAATAGAAGCTGATCCATCCTATCAATTGATCAGGTCATTAAGAAGTATACCAAGCAAATTCTGCAAGGTTTGGAGTATTTGCATAACAACGCAATAATACACAGAGACATAAAGGTACAAAATCTGAAGTCTAAACTTAAAATAGCGCATTCTTTTTGTGTATTTTATTGTTCAGTGATGATTACTGTGATTTTTCAAATTCCAGGGTGCAAACATTCTCGTTGATAACAAAGGATGCATTAAACTTGCTGATTTTGGGGCATCCAAGCAAGTGGCAAAGCTGGTAAGACTGAAAATTATGTTCATTCTGCTGTTAAGGTCAAGAACAGTCTAGGGAGCTCATATGATGCCCCAACTCCTTTTATGAAACTTGGACAATTTAAAATCTCCACTATTAAGAAAATTGATCATTTGAAGTTTTGAACAATTGAACAATTATTTTTCATCAGTACAACATATGAATTATCCCATAAATCTCCAATCTGGGTTGGTGCAGCATGAAAGAGTTAGTTTGTTTCATGCAAGCCTAAAATTCCTGGAGTAATAGGTTTTGTTTGAAAAACTTACAATTTGTATATGAGAAAAAAATCACATGCACATGAGTGAAAGAGAAAGCAACACAAGCCATTTAAAATATGTATACAATGCAATAGTCTCATAGGGCCTTTGCTGAAAAACTCACATAGGTAAATATGGCTATAGCAGAGCCTGCTCACAAAGTATGGGACTAGGGATGCTCGGACATTGAATTATATGAGTAACAGTTTAATAACAGAAAATAAGCTGCATATAGTTGGTTGAAATGCAGCTGGTGGGGTCTGTTTTCATTATAGACTATACCTATTTATCATTGTATTTCCAAATTCTAGTGATCTGGCCATGTTTATACTTTATACATTGCCAATGCCTATGCATATCTTGTTCATTATTAGCCATTTGGTATTGTGTCAGATACTGGGACAGTTCTTTATTGATAACGTGATATCATATTTTGCATCACAATTCACAAGTCTACCTGCTACAAGTTTATTTGAGTTCTATCTGTTCAAGTTATTCCCATGCCAATGCACCTGACAAAGTTTCATGCTCCGTCAGGCTACTATAACAGCTGCTAAAACAATGAAAGGGACACCTCACTGGATGGCACCTGAAGTAATTGTTGGGAGTGGGCATACCTTGTAAGTGGAGAAACTCTGTAATAGTTCTCCCTGTTTGCGCTGCTTTAATAAATAACAATGCTAATGAAATGATATCTTAGAAAGTGAAAGCGCAAGTTCTAAATAAAATGGTTAGCCTGATTGGAAACCATCTGCTAATAGTTGGACTTTTTATTTTTTTTGAGGGAAAATCAGCAGGAGAGGCTCCTACTTAGTTGAACTATTTATTATTTATGCAATATTGATTTTGGGACATCACAGAAGCACTAGTTAGTAACAATGTTAGATGTACTTCCTGAACTACTTAATTGTTCCAGTATGAGTTGAAAATCACTTTTATTGTCATTTTATAGCACAAGTCAAGCAGCTAAGATCAGCACTATTTCTTGTGAGATATCAACAACTTTAATATACTCTCTTGCATTCTGTTGTGTTCAATTGATATGTAGATATCTAAATGTGTAGGAAAAAAATAAATTACTGTTATTTTAAAAAGCTATTTCATTATCATGTTATGTTTTTGTTCTTATTTGTGAGCTGATCTATATGATTCATCCTATCAGCTCTGCGGACATCTGGAGTGTGGGATGCACAGTCATTGAAATGGCTACTGGTAAACCACCATGGAGCCAGCAGTATCAGGAGGTAGGTTTTAATGATCTCAGGCCTCTAGAAATGATGAAACTTGTGTTATTTGTTAAACTAACAAACCCTTTTCAGGTTGCCCTTTTATTTCATGTCGGAACCACAAAGTCACACCCACCTATACCTGAACATGTTTCCCCAGAGGCCAAAGACTTTCTTCTGAAATGCCTGCAGAAGTAAGCTATGATTGCCATCTCTTAGCTACTATTTTGTCCATAATTTTTGCAATTAAAAATGACAGTCCCTTAATTTTTTGTCTGGGGCTTGATTATTTTCTTAATTCTTCCAGGGAACCAGAGCTAAGATCTACAGCATCGGATTTATTGAAGGTATATTTGTTTGCTCTAGTGTAGTTGGCGGTGTTTATGTGGTTTTAGGTGCAAGGCGATGTTTCTATAAATATGACATCTTAAACATTTTCTTGCAGCACCCATTCGTCACAGGAGAATCAGAGAACCTGCAACCACTCAAACCTGTTTTACAGCAGGTTGATTCCTATTTCCTAGCATAATTTGATGTTGTTTCATCCACCTGTTTGACTTAATAACTTGATATAAACATTGACACAGGAAACTTCCATTAATGAGCTTGCTGCACATGATGTGCCAAGTGCCTTGTAAGTGACTTCTGTGATTTGTGAGTTTGATGGGATTTCCATTGTCATATTTTTATTTTTCTATTCATGGCAGCTTATTTAACTGCTTGCAGGGGTTTAAATCATTCTGTCAACTGGCCCACTATCAGTTCGGACAAGTCATCGAAAATCAAACCCTTATGGGAGGGTAGCTGTGATGAGGATGACATGTGTGAGTTTACTGACAAGGATGACTACCCAGCAGTTGGATCTGTAAGAATTTTGCTTCAGCTTTGCCTGTTCTAAGCATTTTATTTGAGCTACTGGTTCTATGATATGCCTGTGCATTTCAATATTCATGTTGTGAATCAACTGCATTATGTCACTCCATTCATGTCAATTTCAGAGCTACAATCCTATGTCTGAACCATTTGATAACTGGGAAAGCAAGTTTGATGCACGTCCAGAGCAAAGTTCTGGCCAACCAGTGGAATTTGATGGATTGGCCAAACATGCTGAAAGAAGCATGACTGAAAATGATTTTACTTTCCCTTGTGAAGGAAGTTGTGAAGATGATGATGTACTTACAGAATCAAAAATAAAAGCTTTTCTTGATGAGAAGGTACTTAGTATCTATAAAATTACACAAATTCAGTACTTTACTGCTAGCACTTCAACTATTTGCTGGTTTTCTCACCAGGCTCTTGATCTGAAGAAGCTACAAACACCTTTATATGAGGAGTTCTACAACACAGTGAATGCTGGGAATTGTCAGGTAGTTGACCAAACTTCCAAGGGAATTTTCGCAAATAGCCCAAAATTGCCTCCTCGAGGAAAGTCACCTCGAAGTAAGATGAGAGGAGGTGCAGCAACAGCATCAACTTGTGATAATTTGAGTAATACGAGGCCTGAAAGCTGTGGCAACGAATCATCAGAAAGCTGTGTAC